>JAKOGI010000040.1:1315000-1460751 GCA_029747015.1 Carnegiea gigantea
GACGTCGACTTTGTCTCTAATCACTACACTTCTAAGCCTATCCAATCTCAAGTGACAATTTATCCGATTAATCATCTACATCTTGGCGACCTTCATCTTCTGGACTTGATACTTCTTGATAGGCCCACACGCTGCACCTTACAATAGTGCTGGTCTGACAATAATATGATAAACCATTCCCTTCAATCTCAGTGGGATCTTCTTATCGCACAACACCCTTGATACATTTTTCCATTTTATCCATCCTATCTTTACTTGTTGGTTAATATCCACATCAATATTCTTTTTTCTTGAATAATTGAGCCCAACTATTTGAACTTTTCCATCCTAGATATAGCGCCACCCCCAATGGTCACTTCGTGATCAATACCACCTTTGCCTTCACTAAAACGACATTTAAGATATTCCATCTTTGACCTACTCAGCCTAAAGCCTTTAGGCTCTAAGGTATCTCTCCATCATTCCAACTTATTGTTAACCCCTTTCCTAGTCCCATCAATAAAAACTATGTCATCTGCAAAAAAAAACATGCACTAAGGTACCTCATATGGAATCCCTCTAGTGAACTCATCCATAACCATCTTAAAAAGAAAAGGGATTAGTGTTGGCCCTTTATGAAGCCCAATATCAATAGAGAAATCTTCTGTGTCCCCCTTCCTAAGGTCCAACTTTTTGACCTTACTCCCTCGTACATATCTTTGGTTACTCATATATAAGCTATTGGCATGCTTTTCTTCTCTAAGTTTCTCCATAATACATCACTAAGTACACTATCATATACTTCTCTAAATCAATGAACACCATGTCATGCCCTTTTCTCTATCCTTATAGAACTCTACGGGCCGTCGTATGAGATGAATGGCTTCTGCTGTTGTAAAACCCCTAAAATTAATATTTATAATTCTCGAAGAAGATATTTAAATGACCCTTAACCGCTTGACCTCATAGGTAATATTTTATAACAGACCTCATTTACTTAGAATTTTGGACTGAGCCCACCTTATTGGACCTAATCCAAGCTCTCGATGAAGAATTTATTAATTTTATTTTTTCATTGAAATTGGCAAATTATAAGATAAAATTTTGGATTCTAAAAATATAAATTTTATTGGTGACATTCGAATTTTATCAATTAGAGTTTTCTTTAAAAGTGCAATTTTTGAGGATTTTAATTGGGAGACATTTTCTTATTGAAAATATATATATTATATATATATATATATATATATATATATATATATATATATATATATAGATATATAGACACACACACACACATATATATGCATATATATATATATATATATATATATATATATATATATATATATATATATATATATATATATATATATATATATATATATATATATGTATATATATAATATATATATATATATATATATATATATATATATATATATATATGTACATATATATATATATATATACATATATATATATATGTACATATATATATATATATATCTATCATATATATATATCATATATATATATATATATACATATATATATATATATATATATGTATATATGTATATTCTCAAAATGTTAAACCCTAGCTAAACCTCTTTCTCCCTCAAGGCCTTCTTAAACGTGAAACCCCCACCCCCCTTTTCTTTGCATTCAAACTCTCATCTTCCCTCTCTCTCTCTACTGTCAAACCCTAGGCCCCTCAACCCCCTACCTTCCTAGCCACCCACTCTGTCGTGCCACCACCTTTGGCCACTAGTCATCCCCCACTGAGCTGCCACCAAGGCCACCAAGCCTCCTCCCTTCTTGACTTTACTTTGGGTAAGAAAGTGTATTTTTTGGCTTGTTTAAGTTTAAACCCTTTAAGTTCTTAAAGGATGGTTTTTTTATAGCAAACTCAATTAATTTTAGACTCTAAATATATCTTTTTGAATTTGAGATATATTTTTCAGATCTTGGGGTGGTTTGAAAGTATCCAAACCATCATCTCACCTTCCACTCTCAATTTCAAGGTAAGTAAAAAGTTTTTCTCTCAAAAACCTCTCTTGGAAGTGGACTTGGATAGGTTGTATTGATCCTTTAGTTGTTAATGATAATTAGGAGTAGTTTGGGATTGATTTGCGTGAGTTTGGTTATGTGTAACATGTGAATTCATGCATGGGATCTAGGGTTAGTTAGTACCAGAAACTGCCTTGTAAATGCACCAACTTTATCGATTGAATTACTTTTATGTACTATCTCAAAAATTGTGGAAACATTCTTGAATGTAGGTTTGTGAGTCTAATTTCATAGAATTTTGAATCATGAATTTTGGGTTTAAAACGAGGTAGAAAATAATGTTCTCCCAAGAGTGCACAAATCTAGACTGCAGCAGACTGTGTGGAAGAAGTGAAGTTTTAAGGACATTTTTGTGGATTTTTGGGAATTTGCTTTAACATTTTCAGTAGACAAATATAACTTCCTAGAATGTGTTTAAACACCTTCATAAGAGGTTTGTAGGTGAAGATTTGACTTCTGTAAGCTAGGGCAGAATCCTAACCTAAAACTGCCCTAAAGCCCTAATAGGTTTAAGTTGCATTAATTATTTTTCTGAGGTATTTGAGTTTTAAAAGTGATATGGGTTCATAATAATCAGAATCTTAGGATTTTGGTCCGACTAAAGTGGTACTAGTGGTATCGTTGACTCTTGGGTTGAAAAAGAATAGTTTTTGGTGTAAGAATTCACTTGCGTTAGTCTCTGTTGTGATGCTTTAATTTTACTGTTTAGGCCCAATACTCTACTTCGACTTCAAGTAGGCACCTACGCTTCTCCGAGGTAATATCTATGCCCCAACTCCCCTTGGTTGCTCTTTTGAAATTATTTTGGATATTTATGAACTGTTATGCGACACTGTATGCCAAGGGACCTTATATGTAAACCGTGAACTGCAACTAGCAATTCTATGATTTTATGAATACGGAACATCATGTTGTGACTGAATGTTTTATTTGAGCAGCTCATGTTTTTAGTGGTTTTGTTAAGTAGTAGAAGATTGTTTGACATGGGTTGGGCTTTTGGGAAGCCAAACAAATTATTCATAGTATATTAATCCTAAAGTGAAAGACTAAGATGAGTTTGTAGGAGGGTACCTCTGGAGATCAGGGTAAGTTTACCTTGATATTGAGATAAGTTAGTCTTCCTGGGTTATAGCATGTAGTTTTTGGGTACGTGCCATTGTAGATAGACATATACCAAGATAGGTTCTGGTAACCCATATGGTTGTTCGGTGGAAGGCCATGAGACCCTTTGGTAGGGTCGCTAACCAAGGATAATTTACTTACTATGACTTTTGAATAATGATTATTGCTTGAAATGGAAGATCTTGAATGGGTTAGAAATCGTTTTCAAATTGTTTGAATGTTCCCTCTCACCCCTAAATGTTTGAAAGGAATTTAAGTAGGTGCTTTACGGTTAGGGGTGGATATTATTAAGCTCCATCTCAATGTTTAAAATGCTTTATTTTCAGGTACTAATGTGCTGCATGGGAATAACATATGAGCAAGGCCGCATGGATATTTAGATTAAATTCTTTTTTTTATTTGCATGGAATAATATTGAAGTTGTACACTAGATCTTGACCTTGACTTTGGTTTATATGTTTGTTTGTTCTAATTAATTACATTTTTGCCTTATATTTCATTGTGAAATACGGCAATGACGCCCATTAGGATATTTCTGCTACACTAAATAGGCTAAGTATTAGCGATAAAAATGAATTAGAATTTTCGGGGCATCACAGTAATCAAACTACCGGGCATAAAACCAAACTAGTTCTCGAGATCCTTATATTCTCCCTCAACCTTCCCTTAATCACCCTTTCCCACAATTTCATTATATGACTAAGTAATTGTATACCTCTATACTTATTACAGTTTTGAATATCGCCCTTGTTCTTGTGGAAAGGGATAATTATATTGAACATCCATTCAAGTACCATCTTTGCGGTCCTAAGTATAACATTGAAAAGCTCTGTAAGCTATTCAAGCCCCTTCACATCCAAATTTCCACTGGGATACTATCTAGGCCAACTGCCTTTTTGCCTATATTTTTTTAATATCTTTTTAATCTCCTCTTTGGTGATATGGCGGTAGGTCCTCGAATTAAGTAGCTCCTCCTAACTCCTTTGCCCAGTACGCTGAGAGAATTAGCCTTCTCCCTACTAAAGAGTTTAGAGAAATACACCTGCCATCTTTCATGAATTTTGGTATCCTCGGTTAGGACCTTACCGTCTTCATCTTTAATATACCTCATACTATCTAGATCTCTTGTTCTTGTTTCCCTAACCCTTGCTAGCTTAAAGGTCTCCTAACCATTTGTAAGCATTATTCTTTGCTACTACGGCTGCTTTGTTAGCTTCCCTTTTCGCAATTTCGTACCGCACCTTATTAACCTCATTTTCTCCCTTCGGTACCACTATTTGCTAGAGCCTTGTATGCCACTTGTTTCATCTTAACTCTCTCCTTCAGCTTATCTTTCCACACCGAACTCCTTTCATTCTGCCACTTCCCCATTTAGATACTCATAAGATCTCCTTAATCAACCTCCAAATACATTCCACCATCTCTCCTCACAGCTTGTTTGCATCCCTCGCTAGTGATCTTACCATCTGTTTTGATCTTCTCGAACAACTTAGTCATATTTTCACTAGCAAGATTCCACTATTTGACCCTTAAGTCCCCAACACTTTTCATCTCCCACTTTAACTTTTAAACTTCACATCCGTAACCAATAGCTTATGTTACATTATTAAGCACTTACTCGGTATCACTTTATAATCCTTGCACAATCTCCTCTTGCCCGCCCTCGTCAAAAAGCAGTCAATCTGAGTCCTATTGTTGCCACTTTTGAAAGTCACGAAGTGATCTTCCTTTTTCTTGAAATAGGAGTTAACAATTGATAGTTTATCTACAATCGCAAAGTCCATAATAGACACCTCCTCCGCTATTTCTCTCCTCATAGCCAAAACCCCCATTTATCGTCAATAATCATCCTCTACTCTTCCTATATGTCCACTAAAATCATTTCCAATAAAAAGTCTTTCAGTCTGAGCTATACATTGGATAACCTCGTCTAATTCCTCCAAGAAAAGCCTCTTAAAATTCTCTTCTAATCCTATTTGAAGCGCATAAACACTCACTATATTAATGGTCTCTGCACCCACTACCAGCTTGATAGATATAATGCGGTTACTCTTTTGCCTCACCTCAACAACTTACTCCACTAACTCCTTGTTAGTCAAAATATCAACTCAATTTTTGGCTCTGTTAAACCCTGAATACCAAATCTTATACCCATCAATCTCCTTTATTTTAGCACCCATCACTTAAGTGCAAAATCTTAACTAATTCTAAAGATTTGCCTATAAGATTCTCAATATTCCAGGATGCAACATGCAACCTCTCAATACCATTTCTCCTCCTAGCCCCTATCCCTCCCTTCTAGAGGATAGACACTTACTATTACCACTAAAGAAGTAAGATGCAATAAACTAAATCAAGCAATAGATAAAAATAAAATCCATATAACAAATGATAAGGCAATAGCTGAGGTACCACTAGGCAATAGAAAGGATACAATAGATAAACAAATAGAATAACTATGAAAATAAATAAAAATATGCTCTAGCATCATACCATCACAAACCTCCAATTAAAGCAAAAAAAAGACAGAAAAGTAGCAAAACGAAAATGACACTTGAAATTTAAAATAAAGCAAAAAATAGCATAAATACCAAATAGTAATGCTAACAATAACAGCAACAACGATGATAATACCAATATGCAGAAGTAGTAGTAATAATAGAAATGATAATAACAATAATATCAAAAAAAAAAATAAAACTACAACTAAAAGTGAAGTCCAGAGCACCAATGAGTTCAAACCTTAAACACAATAGTACTCAAATACAATTTGATACGTACTCAAATACAATTTGATACATGGCTCACAATGACATGAAACCAACAAAACCAAAATGCCCAAAAGAAATAAATAAAACAATTTAAAAGAAAATTTAAAATATCTAGATAAATAAATAAAAAATAATGGATAAAATAAATGAATAAATAAATAAGAAAAATAAATAGATACATATTTAGAAACTAAATAAATATATAAATAACTAAAATAAATATAGTAAATAAACTAAAATCGATTTTAGAAAAACAAATTAAAGTCCGTCATTTAAGCCTAGGGAAATGGCAAATGTGCAATACTCAGAGCATCTATAGCCGAGCACTCGAGTTTCCTTCTGGTGGGTCCAGTTGCGACTTGGTAGCTACTGATTAATTATTTTTGCAAATGCCTTGCGGGGAGAAACGCCAGTGCGTTCTCTCTCGTGTTCTCCCATAATTTGTCATTTTGTTATTTTTTGCTTTTCTTTTTTTCTTAAAAATATTATTTAGGCTATTAAAAAAAGATTTTATGTTATAAGGTAGGTCCATCACAAATATTTTATTGATTGATTTAAATTGGAGTTCCATTGATTGCAGAATTGAAAGAATACGAGTTTCACAAAATTAAAATTTTTATTGATGTGACAGAGTAAAGGTCCAAAATATAGAATGTGGGCTGGGAATGCCCTTAGACTCAAGACCGGAACCCAAACTTTAAAAAGAAAAAAAAAACAATGTCACATTCAATAATGAATCATAAGCTACAAAATACAAAATAAAAAAACTGAAAACCATAAATTCACAAATAAATAAACAAAAATATATACTGCCACTCAACACAACTCAAAACTCCTAAAACTTTCCTGTCTCATTACCACACCGCGACACCTAGAGAAACACCCCCCCACAAGAACACCCAGACCCGGTGCCCCAAAAAAACAACCCCAACTAGACCTGTCAGTTCGGCAGACGGATTAAATACGGGTCGAGTGTATTCGGGTTCGGATAAAATACTGGTCGGGTGTATTTAAGATGCAGGTAAAATACGGGTCGGTGTATTTCCATTTTACAAATTTCGAATCAACCAAACGAGTCTAGAACGTCTTTTCTGTGAGTTATTTTTCTTTTTTCAAAATCAAAAATTTTACATATTTATTACTCAAAATTGTAATGAAAAAAGCATAATAATTGTAATTTATCAAAAGAATGTTAAAAATATTTAAATTTTTTATAATAATATATAAACATCTTATATGGACAGGTAAAGAATCAAACCCCATTTGATTTTGAGTAGATCGACCCGTATATTGAAAGAAAGTCAATAGCGGATTGGCCATTCATGGAACAGCCCGTCTAGAGTATTTTAATGGGTTGTAACACTTTGACCGCTAATAACCAATTTAATATTTTAATATTTTTATTAAATAACCTACCAATGTTCAATCAGGTAAAATTTTATTAATGGGTCAACTCCAATATGAATACGGCTAGCTGTTTTCCTACTACTAGTAT
This sequence comes from Carnegiea gigantea, assembly GCA_029747015.1. Classification (NCBI taxonomy): domain Eukaryota; kingdom Viridiplantae; phylum Streptophyta; class Magnoliopsida; order Caryophyllales; family Cactaceae; genus Carnegiea; species Carnegiea gigantea. The sequence continues at coordinate 1,322,441 of JAKOGI010000040.1, forward strand.
CATAGATCAAGACTAGTTAGAATGAAATCCAAATAAAATTGAATAAAAGAAGCACAAGATATTATCTTGCAGTTATAACATCAAAATTTCAAATTATTACAAATTAATTAATTTAAAAAATAATTAGACATATTTGTTTAACTAAGTATATAATGGTATGATTTGCGTATCTTTAATGCTTGTCTTCTTTTAAATTAGTTTTTTATAAAAAGATTAGATAGTTATTTCATGTAATTTTATACTCATTTTTAATTATTTTTCATTTAAAAGTTGTGTACGACGTTATTTTTAGAGAATAAAGAAGAAAAAATAAGGTTAATATTGTCTAATTTGTAAATAGATACAATAGTTATATAATGTCTTTATATACTATTCAACGAAAATCACTAACCATTGTTGTTAAGAGGGATAAATTAGAGAAAAATCAAAAACTAAGGATATAAAGTTCGGGTCAAGCAGGTGGGTTCAGGTTCAGGTTCAGGTTTGACCCGCTAATTTGCGGGTTTTTCGGGTTCGGTTTATTTTGGATTCGGGTCAAGAAAATCGTGTTAAAAACCCAATATTTTTGGGTGGGTTGAAGTCGGATTTACAGGTCGGGTCAATTTTGCTAGGTGTAACCCAGCGGTCCTCCCCACCTCTGGCCAGACCGCTAGAGTAACAACCGGAGCACCCACAAAAGAACCCAGCAAAGTATACCGACACAGCCCAGAAAATAGCCGAAACCAACCCAGAACAGCCCAGAAAATAGCCGAAACCAACCAACCACCCACCCGAAGGACCACCGTCTACATTGCTAGCTTAAAATAGAAGGAACAAAAACAGGGGATTACCGACCACCCATTGCTGGAAGAAGATGCTTACCGTTGCCCGATTGCTTTGGGGCACCCGTCATCGGAGTTACTTTTGCCAGGTGACATCGGTCATAACCCCCTCTAACCGTACTTGAGTTACAAAAACCCTTTGGACGCCAGCGAGTACCCAACTAGTGTTGCTTGCCGGGAACGCTTTGCCGACCTACCAGTGGGACAACCTAGCATGGTGGGGCTCAAGGTCAGTTAGGCCGTTATGTGGTGTTGATAAGATGGCTTGATAGAGAGGAAATCAAGAGGGAGAAACAAGCGCTGATCTTCCTTATATTATATACCACCCAAAAACTCATCAACATATTGAAAATTATATATATATATATATATATATATATATATATATATATATATATATATATATATATATATATATAGGCACTAGCACACCTGCACGCACGCACTTCACAACTTAGATTGTTTATATATATATATATATATATATATAGGCACTAGCACACCCGCACGTGTGAACGTGCACGCACTTCACAACTGAGATTGTTTACTCCTCAACAATCAAAGATAGTATACATGCTAAAGTAGATACTTACGAGTACCTAAAACCACATTAATATTGTACAAATGCTTAACATGTTAGAATGTTATTTTTGGACCAACTTTGACTATAAGCACCACAAATCAATGCTTATAAACCTTCTACACACCAAAACAACACTATAAAAATAAAATTTTATTTATAAATATTAACAACCCAAATGTTTATCTCTAATTATTGGCATGTGTAACACCAAATAAGTGCTTAGTGATGTGTACAAAAAAAATATAATGGTAAGCTTAATGCTAAAAAGGTGCTTATATGAAAACTAAACGAATTGAAAAAAGATTATATACAGACAATAAAAATGCTTATATAATGTCTTACAAATGCTTAACTTGGTGTTGTCATTTTACACCAACTTTGACAATCTACACTACAAATAAATGTTTGTCAACCTTATATGCACCATCTACAATACTATAAAAATAAAATGCTTATTCCTAAATAGTAACAATGAAAATGTTTATCAACCTTCCACAATTCCACTTGCCAACTACAATACTCTAAAATAAAATTCTTATTTATAAATATTAACAACCAAAATGCTTATCTCAAATAATTGAAATATTTATCTGACATCAAATAAATACTGATCAACATTTGACAAATAAACCATAATGGTAATCTTCATATTGAAAATGTGCTTATATGAAACCCAACTGATGCCTCTTAATCTATCAAACAAATATTTATCTTCTAGACAATCATTTAATGTAGGCTTTGCCAGGGGTGGAGTTAGAAACTATTTACTAGGGGTTCTTGTATTGTTTTAATTTTTTTTTAAAGTTTGCGATCCTCCATTTCACTTGAGTCGAACTACTGTTGGCCCAATAAAGAGTAGAGCTCTCGCACCATAGATTTTCTTCATTCGTGAGACTCAAACCCGAGATCTTATTCAAGGAGAACAAGTGTTAAACCACTTGAACCAACCTATATTACTACTGGGGGTTCTTGTATTATGACTGAAGAAACCCAAATACAACGGGAAGGTCATTAAGATGGTATCGCCAGAAGATCTGGTAAATCAAAATGATAATTAGACTATTATCCGCTGATTCATCACATACATTTGCAAAGCTAAAATATGGAATCAATTGACTTGCAAAGAAAGGACACAAATTATTAACGTCACGATAGTGAACTTCTATACTTGATGGGAAGCTAACATAAGAGTTGCATAATATCTTTATTTGCCATACCTTTAAAACAAAAGGTAATATTCAAAAATCACATTTGGGTTGAATTTAAATTTGCCATTGCTTTTATGGCTCATATTATATAATCAAGTGATGATGACTACAAATCACATGAAAATGAGATTGACACAGGACATATGCAGAGGATACATTTGTGCATAAGCAAATGCAAGCAATGTGTTCAGAAAGCGTTTTAATGGAAATACGCTTGGATGATTCCATATATTCACAAGTTTGTGCAAATATGTCGTTTCTCCATTGGATAAGAGCATAACAAACAGAAAAAGTAAGTATGAGATCTATCCCTTTCGGATTATAATATTTTATATAGAAATCAATCTATTAGATTTGAACAAGCGTAGGTCTTCAGTCAAAAGGAGCAAAAAAGGGTTGAGAAATTTCTTGTCATGAACTCATGATAGCTGTTGGGCTAAATGATCCAAAATTCTTCATGCTTTGTTAAATTTTATATATCAATTGGGTCTTTAATAAAAAGTCATGTATATAAACTCAAATGAGGTTTTAACTCAAAATAAATTTGCAATAAATGGAGTAAGTAATAGGCTTATAAACATGCTTGAGCCCTTTAATGTTTACAATCTAGGACAACACCCACTTTTATATTGTTCTTATTTGATTAATATCGGACAACACCCACTTTTATACTCCAACACGCCCGCTCACGTGTAGGCTACTAACAAAGTCCAACATGTACACAAAATTTTATTCAAACGTGGATGTTGACAATTCAAGATCGAACAACCCGCTCTAATACAATGTTAATTGGGTCAATAGTGTATTTTGAGGAAGTAAATATTTTTAGGTAGGTAGTTTATTAAGCCAATATTGTACATTATGAGTTGCCTAAAATTGGGGTCATTCATTTGTATATAAAACCATGGGGTATCAATGAGAAATGGCAAGCAGATTGCTTCCACAAAATTGTTCTTCTTGTCATGTTTTGTTATGTTATCAGAGCTGTTGCCAAACTTTAGCAGCCACAGTCAACCATGATTGACAAGAAGGAACCGAAGATGGATTTGCACAATGGAAGACCTTATCTCCTTATGACATTACTTCTCTTGACAATCCAAACCTTCCAATCACCCAGGTGCAATTGAAAAGATAAAACTATGATGAGTGAGCATGCTCGTTCCTAAAGGCTCTGAGAACCCGGAAGAAGTTCGGGTTTGTAGATGGAATAATCAAGCAACCCGGTGAAAAATCAGAAGACCTTGAAGATTGGTGGACCATCAACTTGTTGTTGGTGTCTTGGACCCGGAACACTACCGAGCCTTTGCTTCGTTCCACTATCTCTTATGTGGAAGTAGGAAAAATTACACTTTGGTCCCTCCAGTTTTAGCTGATTCACACGTTAGATCAAGTTTTGAAAATCTTTACAATTTGGTACCTCTAATTTTGGTATAAGTGACTTTCTGGTGCTTTTTATTTATAATTTAATCCTTAAACTTTTAGAAATTGCAGAAAGGTCCCTGAAAAGAGTTAATTATGCAAATAAGCTATTTTTAGGTTTTTTTTTCCGAAATATGCTTGATTTAACTTCTTATAAAAACTTTACTGGTACTAGTTGTTATAATCTACTACTTATATCTGATACATTATACTTTCTGTGGTTGTAGGCCCACCATACTTAGTAAAAATAATTAAAATTAATTAGAGAGTTACGGCCGTTACCTGAACTTGGTCGGCGTTGAACCCTGGCGTTCCTCTAGCTTCCAGTTTACAGAAATTGTTAATCTCAACCACACATTCCTTAGATCAGGCACAGCACAGATCTGTTTTGTTTCCTACTTCATACCGTAGTCACTAATTAAGTTTTATATTTTGAAGGATAGTGAGACTTTAATGAAGAAATTATAATATTTAAGATATGAGATTCAATTGAATAAAGTTCTCTATTGGGAAACTTCTTTTATTGAAAGCTTGAAAGTGGCTATATTACAATGGAAGCTTTGAAGAGGGACTTAAGTTAAGATTATTAGAGATGCTTGCTCATAGAGAAATAGAGAATCTCGACTTCTCTTTTTCTCAAGAATGCTCAAATGACTGTATCCTTTCTCAGCATTCGACCTCTCTATTTATAGAGGGGATGGGGGTACCTAGGATGGCCTAATGGTTACAATAAATAAAGATTTTTCACATGACTATAGTATACACTGATGGCTACAGTACACACTTTATTTTACATAAAGAACACTTATCACAATAGTACAATAATAGGACAGTTACTTTTCAGAACTTTTAATGACGATAAGACTAGTCATCATTATTAAGATTCTGCATACCTTCATCTCCAATTATATCTTCCAGACCATCATTATTTGGATAATCATCAAAATCTTCATCAATTTGCTTAAGATGCTCTGGTTCCCATTCTTCAAATAATTCAAGGAGATATTTCTTTCCTTTTTCTGATAAGAATTTCCCAACTCCAACATCAAAGAGATAATCAAAGATATCTTCTGACACTGCTCCTTCCACCTTCATGTAGTCTTTAAAGTCATTATCATAGGCGAAAGTAGTGTTTTCACAATACATTAATGTTGTTCCTCGTTCGATAAATGATCAACATTGATGATAAATGTTGAAAAATCCAATGGTCCTTGATAAAGCAGAATCAGTAGCTAGATCTATCGGATTTCCATGAATCCAATTTTATCATTGATCATTGAGATCATCGCAATCAACGATTTGGACAAGATAATGGACTGGTTTGGCTTTTCCTTTTTCATATCCAATTAGAGTACTATAAACCTCTAAAGTTAGGCATCTGCGAATTGAAATTTTTGTTGGACCTTCAGGAGATGTAAAAATCCAATGGATCCTTTTTGAACATGCATTGCTGGAATTTAATTGAAGTTGAGAAAAATAAAAATTTTGGATTTGGGATTTCTTTGAAGTAAAGTACTATCCCGTATTTTCAGGCTCTATAGTCAGGGTCATTTGGAGATAATAAATTTGTTGGGAAGCAAACACCACCAACTCTAGATCTGTCGAAAAAATAGATCGTTGTACTCCAAGACTCCCAGATGTCATAGGAATAATAATGATAGAAGTCGATGTAGGTTGCATACCACTCATTGAACCATTTTTCTTGAATATGAGAACTTATTTTTTCTTGGGTATCATAAGGACATTGTGCGTAATTAACTTGTAACTCTAAAAGGGAAAATCTTTGGGCTATTAGGTAAGCAGTAGATAGTAGATCAAAATCTGATCTACTTTTTGTATAAAATTCTAGGTTATCAATAAGGACTGTACTAGAAGACATAACCTGTTCTAGTAGGAATGGTATTTCATTAAGGATCTCCTCCTTTTAGGGCAGGAGGTCGGCTTTGATGATCACCATTGACGAGTTCTCAAGTTAGATTGTCTGCCAGAGAGTTCTTCGATCCTTGTATATGTTCAATAGAGAAGGAAAACTGGTTAAGCCATAATTGTCAACGCAAGAGTCTCCCTTGCGCTTGCATATTTGATAAATTATTTTTTCACAAAACCAAGTATCCTTTGCAATTATTTCGAATAAAAAAAAGTTTTGGGGTTAAAAAGATTAAGAACTTTTCAATGTTCCTTATGACTACACGGATTTTCTTTTCTATCGTGGGATAGTTGCATTATACTTTATTAAAACTTCGACTGCAATATTTACAAAGTTTTTCTCTTTCTTGGATTTTGAGTCTGTGCTCCAGTGTTCATTACTAGCATTTGTCTCAAGAATTAAATCACCTTCTGTATTAGGTAAATTAAGAATAGGAAGATTTTTACACATCTTTTTGAAGTTCTGGACAATCTTTAAATTATCGGTAGTCCATGGCCACATCACATCTGCCTTGAGTTTTTGTTATAATGGTTTTCTTAGTTTAGCCAAATCTTTAATGAAATCTGAAGTATAGGTAACGCATCCAAGAAATTTTTCTAGCTGTTTCTTATCTTCAATCCTTTCAGGAAAATTTCTATTTTTTCTAGAATATACTTTTGTAGAATAATCTGTGCAGCTTTTATCTCTAGACCTAAAAACTCAATTTCTTGTTTATCATAAATGCACTTGTTTTTTTTCAAGTATAATACCATGATCAATTCATCTTTGGGTGACAGCCAAGACATCATCTTTGTGCTGTTCTATGGTTTTGAAAAAGACAATGATATCATCAATGTAAATTAAACAACAATGATTGAGGTCTTTGAAGATGTTATCAATTCTTCTCTGGAATAATTGATGTGCATTTTTAAGACTAAAATATCATTACTATTCATTCATAATATCCTTGTGTGGCACTAAATGCAGCTAAAGGAATATTTTCCTCATCCACTTTTATTCACTAATAACTGCTTTTGCAATCTATTTTCGAGAACAAAGGGGCTCCTTGAATTCTGTTGAAAAGGACTGTTTTATTAGGAATATAGTAACCATCACAGACAATATTATCATTAAGCCTTTTATAATTGATTATCATTCTAGCTTTTCCTCTTTTTTCTTTAGCATGATTTCTTACCATGAAAGCGGGACTTGTATGAGGACTCTTACTGTTTCTAATCAATCCTTTATCTGGAAGTTCTTTGATTTGTTTATTAAACTCTTGGATGTCCTGGTGCGTATACATCATTGTTTAACTTGGATAATAGTTTTGGGATTTAATAAAGTGATTTTAGCAAATATTTTGTCTTTATCCCAAAACTTTAGAGGATTGTCAGAGTAGAGTTCTTTGCATAATTTTTCTTGTTGTTCAACAATATGCTCTTTAATAGATAACTCAAGTAATAAGACTGTTAGTGCTACTTCTTTTTGTATAGGCATTACCTTCTCACCACGATGGCGGTGTGTAAATTCAATTTTCTAATGAGTGTAAGCCTTGCTTAATTTTTCAATAAGAACTGAGTGATTATTAATTGTAAATATTATTTGGTTTATGGTCTGGGTGCATTTGAAAATTATTTCCAATAATCATATCATGAGAGGGTTGATCAGTATCCCATAGAACTTGTATGATGTATTAAACTCCTCCTAATTCTATGGATAATTCTTCTATGGCTTCATTATGGCTCATAACACTATTATCAACTATCCTTGTAGAAGATTTTTAGCTCTTTTCCACATAAATTCAGAAAATAATGATATTTTTTCAAAGCATACCAAACAACCACTATCTATGCAAGCACGCAGTTCATATTTATTATATCCCTCTAAACATACCTTTATTGGGATATAGATGCTATTAGGGTTTGTATTGGTAACCTCATAGCATATATTCATAGTCATGCTTTTGACTAATTCATCCTCATAGATTGGTTCATTAATAGTTCTAGTTTTGTACCAAATGACCTTTCTATCTAGGCTCACAATTTGATCTACACTGAGTCTTGCAACCTCAAAACTCATTCTACTTATTTCACTGATCATGCTAATTATATCATCTTCTTTAAGCTCTTCTTTAGCTGATGAAGATCCTTCTCTCCAGTCTGACCTTGTACTCATACTTCTTAATAATTGGGATTTAATGGTGATTTTGCCTTCCTCATCAATCTTTATTATATTTTTCTTATTGATCTTTATAGGATTGACAAAGTTAGATATCTATAAACGATCGATTTTTATCTCTTGAGGATTGGACTTAATCCTCTGGACTTTTGTATATGGGTAGGACTTTCAAATTTTTCTGCCTCTATCATTATTACCTTAGTCTTATAGTCTATTGTATTATCTAATTTGTAGATAATTTTTCAAATATCATTAAAGGATATCCTCCTCTTTTCATGTCTATCTCAACTATTTTTATCTTAAGAGATAGGAAGTTTTTAGCAAATTTATCTTTTAGACTCACATAATATCCTGGTCAGTAATTGAATCCTACTAACCCCTTACATAAATTGGTTTTTATCCCTGTGATGATTTGATTATTAAGTTTGGTGTGTCTAATATCACGGAGTAAAGTGTAAAGATCAATATTTTTATCATAATATTGTAATGGAGTGATTTGAACTTGGACATTTCCAACATAGATATACTTATATTTTCTATCTTTATTATGCTTAAGGATATTCTCCCAATTAATAAGATTAACTTCTCCAACGTCATACTCACAATGTTTTATCTCAAGATCTCCTTCCATCCTTTCACATATGTATTTGCTTTTTAATTAAAGGATGGATTTTTCATGTATCATGTCTTTTTGGATTATGAGAAGAACCCAATATCCTTTGACTTCTTCATAATCATTATCTACAACAAACTCTTCTCCTTAAAGATCACCAAGGCTAACCGAGCTATTTTCCATCATATGACTTGTTTCTTCGTAATCACTTCCTTTATATTTATTGTCCAATATAATTTCAACAATTTCTTTATCGTTACTTAGGGTTAGGTCTAATGTCTCATCTTCACTAAGCTCAACATAGTCTAGGCTTCCCATGATTTCAATAAGTTTGTTATTCTTTCTAGTTTTGCATTCATTAGCATAATGCCCTAGTTCTCCACATGCCTAACATTTACAGTTGTTTTTACATGCAGGGCAATAAACAACAATTTTTTAGGACTTGGTTTGTTATAATATTTTCTTCTATATGTTTAGCCTCTCTGCTTGTTAAAGATCTTTTTCTTATAGAATTTTCTTTTTCTTCTTTACTCAGTTCCTTTCCTCATTGGTAAGGTGAATCCCAACAAGTTAAGAACTGCTTCTTAATCTTCTTTTGCTTTTGAAGATCAAGACATTGTTTATTGACCCATTTTCATAAATAAGAAATTCTTGAACCAAGGATATCAACAACATCTGTTCGTTCAAGCCATGCCATGTATTTTTCATTAATTATGGAATTTATAAGATATGACAATTTGTCATAGAACATACCAAGATTTGTTTCATTATGCCCAATTTTGTAATAGTATTGACTGAATTCAGCAATATAATTTTCTAGATATCTCATATCCTATAGTTCTATATTGTTAATCTTTCTTTGTCATTCTCTTGCTTTTTCTTCAGAATTAAGTTTAGCTTCGATGAATTCAGTTTCAATTTCTTTACACAAATTTCTGAATATAGCAGCTGGTGTTGCCATCACTCTTAATGTATTTTTACCATCTTCACTTAATGAATCATACCAGTCAACTACAGTGCCAGAAAAACTATACTCGATATAATATAAGAAGTTTGCCACAGTCTATGCAGTATTTAGGTTTAAGATACTATTCATCCCTATTTTTCAGTACTTAAATATTTCTTCTCTATTACGGGTTCCATCAATGTCTAAGATATATCCAATTTGACTAATTGGGATGAGGCCAATTTTTTCATAGGTTGTCATTTTCCTTAGGATAAATCCAAAGGAAAATTACTTGTACGTCCTGTCGAAACATACCTAGGTCTTAGGAAATAAGTATTTCTTTTAGATGGTTCACCAAATTCTTAAGGTTTAGAAACAATATTCTTAACTAGATTAGTCTCTGTTTCATATAGGCCGATTTCCTCTCCATTCTCATTGCTTTCGTTTTTCAATAGTCATTTTACCATATTTCTTATCAAGTTTTCTCCTAATTTCTTCTAATGGTAATAAATTGAGATCTTCTAATTTAATCAGATTCATCTGTTGATATATTTCTTTTTCTAATTAAATATTATTACGTCCATGATTTTGTTTAATTCTTCCAGATTTTGTTCTTTTTCGAACATTTTTTGTAACTCTTCAAGAGTATATTGTTTATACTCCATCTTCTTTTTCTTTTCAGTCGATTTTTCACCAAATTATTCTCCTACTTCTTTTTAAATTTTTATCTCTTGCAAAGGAAATGGAATTTTATTTTTTGGGTTTTGGAAAGGATATTTATGCTGAAAAGGAGTACCAATACTAAGAGTAGCTTAATGTCTAACTTCATTAGTAAGAGAAAGATGAACATCGCTTAACTGATTCTTAAACTCTTTCAGTTCAGTCTTAATTTTAGCTAATTCTACTTTTAATTCCAAAATTATATCAGTGATATAGTTTAATTAAGGTGCTAATAAGGTATTACCTTCCGATAAGTGAACAATATATGAATAATTAGGATCAGGGCAAGCAAGTGATGATTCAAGCATTAATCGCTATTAATTAGCTTAATTAGCTATTAATTAACTTAATTATCTTAATTATTTTTGTGCACGCGGCTCTGATACCAGATGAAAGAGGACGTCAAGATCTACTAGTGAGTAAAAAACCACAAACACAATTTTAAATTTTTCGAAAGTGAGTTTTATGGATTGAGTATAGATTTGCAAATCTAAAAAGTTTAGGGACTTAAAAATAAATTTTTATTTATTTGAATAGTAATTTGTCCCCCAAATGTAAATAGCACAAAAACTCAATGATCCTGACAGTAAAGTTTTTGAAAAGCTAGTCCTCTAAATGATTAAACCAAAACTCGATGCACCCAAATGCAAATTACCCTGGAAGTGGCAAAGGATCTCTGGAATGACATTAAAGAACGTTTTTCGATCACCAATGGGCCACGAATTCAGCAACTGAAGTCAAACCTTGCGGACTACAAACAGAAGAAAAAAACCATAATAGATTACTATGGGAAACTCAAATAGATTTGGGAGGAATTGGACAATTTTGATCACTTACCCATGTGCAAGTGCGGGAAGTGTGAAAGCAAGTTGGGGCTAGCGTTAGAGAATAAACATGAGGAAGAGAAGGTGCACTCGTTCCTTGTGGGACTAGATAAAACAATGTGCAGAATGATGAGGTTAAACATTCTGGCACAAGACCCGTTACCAAATTTGAACAAAGTACACTCGACTCATAGTCAAGAGGAACGAGTAAAGCCCATTGCTTAAGGAAAAGATGAAGGAGGAGATGTCATGGCCGCGGATAGAGCTCGAGCCGATGGAAAGGACAAGGCTATGGTGTGTCCTCACTGCAAGCAAACAGGGTATGAGTCCAAGAATTGTTTCGCTTTGATTGGCTATCATGAGTGGTAGGGTGACAGAACAAGAAGTAATAGGAAAGGTGGAGGTCACGACAGAGGATAAGTTCGTTAGGTAGGTTGTGGAGGTAGTCGAGGAGGGAGGGACGTGACTCACGCTTATACTACTCAGGCCAGAGTTGCCACGCTTACTGGTGCAGAATCCAATGCAATGCTGCCGCTTGGATTGAGTCCTGAGCAATGGTAGATGTTCCTCCATATGCTAGGTGGGTTAAAGCCTGCAATGACAGAGAAAATGGCTGGTAAGAATTAGCCTTGGATTATAGACACATGAGCAACAAATCACATGATGGGTATGCTCCGGGCTTTTGTGATCTAAAAGAAACTGCTCCATGTCCTGTGGGCTTGCCAAATGAGAAAGATACTATTGCCGCTAAAGAAAGGACAATTATTCTTAATGAAGATTTGTGTTTGGAAAATGTCCTCTAAGTTCCAGAATTAACTTGAAATTTAGGCCATGTTTGGCAAAGAGCTTTTTGGATGCAAAAAGAGCTTTTGGGGGGTATTAGCTGTTTGACACTGGTCAAAAAGCTCTTTGGGATGTTTGGTTGATTAGCTTTTTAGATTAGTTTTTTATACTCAAAAAACTCTTTTACAAAAAGCTCTTTGGGATAGTTTTTTCAAAAAACTTTTTGATATTTACTATTATAATGACCATACTAATCTTATAATTTAGACAAATTTACATTACATGTCATTCACGAATGATATTCCCGAATGTTAGATGCTTGTACTTTACATTTTTCAATTTTTTTTTTTGGGGGGGCAAGAGTTGTGGATGGTCATGATGTTGAAGATAATGCTTTTAATTTTAATGCTTTCTTAATTTAACAAATGATTTATGTTAGTCTTACATGATATATAAATATTTTTTATATCACATAATTTCAATTGCTATTAAAAAAGAAAACATTTAACATTAAAAACATATTTTGATAATAAGTACTAAAATTAGGAAAAAGTATAAATGTAATATTTTATATATCACATAAGTCTTAATTCATAATTCATATCAAAAAGAAAAATAATTATCCAATGAAAAATTGTTTTGTTAGAAAAATAATGAAATTGAGTCATGGGCATAAGTGGAATTTTATCAAATAGTTTTGTTAAAAATAGCTAACTTTACCAAATACTTTTTTACAAATAGCTACTACAATCAGGTAAGTCAAACAGCTAATGCAATCAGCTAACAGCTAACAGCTAATGCAATCAGTTAACAGCTAACAGCTGATTGCCAAACAGGGCCTTAATTTCTATGTCACAGTCAACTGACCAATATAAGTTTTTGTCCAACTCACTAAACCTTTGTGTGCTATACAAGGTCCCACTTCGAAGATGCTGTTTGGTGCGAGTGAAAGATGGGATAGACTCCATTATCTCCGGGGTGCTCCATTCATTAATACCATGAAGACTGATTGTGTGGCACCTCTGAACTCTAGCACAAGCCGCTGGGTCATCCATCTCTGTAAGTAACAAAGTTAGTTCCTAGTGTTACTTTTATGGAGAGTAAAAATAGGTTGAATAAGAATTGTGATGTATGTCAAAAGGCAAAACATAGTAGAGACAAATTTCCTGCTAGTGAACATAAAGCGTTGGCTATTTTTGAACTTATTCACTATGATTTGTGGAGACCTTACACTGCAATCTCTTCTTGTGGTGCTTCATATTTTTTGACTATTGTTGATGATTTTTCCCATGCTGCTTAGATTTATTTATTTGTTGATAAGAAAGAAGTTTCTCACACCATGAAGATGCTTTGCTTAATGGTTGAGAGACAATTTCGCACTCATGTTAAAATTTTGAGTGATAATGGGGCCAAGTTTACTTGTATAGAACAATATGTCCTTCATAATGAGATTATTTTTCAAACTTCTTATATAGGAACACCTCAATAAAATTGCAGGGAAGGGGGGAGGAAGCACCAACATATTTTGAATTTAGCTCGAGCATTGCATTTCAAGGGTTCTCTTTCCATTACTTTTGGGGGGGTAGTGTGTGTTAACGGCTAGGTACTTGATAAATAGAACCCCCTCCTTAGTTTTGAATGAAAAATGCCTTATAGTGTCTTATATGGAAAAGAACCCACTTATGATCACCTGCTCACTTTGGGATGTTTGTGTTATGTGCATGTGAAGAGGGGGGATAAGTTTGCAAGCAGAAGTCAACAGTGTGTCTTTGTTGGGTGTCCCTACGAGAAAAAAGGATGGCGTTTATATGACTTAGAGAAACAAGATTTTATTGTCTCCCGTAATGTAGTGTTCTCAAAAAATGTTTTCCCTTTGTAGATAATTTTGTTCTTGATAATGTGAATTGCCCCATGTCAAGACGACTTTGAGGATTCACCCACATCTATAATGAGAGGGTGACAAGGGGTCTATTGTGGACATGACAGTTTAACTGCAACACCTAAGTAAGGTCCAACAGCCTGATGTTGCGGTTTAGGGTTCAGGAGGACCCTGTAGACGTCAGTTTGGATACAGATCAATGGGGAGAAATGTTAGCAGGGTTCAACATAAGAAGGAAGCTTCAGTTTGCCTGTATGATTGTGTTACCCACACTATTCGGAAAAAGAGTCTATCTACTTCATCACCACCCATACCACGACTTTCTTCATGTACACCTTAGCCTATAGCACACTATGTGAATTGTGATAACTTTACTATATGACATAGGAATTTTCTTACAACATTGGAAGTAGAACGAGAGCCTGTATTTATTCTGAGGTTGTGAAAGATGGACGCTGACGGGATGCAATGCATCGTGAAATTGAGGCTCTTGAAGCCAATAGGACCTGGATGTTAGAAGACTTACCTACAATGAAGAAAGCTCTCGGGTGCAAATGAGTATATAAAATCAAGTTTAATTCTGTTGAGTGGTTGGAGGTTCGTTAGTGATTCTTGTGAATCATCAAACTGAAGGAGTTGACTACACAGAGACCTTTGCTGCAATGGCCAAAATGGTATCATACGGGTCTTCCTCGCAGTTGCTACTGCCTTGAATTGAGAAGTTCATCAAATGGACATTCATAATGCGTTCCTGCATGGCATTTTAGAGGAAAAAGTTTCCATGAAATTACTGCCAAGTTTCCAAGTGGGGACTCTCGGACAACTGTGTAAGCTCGGCAAATCGCTAAAAGGATTGAAGCAGGCCTTGCTGTGCTGGTTTGTGAAATTGTCAGCTGCTTTGAAGAATTATGGATTTCAGCAATCTTATTCGAATTACTCTTTGTTTACTTTGCAGTGAGGAGCAGTTGAGCTGAATGTCCTTGTTTATATTGATGATATTATCATCTTTGGAGCCATCCGGATGATATAAAGAGATTTAAAGATTACCTCGGCGCCTGTTTCCATATAAAGGATCTTGGTGTTTTGAAATATTTGTTGGGAGTGGAAGTGGCTCGTGGCCCTGATGGATATGTATTGTGTTAACGCAAATATGCATTTGACATTACCTCTGAGGCTGGTTTACTAGGAGCACGACCCACTGTTGTGTCGGTAGAACAGAACCACCAGCTTACCTTGTCCACCAGTAGGAGCTAAGCGACCCTGAACCATATCGTTGCTTAGTAGGTTGGTTTATTTATTTGTGCTTTACTCGACCCAAATTATCTTATAGTGTTCATGTTCTATCATACAACATCCTTAGGAAGACCACTGGGAAGTTGCTTTGAAGGTCGTTTGCTACCTCATGGGTAATCTGGGTCAAGGCATATGGTTGAGTAGCAAGTGTGATCTGCAGTTACATGGGTCGTATAATGTCGACTAGGTAGGATGCCCATTGACTACGCGATCTCTTACTGATTGGTTGGTGTTCCTTGGGGGTTTGTCGGTCTCTTGGAAGACGAAAAAACAACATACGGTATCTCGTTCATCTGCAGGAGTAGAATACTGCTCTATGGCCATGACTACTTGTGAGTTGAATCTGGTCTTAACGTGCCTCATTCTCATCCTATGTCTCTGCATTGTGATGGTCAGACTACCTTGCACATATCTCTGAATCCTATCTTTCATGACTAGACAAAACATATAGAAGTCGATTGCCATTTTATATGTGATGAAATTGTTACCAGGAATATCAATCCTACATTTGTTCTGTCTAATGCCCAACTTGCCGATATTTTTACGAAGGCATTGGTTAAGAGGCAATATGAGTTTTTACTTTGCAAGTTGGGCATAAGAGATCTTCATGCACCAATTTGAAGGGAGGTATTGAGACTAATATGCCAATATTGTATTTTGGGGAAATAAATATTTTTCAAGTAGGTAGTTTATTGGGTCAATATTGTATCTTAGGGGTTGCCTAAAATTGGGCTTATTCACTTGTATATAAAACCATGGGGTATCAATGAGAAAAGGCAAGCAGATTGCTTCCACAATATTATTCTTCATGTTATGTTTGTTATGCTTTATTAGTCCACAATGATTATTATTTATTTCGATTAGCCCAATTTATAATGATGTTGCATGCCCAACAAATTGGTTCACTAGCCTCCTATTGGGTATAACTTCAGCATTTATGCTAGTAGACTCCATGGACCATCCATGGTAAGTGCCACTATCGGTGGCAGAGGCTTGTCTTTTGGCCTACTCGGATTCTTGATTAGTTATCCCTTAGACATTATTCGTGACTTGACTGGTTCATTGTAAGAGTTAAGGATTGTAAGTTATGGCTCCCTTTATGGGTTATCATAGTGGATGCTTCAAGAACACAAATTCAATACATTTACACACCATAATCATCCCTCTTATGAGCCTTTATGTGGATGAATTATGATTCAACATTTAGTCTCTCATCCTTTAGTATGAGAGTATTAATTTGGGCACTCTATGCCTTAGACATCTGTAGCGGGCATTTTTAGTGGGCATTTGGTTGGCATTTTGTGGTATTTGGGAGTGCCTTTAGGCATGGCCCTTTTATGGCCACTTGTGAGGCGTTTGTGAGTCAAATTGTGTCTCTTCTATTCAACATTTTCTAGAGTGAGAGTTTGAGAGTTTTTATCTATTTGATCTTACTGTCGATTTAAGATCTTTATCTGTATTTGTATTAATCTCTTTTGACTCACATTTGAGATCATTTTGTACTCACTCCTATTATAGTGGATCTTTATACTGTTGTTACCGCTCGTGATTTTCTCCCGATTTGAATTTCCAGGTAAAAATCTTGGGTCCACCATTGTCTTTTTGATCTTACTTCATATTCTCAAATATCCACCTCCTTTATTACTCTCGCACTTATACAAAACTCGATTTTCAATTTATTTAAATTCTTAACAATAGCTCATGATATAGAAGCAGCAAAAGGGGATGAGCAAAGGAGAATAGCAAAGGAGAATAATGGAAATATGAGAACAGTAATTATACAGAGTACTCTTGTCTAGAGATGACAGTGGGTCCTAGACCTAACCCAGACCCATCAGACCCTAACCAATTTAGAGTGTTTGAATCCAGTCAAATGAGATCCGATGGGCCTAGGCCTTAAGGACTTGGATCAGATGTGGGTCTAGGTCTGAAAAATTCAAACCCAGACCCGACCCTAGACCCATTAAGACCCATTAATTTTTTTAAAAGAAAATGTGGCAAAGACAATTAGCTAAAGTAAGTCTTAACTAGTAAACCTTAAAGCCACTTTGGTTTCTTGCAATCGTAGAAGAAGAAATATTTTGTTATATTTGTTTAAAATTTGATGGACTTTGTCGTTGCGGTTTGTATTAAAATATTATTTCCTGTGTGTAAGACATAAGAACTCTTAACTATTTTATGTGTCACTAGAATGGTTTTTGATTTTATATCACGTCTTTTAAATTCAATTATTTATGTTCAAAATGTGGTAATTCATGTTGCGATGTGCAAAAGATAATTTTTAAAATGAAAAATAGTTAGAACCCATAACCCTGCCAGACCCACAGGATTTGGGTCTGGGTCCCATCTTTCCAGACCCAACAGGTGGGTCTGAATTCAGGTCCAAAAAAATTAAATGAGTTTGGGTCCAAGTGGACTTGACCCGGACCTGACTGATTGCCACTACTCTTGTCAAAGCAATTGTAGTCGGGTTGACATCACCGAGCATGCTTGCTACGTAGGATCAAATATTAAGGGAAGTAGTTGTCCTATTGTTTAAAGAACATTGTGGGGTTCAATACCCCTATGGGTTGAGGGGTGATTGAGCTACTCAGTCTATTGGGTACCCTGAGGTAAGAGTCTACGGTTATCTTAAAAAAAATACTCTTGCTTGACGGGTACATATATTCAGATTGGAATAAATTATCTTCTAAAATAGATTAGATATAATTTTTTTTTGAAATGAGTACAGTACAGTTACTCCACCTGTTGTAATAAACATCACGATTCACCAGTTTAAAATTTTTTTTTTTTTTACTTCTCTCTTTCTTTTTTGGATTATCACCAATTTTTATAGTTAATAATTGAAAGGATGAGCTATTTGTAACATAGCTATAAATAGAGTAGGTAAAAATCTATTCGATCCGATTATCCGAATTTATCTGATCCGAAAAAAGTCGGGTATGGTCTCAAAATTTATGTCCAAATTTAAAATTTGGACAGCCGGTCATGTCAAAAATTAAATTCGGATCGGGTTCGGATTTGAGCATTTGGGTCTAGGTTGTCGGGATTTTTGAACCATTTCGAATTTGGACAAATTCGGACAATCAGACAACCGAGTTCGGACATCGAAGAACTATGTTTATGTGTAATTTTAGTCCAAATTCTTTATAAAATTTTATAAAAACAACTTCAGGCAACCGGGTTCGGACACTAAAAATTTGAGTTCGAGTTCGGTCATACAAAAGTTCGGTCCAAATGTCCTAAAATCATAACACAAATTTGGACATTCGGACAACAGGGCCCGGACATCAGACATTCGGGTCCGGATCCGGGTCTGGCCCATGTGTCCAATTTATAATCTGGGCATGATCTCGGTATAAATTTTTTGTTCGAATGTCCAATTTATCCGGATCCAAATCAACCCGGATCCGAATTTTTGCCAGCCCTAGCCATAAATATCATATCATATATGTACAAAAGTGGTACAAACCATTATATGATTTTGTATGGTATGTAGTGGGACATACGGGCCTGTAGTCAAATATAGAGCCATATCAAAAAAAAAAATTAGAATTTAACATTGTTATATAATTTAATATGATACACATATATGGTGTATGTCATTCCAGCGAGTAAATGCTACAATGGTCGATGTGATTGTAGGAAGTAACAAAATGCAAGTGAAGCACAAAATGTCACGTTGAAAAAAAAACAATTTTTTTTTTCCCAGTTGATTAGGAATTGTTCTTCGGTGGGCTTGTTGAATTGAATTTAAATGGAATTGAATTTCGGCCAAGTAGAAATTGCAATATGTCACTAATGATTCAATACATAGTCGTCAATGTCTATTTTAAATAAGGAAATATTGACTAATCTATGGCCTAAGCCCACAACCAAACTCAAATCTTAGATCAGTGGAGCTTGTGATTGGGCCTCATTTTTTGAGGCTATAATTCAATGTTAGCGAACTTCAAAAGTTTGGACTACAGATGACCACTAATTATTAAGCAACAAAGATCAACGTTAGCTACTTCAACATCTTCTACCACTATAGATTGAAAATATTTTAGTGTTTTTCACCCAGTTTACTGAATGAGATCAAGTAGCCTCACACTCGCGTCAACATACTTAACAAACTACACTCAACAGTTAACATTTACGCTTTTTTAGAAGCTTAGATTGCATACGACATTTAGCCATCAAGAACTTCAAATCAAATTCATTAATAAAAGTCCGATCAATAAACTTGGTCGAGATTCAAACCAAGGTGACCTCTTTTAAGTAGTCAAGTAGAGATTGAATCAAAGGATCATTTGTATTGCATTTTAATAAGGAGATTGTATCCATACATATAAAAGCAATGTAAAATTAAATTTACCCATATTTCTTATTTTACTTTAGTCTCAAAATTTGTGTTTACAATAATATAATTTTAGTTCGTAAAAGCTGTCTTTTTGTAATTTTACATTTTGTATTTGAGAGTTATCCAACTAATCTCTATAGTTCCTTTGTGTGGTTATTCCTGAATCTAATGATGGTGCGCGATTGATGGGGGAACTTATTATGTCTCTTAATCTCAAACTTGCTACTTGGTGGTTAAAATTAGGTGTCTATGAGGCAGTTAGAAATCAATGTGATTCGGTAATTAGGTTAGATTCTTGTAATGTTAAAGCTCGATTTAGAAAAGTCAAGGCTCTTATGTTTATGAATACATTGGAAAAAGCTCACAACGACCTTCTTTTGACTCTCAAATTTGAACCTAATAATGACGAAGTGAAGAAAGAGTTATACAAACTAAAGCAAATGTATAATTTAGCAAGTTTGAATGATTCGGTTGGAAAGGCGGAAATTGCGACTAAGTTTCCTGTTTAATTGGTGGCTAGCCGAGTAGGTATAGGGTTTATTGATCCTTTGAAATTAGTCGCTATAGTGAATCCCATTAGCTCATCTCATGAGGACACCCATACTACAAAAACAAATATTAAAATTGTTGAGCGGCACAAGGAATATGGTGTAGAGGAACAAAAAAGCGGTTCAATCCGAGATTCGAATAGCATTGAAAAGTCTATAGATGTGCAAGACGATGATATGAAGAATTTCAAGTATAGCGGTCAGACTATGGCCTCCGATATAGAGTTATGTGTGGAGGACCCAACTGGTCAATGCTGAAATATGATGGCTAATGTAGATCATGGTACTGATAAGGAGAAACTGAGGAAGGGAGACAATCCAAAAAGTGGATTTAACTTGGAGTCTTCTACTTTGAGGAATGCAGCCGAGACTCTGATTCAACGCTCACTGATATGCTACGTGTGGTGAGTAATGGTTGCAACAATGTGACTATGTCTCTAGTGAGTTCTTCAACGAGCTATTCAAGCAGCACGTCCAAGACTGCAGAGTATGTTTTCCGGCATTCAAGGGAAAGAACTCAAGGATGCTCTTGACAGTACCTTTGTTTAGTAGCGGCAACCTATAAAGCGATTGAACAAGAGAACCGAGTCGAATTTTTTAACAAGAGATTAATGACTTACATGGTTGTCCATGCTCTTCGTAATGACTCACTAAACCCAAAAACGACAGGTTATGTGTGAGGATGACCAACCGGATTATGTGAGTAGCATAATTCAATTCTCAGCGTAACTTCATGGCAGTTAGGGAAAGAGGAAGCAGAATAGAAGGAATGAATCTCATCCTCGACAAAGAAAAAGCAATATGCAATGAGCTAAGGATTTCAATCCCATTGGAGACAGGTATAAGACCAAACTGTTTGATGCTAACGTGTTTAATTGGTGCAATGAGGATCGAGTTGTAATCATGGAAAACGATTTAAAAGATCGATACGGAATGGTTATTACCAAACCAATCCACAACTACTACTCATGCTCTATGCGGTAAGCGCAGATTTGAAACGACAAACTGGGAGATTGACAATTTGAAAGTCAAGAAACAAATAGTTGGCCGGTATGACGATAACAGAAGTCACACTATATGTTGTTGTGGTGTAAAAATAATATCTAAGCCACCTTCTATAGATGTGATGTCGTTTGTAACTTAACAAGTACTTACTTAGGCATCATATTTTTTATCATAACATAATTGCACAATGTTACCGACCCCCCCCCCAAAAAAAATTAATCGAGAAGGGAGATGATGTTACACCTGCCGCAAATTATTACGTACAACTGGGTGGACAACTCAATTGTCCACCGGAGTCCACCAACAGTAGTTTTAAGTCCTCCAAGTGTTGAGTCTGGACCCTTTTTAAAAAAAAATTCATGCTCAATTTTTTGAAATCGCTGTTTTCATTCTCTCCATTGTTCGATTACTTTTCGCTGCTTCGATTGCTTTAGTGTTCCGTAATTATTAAATGGCTGAGTTTGATCTTAACGTCGCTATTGATGTTGAATCTTCATCAAACGGAATTGTTCGTCAAGCTTGATAGCGTTTTTTCGAAGAAAATTTTTGTTTTCAGGATTGACAGTTGTGTTCGTTAGTTTTGCGTTTTGATGAGTTAATTTTCAGATTTTCGAACTGGATTGCATTCGTTGCATGTAAATTTTGGTTTGTGATATACGAGAAGCAATAGCTCACCTTTATGAGTTATGTGCTCACTAAATATGGTCGTTAGCTCACTAGAGGTATACATTTAGCTCACTATAAAATATATATTGCCATGTGCTATAAAACAGTTTTTTGCTCAGTAAAAGAAACGTCTAGTTTACTAGAATTGACCTATGTGCTCATCGATGTTGCATTATAGCTCACCACAAATGTTATTGTTGTTTTTTGAGATGATATTTTCATTGTTGCTATGTACATATGAGAAACAGCAGCTTACCAATATGAGTTATGTACTTGTTGAATATAGTCGTTGGCTCACTAAAAAAATACATTTAGCTCACTTGTATTAAGCGTGTATTCAGTAATCATGAATCAGTTCTCTACTCACCAAATGTAATCACTATAATTAATCTTGTGCCTAATAGGAAAAACAATAGCTCACTATAAAAAATTTGTTGCCTTGCACTACATTTTATAACTCATCAAATATCTATCATGATTCACTAAATAAATAGCATAACTCACTAAAAAGAATAGTATAGATAATCAACAAATAATATTGTGAAGTTCTCGAGTTATGTTACAGTTCAATCATTTTTTACTGTAACATAAGGATGTTTGTATTATATTTTGTGAGCATAATGGAAGTGTAGTGAATTAATTAAATATAGTCCAACTCATTAAATATATGTCATAACTCACTAAATATATGACATAACTCACTAAAAAAATATAGACAATTAGAATATAGTTTAGTGAATTTCAGATGAATAATAATATTTTTCAATACAATAGCACATTTTAATAAGTTACATAGTACTTTTACTAAGTGAAACCTATGGTACATAAGATGCATTGGTTTGATCTATCCGCTCACTAAAAGTATGTATTAGTTCGCTAAAATTGTATCTCAACTCACTAAGTATTGGAGTGAGCCATATATTTTTAGCGAGCTGAAATTCGATTGTACAACTTCTTCTGTACAACTGGTTGTATGACATAACAACTCAGTAAATAAATATCATAACTTACTAAAAACATATAGACAATTAGAATACAGTTTAGTGAGTTTCAGAATCACAATAATATTTTTTTCAGTATAATAGCACATTTAATAAGTTATATAGTATTTTTACTGGTACATAAGATATATTAGTTTCGGTACATATGTCTGCTCACTAAAGGTACGTATTAGCTCACCAAAACTGTATCTCAGCTCGCTAAAATATTTTAGTGAGCTATACATTATTTTTAGTGAGCGAAACTGAATACACAACAGTATATTTTAGTGAGTTATAGGACATTTTTAATGAGTCGAAATCTGATAGTTTTCTTAGTGGATCTAATTGTACAATTATATTTATACAACTACGTAAACAATATAACAACTGCACACCTGCGGTTTTAAAATTGTTGTCCAATTAGGTCTGGCTTGCTTCCACAATACTTAACGGGTTGCGTTCACGGATCCGGATCATCCTGGACACAAAACGGCCCGCCACAACGCCAACGGCAAGGCTGACGGGGTAATCGACACTTTGCAAGTGGATATTTTCGTCGTCTCTCTATAAATATCAAGATATTTTCCTCAACCCACGCCCGCACTTTTCACTCTATATTTATCTCTAATCTCTTCACAATCATAAACCCTAGCCGCTCCAAAACCCCAACCGGCCGCGATCTCGTCAGGTATCTCTCTTCGTCCCCCTCTTTCACTTTTGAGTTGTATTTGTTCGATTTATTCGCATCTTTACTGTTACTAATTTCCTCTGTCTTTGTTTAGTTTAGTCTGATGGGTTTTCAGCGCTGTTTTCTCCCCATGATTAGAGCAATGTCTGATTTCGATTCCCCCCCCCCTTTTTGTTTTTGCATTCTTTAAACTATGAGTAACTTGATTGTTGATGATTAATGAGTTTAGTGCAAATATCTTGGCAAACGACGCAAACCGCTATCCCCAATCGCTGTTCGTTTGTCAAGAATGGATGAATGGTATTGGTATGATTAAACATAGTAGAAATCTGGTAGCTATTGATTCACGATAAAAAGTTTGAGGTTAATGACTATATTCTTAAGAGTATGCCACCTCTCTGCTATTTTTGCTGAATTTACTAACGCTAATTTAGGATTTTACCCTTTGTTTTAAGATTTTTGATGCCATTGCTGCTAATTTGGATGATAGTAAGTGTGCTTGGTATAATAGTTAAGTGTTCTAAATTTGTGTTGTTTGCTGAGGTAAATTTGTGATGCTATATCTGATGGTGCTATACTGTCTATTGTCATATGAACCTGCCCTTGGAATGTTCTAGGTTCTTTCTTGGTTGTTGTATATGTTGAATTTGAGGCTTTGTGATTCTGGGAATTTTGTGTTAGGATTCTGGAAGAGTGGAGGGGGGACATGGAGATTTGAGGGTTTTTTCTTCTTTTGTGCTAAGTTCCTTATTTTTTTCCTGTATAACTCAGAAAAATACATAGGCAATGGCATTCTGTAGCAGAGTTGGTAGTATCCTTAAGCAGAGCATCTCTCAAAGTTCTGCCTCACCTATTATGAGTTCCATTCGCTGCATGTCTTCCATGTCTTCGACAAAGCTCTTTGTTGGAGGTATTTGTTTGATTTTCCATTGTGCTTTGAGAGATGTAGTTGATGCAAGTTTGAGGGAAGTACCTTATTTATTGATTTTTTGTTTGTGTTCTAGGTCTTTCGTTTGGAACTGATGATGGGTCACTTAAAGACGCATTTTCTAGCTTTGGTGAAGTGGTAGATGGTGAATGTCACTTGTGGATTGCGCTTAGTAGAATTTGTTCTGTTGAAATAAATTTTTCAAAATTTTGCTGGATCTTGCAAATGCGTTGAACACATTGTTGTGATGCGTCTTAAAGTTTGCAGGCTCAAACTCATTCGTTCGTTTTTTTTTTTTTTTAAAATAAATTAACAGCAAGGGTTATCACGGATAGAGACACAGGAAGGTCCAGGGGATTTGGGTTTGTGAACTTCACAGATAGTGAATCTGCAAGCAGTGCAATGTCTGCCATGGATGGCCAGGTAAGAATTTGTGGTCCTTCATATTCCATCATGAGACATTCATATTTTGGTTTGCAATTATCATATTCTGGTGAGCCCATATGTTGAAGAGGTCATCCTGTGTGCTTGTGAAGTTAAATTTATGATGAACATTGGAAACTTATTTTCATGGAATGGTGAAAAACATGTCTATTTCATGTTGAATTCTGGTTGGCTTCGGTTTCTCTTGTCTTGTCTCATACTTTGCGTAGCCATCCTACTTTAGCTTCCTTTTTGTTTACCCAGCGATTTGTGCTCACGAGTAGTGAAATCTTACAGGAGCTGAATGGACGTAGCATCCGTGTCAGTCTTGCCAACGAGAGACCACCCCGCCCTCAATTTGGTGGTGGTGGTGGTGGGTATGGTGGAGGCAGAGGCTTTGGAGGTGGTTTCCAGAGGAGCACAGGTGGTTATGGGGGAGGTAACGATGAATTCTAAATGGGTCTTGGATTGATAGCTTCTCCTGCTCATATGAAGCGGCTCTGTGTAATGGGGTACTTGGTGATTTAGGCGGCTTTTAGGGTTTCTGCTATTTATGTCTAGATGTACTAGTTTTAAGACATGGCGATTTTGTGCTTGTTATGGGTTTCTCTTGCTATGCTGCATGTAATACGAGTGGCAACAATATTGTTATCATCTGGAGATGAGTTCAGCGACTTTCTTCACCATATAAATCCCAAGTAATGTTTCTGCGTGGCACCAGGGGGCAAAAGCTCTCTGTCTTGCTTTCTGTATTTTTGGCATGTAATATTTGCATCAGTCCCGCTGGTCGGCCACAGAAGTCAGTGGAATTTGAGTTCCGGTTTCCAGCCTTTTGGGCCTTGCCACTGTTGGACTCTGTATGTTGGGTTTGGAGAAAGCACATCCATTTCCATCCAATTATATAGGGTCCTTCTCTACCAGAGGGACCTAGAACAGCAGCTTAAAGACCCATTGTACATGTGTTCTCTGTCCCACCGTACATCACTGACTGGCGGTCTGCAACGGCTGATCACAAATGATATATGCTTTAGTCGTCTGGGCTGTAAGCTTAGATTAAAGAAAGCCCAAGGTGAACCAAAATCCAAAGGTAAACCGAGCAAAATTGATCCGAAATTCGAGTTGAATGATCTGAAATTCGAACCGAACGATCCGGATTCATATTCGAACCAACACCTGAAATGGGATGAAACGATGTGGACCTGAACATCTGCAGTAAATCGATCCAGAACCGAGCAAAATTCGAATTGTAGCATAACCCGAAATGATCCACATCCGCAATGATTCGACCCATTTCAAGCTCGATTCGTAGTGACCCGACCAGAAGTGAACCGAAAATGGGCACCTTGAACCTAACCGTGTTCGATTTAAAATCGATTCGATTTTTACCCGATTCAATTTTATTCGAATAAGTAGTAACTTTTTTTGGGGGGGTTTTAGTATTTTATCTTTCGGAGGGAATTTTGAATTTTTCAAACTCAATTAGTTGAGTTTAGGTGGGAAAAGAAGAGCAACTTAAGAGAAAATTTTTACAAATAAAATTAATTAAAAACTTAAGAGAAAAAATAAAATAGTTGATAGTTTTAAGTTTTTAATTTGATAGCCATATAGTAAAAATATAAGAGAAAAAATTTATTAAACTTAGTAGCATTTAACAATTCTATTTTACTATTTGATTCACTTAATGACTTAATGCGATGCACGCTATGATTATAAATTTATAATATCATTCTGTGACTACTGTCAAAAATTTCGCACTGTGGATTTACGATTTTAAATAATCTTCGTAACATGTTTAATTCTACAAAATCATATTCAAGAATGTATCGTTGCATATGATCTCATAATAATGTGATACATACTTATATTTTGCCGTTGCTTTTTAGTTTTGACTCATTGAGCAGATTAGGATCAAATTATTAATCTCACAAAAACAAATATTTGAATATTGATGCGTGATCACTTAACAAATTATCAAAGAACATTAATTCAATTACCAAAAATGTCGACTTGAACCAACCTATTTCTATTTACTAACTTCAAATATAATAAATGTGAAGTTATAAATCAATATAGGGGTCTAAATAAAAATTTCGCTATATTCTTTCATTTTTTTCATTTTTCAAGGTACATTTTAGTACTAGGGCTCACAAATGAGACTATTGACAAATGATTTGCGTTAGGTTGGTTCACTTATTTTATACCGTATAAACTCAATTGAGATGATTAAAACTTGACTTAACAACACATAATCACTTGGATAATTGCACGGCGCATTCGATATAGAGTCAGGGATGAGTTGTATATTTGTACTTGTAATTTACTCACTTTCTTAGTAGGTTTAGAACTAACCCCATATATATATATATATATACACACACACACACACACACACACACACACACACACACACACAACACACACACAGATATACATATATATATATATATATATATATATATTATATATATATATATATATATATAGATATATATATATATATATATATATACACACACACACACACACACATATGTGTGTGTATGTGTGTGTGTGTGTATATATATATATATTCCATTAATCATTAACGTATGAGTTAAACGAGAAATTTAGGATAAATAGGTTTGTCTAGTTGAACAGCATTCATCTTTTAAATACATGTTAAGAGTAAAAAAGTAAAGATAGCAATATTGAAAATATAAAATGATTTGAAATTAACCCAACTTGATTTATATCCAATTCGATTTATACCTGATCCGATATTGACCTAAATATTGAACTAAATCCCACTCAATTCGAATTACGCTTGACCTATATCTGATTTGAACCGTGCGGCTATAAACAACTCCAAACAGACCCGATCCGAACTCCACCCGAACCGAACCTGTACCAATCCAAACATGGTACCTGTATGTGACTCGAACCCAAACTTCACCCAAACCGAGCCGAATTCAACCCGAACATGATTGACCTAAAAGTGATCCAAATCCGAACTTTACCTAAATCGAACCCAAACTTAATCCGAACATAGTTGATCTGAAAGTGATCCGAATCGAACTAATATTTGATCTATATTTGACCTAAATGATCTATTTACTAGGTCTATCAAAAGAATTGAGGGCTGTAGGGCTCTTTGGATGCAAGTGTTATTTTTGTTGAAATGATTTAAAAGTGATTTTCAAATCATGAAGTCTCATGATGGCATAAAATAATTGGTGACGTCATTGTAAGCTCAGTAAAACACCACCAAAGTCTTAAGATACGACAATGTGACATTAAATAATTGTAATTTTTTAAAAGTTGTCAGTAGTCAGTAGGTTTCTGCAGACAATCAAACATGCAGTTTCTGGAATAAAAATGTTTTAAAAGTAGGCAAAATTACCGACAGTGTTGCATTTACTTTTGTATTTCCTAGCTGTTTTCATTTCAAATTGATGTTGAATTTTATCTAAGACGCTGCCTCTGCACATTGACGTAATAGTGAATTGGAAAGTAATGCATAAAAAAGATAAGGTTGTCCTTCAAATAATTGGCTGACTTGTTATCAACATTATCAATATTATTATTATTATTATCATTATTATTTTTTTTTTCTAATGTTACTAACAATATTGACATTATTATTTTTAAATTATTTTTAATAATATTATTCGTGTTATAAATTTCAATAATAATTTATGTGTTATTATTGTTCCATTTATAATTATTATTTGATTATTTACATCATTAGTATTAATATTATTATTAGTATTATAATTTATCATTAATTTACTTTTTGTTGTTGCTAATATCAATAACAACAATGGTGATGATGTTATTGTTGTTGTTGTTGTTGTTGTTGTTGTTATTATTATTATTATTATTATTGTTATTGTTGTTGTTATTAGCCTAACTCAACACTGTGCAAGCTCACGCGTGCGCGCGCACACACATACACACACACACACACATTCAGGGTCGTTGCCTATTAGGTTTTAACTCTATGATTAATGAATCAAGGTGTAGTATTTATGTTTTTTTTTTTTTTCTGGAGCTAATACACATATACAATATAATTAATATAAATTGATAAAAACATATATACTTTAGGGTCCTGGCCTATTGGTTTGTGTCCATATAATTGATATATCAAGGTTAAGGTTAGGGTTTAGAGTTTATAGTTGGGGTTTAAAACTAAGGTTTTAGTGCTCAGGAGTTGGATTTTAGCCTTACAATTTTGGTTGACTACTTAAAGCTCTAACCATAGGGTTTAGACTATATGGTTTAAATTTTAGGATTTAGGTTTTAGGGTTTGTTGCTAATTTATTATTAAGTATCTTCAATCGAAGTAATTTGATAGATTATAGCGTACCCTAAAACCTCTAATACTTACCTCAAACCCTAAACTTAGGATGATATGTTTCAAACAATAAACTATAAACCCTAAATGTTTCTAGATTAAAAAAAAAAATTATCGTTGTTTTAAAATATATAAAATATATAAATATTCTACACATAATATTTTAGTAAGAATGAACATTGCTCGAGTATTCATTTGAAATTCCTTTAGAATTAAGGGATAGATTTTTTTCGTTATTGTTTCTACCTCCGCATGATTTGTTATTTACAAGTGAGGATCAAGTAGACATTCTTAAAAGTTGGGCGTTGAATATTATGTTCTGAAAACTAGAATTGGTGTAACATAGAATGCTAACATTTTATATCATCACCAAAATTACGGTAGTTAATCTGGGTTACCTAATTGTACTAATCTAGGTTAACCATTTGTATTGACCCAGGTAAACAAATTATAATTTATTTCAATCAAGCATTGCAAATCAATTACACTATTTGCAAGGTTATTCCACTTTAACAACTGAGCAAATATCACAACACCAAACACAATATAGCTCATTGTGTCCACAAATTTAAAAAATACACAACACTAACATCCGCCATAAATTACACAAAATTATTAACTCACAAGATAACAACATTCACATTTTTCAATTATTCAAATTCAAATTTTTTTTTGAAGAAACTAGAAATACAATAGAAAAAGTCTATCACTAATAATAACAAAATAATTTTTTAATAAAATACAATTGCAATGCTAAATTTCATTTAAAGCAAGAACAATGATGTTTCCATTAACTTAGGTAAAAAGGAACTAAAATTTAATAAACCTAATAAAGTTAGAAAATATAAATAAATTTTTAATTTAAAATACAAAAACTATAAGTATAAAAAAATAATAATTTTGAATAATGAACTAGAAGGAAAAAATTACTGGACTTTTTTCAAAAAAATGGTTGAGAATTGTACAATAAGGCTTTAAAATTAATTTATTTATATGAAGAAAATTATATTAGAACTAAGAATTCGTATATTTTAGTTAAAATATAATACTTAAAATTAAATTTTCTATTATATATGAGAAAAAGATGATTTCTTCATTAAAAATATTTGAAAAAAAGGAATAAAGTTATTGCAGACCTTATTGTCATACAATAATTGATTAATTATGCAATGTTAATTTTTTTAAAAACATAATTGAATCTGTGTTATTATTTTGACGTTACATGTATCTTCTCAAATAATGTATTTGTTATATTTCAAAATTAATTTTAAATTTTATAAAGAGAATCAAATAATATCTTGCATGAAAATGAGGTTTATGAAAAACAAAAAGTTGTTAGAAGATAAAGGATTAATTTTAATTACAAATATGTAATGAATGTTATGATAATGAAACTACTTTTTATCTTTTCATGATAAATTTTTAAGGGTAGAAAACAGAGGTGGAAGGGAAGAGAGAAAGAGTTAATTGCTAGCTAAGAGGGCGCAATAACATTAGGGCAATAGATTAAATTGTGCATGATATGAAATTGCCAACTCAGGAGCATATCCTGCAACTTGTCCCCTAAGGGAGGTCCTAACTGAAACAAGCTACCTTTGGGTAACATAAAAATTAAAGCCTATGATAGAGTCCCCCGCGACATTGTTTGGAGTTGCTTGGAACAGAAAGGAGTGCTACCTGCATATATTCGAGCTATTAAGGACATGTACGAGGAAGGTAGGACGAGAGTTAGGACGCCAGGAGGGCCTACCGATGACTTTTACGTTGGTATGGGCCTGCATCAAGGGTCCGCTTTAAGCCCTTTCCTGTTTACTATAGTGATGGATGAGCTTACCAAAGGGATTCAGGATGAGTTACCTTGGTGTATGTTATTTGCGGATGACATTATTCTTATTGATGAGAATAGAGAGGGCGTTAATAGCAAGTTAGAGCGTTGGAGGTACACATTGGAGTCTAGAGGTTTTAAAGTGAGTAGATCTAAAACTGAATACCTCCATTGCTGATTTAGCAGGAGGGAAGGTTTGGGGGGAGATATCACCATTGACGGGGTGCCGATACCGAAGGTCGATAAGTTTAGATACCTCGATTCGATCGTTCAGCAGAATGGTGAGATTGATGAAGAGATTAACCAACGCATTAAAGTCGGTTGGCTAAAATGGAAGCATGCTACGGGTGTGCTATGTGATAAGAGGATGCCTATAGGTTTAAAAGGTAAAGTTTATCGTATAGTAGTGAGACCCGCTATTATATACGGTTCAGAGTGTTGGGCGTTAAAGAAGACTCAGATTCAGAGGCTGTTGGTCGCAGAGATGAGGATGTTCAGATGGATATGTGGGTATACGAGATTGGATAAAATTAGGAACAAAGTGATAAGGGACTTAGTCAAAGTGGCGACCATTGAAGATAAGATGAGGGAATCAAGATTAAGATGGTTTGGCCATGTAAAAAGAAGGAGTGTGGACGCACCAGTAAGGAGATTTGAGACTATTAACATCCCCGTCGGTTTCAAAGGGAGAGGTCGACCTAAGAAGAGTTTGGATGAGGTGATTAGAGGGGACCTGAAAGTAGTAGAATTAACGGAGGACATGGCTCAGGATAGGAGACTCTGGCGGGATAGGATTAAGGTTGTAGAGCGAGGAGCATTGTCGGCATAGTGCCTTTCGGTTGTAGTAGAGTAGGTTTTGTGTCGAGTCTGCGTTTGTTGTGTTATTTGCAGGTAGTACTTACTACTAGAGAGGTCATTGTATGCCTATAGTTGCTAAGGTATGGTACCTCCCTTCTTTTGCTTTTCTTTACCCGCGGTTCTCTCTCTCTACCCCTTCTTTTACAAATGTTTACAAATGTTTTCACAAAATTCTTGTTTGGTGGGCCGCATGGAATCAGCCTCTGTACGGGCAGTGATGTCGGTTGAGGTAAGACTGCTTACATCTGGATCTCCTCAAACCCTGCGTAAGCAGGACCCACACTGGGAGCTGTTGTTGTTGCTAGTCATTTTCCCTAAAAAGTGATAGATGTATTGCATGTGGCATATTAATATCAAGGTAATAGAATTGAATGGAATGTAATGTATTCGAGGAATGATCTCCAAGGGATGAAGGTTACAATTTGAATTATAAATTCATGTGTTTGGAGAGAAAAGAAGATTATGGAATGAAATCAAATTTATTTTATTTTCAAAAAAATAATTAATAATGATTTATAATAATAACAATAATTATTAATAATACTAAAAATTATTATTATTACCAATAATAGATAATAATAATAAACATTATTGTTATTACTAATAATCGTAACTAATAATAATAAGTAATAAGAATTAATAATACTGAAAATAATTATTGTTAATATCATTATTAATTAACAATAATAATTAATAATAATTACAATAATCATTTTTATTAATATAATTGATAATAATTATTAATATTAATTACTAATAATTACTAATATTATTAATAACAATTAATAATAAAAATAAAAATTAATAAAAATTATTACTATTAATAATAATAATAATTAATAATGATTAATGATGATGTTGATGTTCATGATGATGATAATGTTGATTCTAAGGGGTTGGGGACTTAAATTCCTTTAGAAATGGGATGGCTCAAGTTTCTTAAGGTTAGTGGAAACTTGGTATCTCATGTAGGTATCAAACTGCATCCCCTTAAAATGCTCACTAAACATAAAAGAGTAAAACTTGTTACCTAAAGGTTCAAGTCCCATATTCCATTTTATTTTATCTCACCAAACAGTTCCTTAATAATAAAATAATATTAAAGAACTACTTTCATCCTTTTAGGTCCAGACGTACTCTTACTCTCATTGCTTCCTCAAATATAACATTTAAAGTTTTTTTTTTAAAAAAGGGGGTGCGTGACAGCCATGAGAAGAGAAGGGAGAAACATGAGGAAGCGAAAGATGAATGTCAATGAGAAGACTAAGGAGCAAGAGTATTCTCAGTGTGAGTTTCAAATTTTAGAACTCTATTTTGTTAAATCAGCAAAAATTTCATCTTTTAAAACTTGTATTCCTTTACTTTTTCAACATAGAGAACTCTAACTTGGATCACAAAATAAAATATTTGTCATGGATCCACCTGATAATATACAACTTGTAAAAAAAATCACCTAAATAATATTTTTTAAGAAAAAAGAAAAAAAGAAAAAGACAAAAAAAAGGAATGCGGGATGGAATTGCGGGGCCATCCCCTATAACGATCTTGTGTAATGCATGTGATGTGAATTTTGTGTTTAGTTTTAAAACCCCTTTTACTTGCAAGTGCACAGGGTTAATTGTGGACTAGCGAGGATATGGAGTCCATCCCACGAGGAAGGATAACGATTTTCAATTTAGCTTTTACAATTATAAAGAATAGTTCAATTAAGGAGTTCAATTATCAATGCGAATGAGAGGAACTACAGAAGAAATATGAGTCAAGAAAAGAGGAGAGAAATCAAATAGAAGAAAGGCTAGGACTTTGGATTTCACCATTAATGTAAATATTGAAATACTAATTCAAATAGGAGTTCAATTTGTCTCTTGTTCAACTTAAGGTACAAGCGTTATGCCATAAATTAAAAAGATGATTATAAGTATCAAATGACTTAGTGGTTTAGCATGAATTATTCTTTTTAGACATAACTCATCTAATTTCTAGTATAAATTCTTCAATTTTAACAATGATAATTTTGAGCCCAATTGCATAATCATATTATCCTACAAGGTTTAACATTCATTTGAGATAGTAAATTAAACTATTGTAATCAATATAAATAAACAATAATATTAAGATGCAGAAATAGATTAAGTTCAAATATAAACTCAAATTACGCAATTCAAGGGGCAAAAGTAACCCCATGAGAAATTAGCAAAACAATATATTACAGATCCATCCTAATCTTAGAAGAGTATTCTAGCCGGTCATAGTCAACAAAAACACCATTAAAATTGATATTTTTTACTTCCTATGCCTAAACCTTAGTACTCAATTATGCACAATGATATAGGAGGTGTTTGGTAACAACAACATTTTGGGAAAAAATAGCTGTTTGGGAGGGTTTTGGCTATTTTGACCAAGTCAAACAGTTAAAGGGTGTTTGGTAAAGAGCTGTTTGCAATAGCTGTTTGGCTCCAAAAAGCTCTTTTTGAAAAAACTATTCCCATTAGCCTTTTGAGAAGAGTTTTTTTGTAGAAATGACATAATTGTCCATAAATTTAAAAAAATTATACACATCTCATTATAAACTAATTCATAGATAAGGGCATAAATGAAATTTTACCAACATATTTTTTAGAAATAGCTAATTTCACCAAACACTTTTTCTAAAAACAGCTAAGTCAAACAGCTAATATAAACAGCTAATTCAAACAGCTAACAGCTAATAGCTAATACAAACAGCTAACAGCTGTTTACCAAACAGGGCTATAATTCAACATAGCCTCTCAAGTTGGCTCACAAATGAGATGAGAAGTGAAGAGAAAAATAGCTGACAAAGTTTATTTTCCTTCTAAACTCCTCAATCCAAACGATTTTGTCTTACAAAAGACCTTCTAGAAAAATGAAAGATGGAAGATGGGAGAGTGAAGAATGCTTAGATGCTATGGATGAATAGATCATTGAATTGCTACCCCTTTTATAGTGAAAATCCAACCCCTTTTGGTACCCAAAAAAATTAATTAAAATTAATATCAATTAATTCTTGATTGTTATATTGCATCAAAAAGGCTAGTCTTAAGCCAGTAATTAATCAAAATTAATTAGCTTAGACTAGGTTAATTTGAGGTTGCTCACAAAAGTGAAAATTTTGCTGCTTGGGCGAGGATTGGGTTGATCTGTCTGATGGGTCGCTGATTCACAAGCCCACATGGAGAGGCTATGGCGCTGACTTGCAGCAGGCTGCTGGAATGGCAGGAGCGAGGACTATATGGTGGAGCCAGATTGGGTTGTGTGCAAGAAAAAGGCCCAGCCGTAAGCAAGAGAAAAGGAGAGAGTTGGGGCGTGGGTTCTAGCCGTTGGGCTGCGAGTTAGCTGGGCAGGCAGGAGGTCTCACGGAGCTGGAAAGAAGAAGAGAGGAGGCTGGGGGTGGCGCTGGGGTTGAGCCTCGGTTTGGGCCCGGGACAGCCCAATCGGGTGGAAGAGTGAAAGGTGGAAGAAGCTGATGTTTGTTGGGTCGTCCTGGGCGACTGGGAACTCGAATCCGGGCTGAACTTGGGCTCTCAAACATTGGGCTGCAGTTGTGATTTGCAGTCCCAATAAAATTGTTCAAATAACTGGGCTCCATCCTCGAATGCAACGATTCTTTTTTACCTGAAAATTACATAAAATATGTATTATTTACTCATAAAAATATATTTTAGAGACTTTAAAGTAGGTAAAATGAATAGCAAAATTACATTTAAATTATGAATTATCATCACGCTGTGAAAGAGTTGTCGGAACGAGCGCCGCTTGGTTTGGCACATGAGTCATACGGTGGAAGCGCTCTAAGTGGTAAAGGAAGAAAACCAGAAAAGAATATTTAAAGCACTTGCAATGGTGATCCAAAAGTTTGGATCACAAGTGAGGGCCCATACCCTCCACATCACTCCACAATTCAACCTTTTTTTTCTCTTCTCTACATTCCTTGGATTACCAAATAAAATAATACATGTGGATCCTATCACAAACATATTTATTTGGTTGTGGACTTTTGTTTTGTGTATTTGTGTGAATAATTACAGATTACTTATGATGATATTTTCTATAAAAATTGAACAATTCATCTACAATAATGAATTTTTTTTATAAAAAAAGACTTTCACATAACGTAATATAATGAAGGAAGAAATGTCTTCTCTTATTTGGTGTTTGACGTTTATTTTTTGTATTTGTGTGTATAATTGTAGATTACTTATGACGACATTTTTCTAAAAATTGAATAATCGACCTATAGTAATGAATTTTTTTATGAAGTATGATATCAAACTAAAATAAAAAAACGAAAATAATAAAATCTTCATTTAAAAAAAAAAGAACACAATATGTCTGTTTACAATAAAATTCAAAAAGTAATACAATATTTGCACTAAAAAAATTAATAATACAAATTGGCTTTTCCTTTATTTCTTTCCCCATTTAATGCACTGCTTCCCCCCCCCCCCAAAAAGAGCACTGCCCCCTAAAACGATGTTGTTTTAGGGGCGGACATGGAATTAACAAAAAGGAAATTGGCTTGCGGGTGGACCGGGGGAATGGGCTTGTGACATGGGCGATCTGGGTGGCCCGGCAATGATGGAAAAGGCCTGGACGGCAGGCCAAATTTCCAGCCCACAATCTTGGCAATGCGGGTGCTCTTAGTCGATGACTTGGAATTGGCTGTGATCATCGAAGACAGGCCTTGGCCATCCCTTCCTCCGGCATAAGGTTTGCCCTACACCTTGAGATTTTCGAATTAGGGTTCTCAAATCACGGTTTGTAAATTGAATCTTAGGGTAGTGGAATATGTTGCAATAGATTGGGGCTTTTGCTCGAATTTACCAATCATCACTTCGTTAAACACCAATTGGGAAAAAAATTGGCTTTTTGATGACTAATTTTTTAAGAATCTCCTACCACCGCGAGCTGCGACAAGAACAAAGCGCCTCGCCACGACTAAGACGTAGCTGAGATGGGCCTCCCTGCGGCTTTAGAATGAGTTGCTCCTGTGGTCACCTGAGGCTCTAGGCTGGTCGCCTATAACCTAAGCATGTCGCAAGTGCGCTTTTTTAAAATTAACTTTATAAATTTGTATCTTTCATGTTTAGTTCAGTTAACAAGTATTGATAAATGAGTTGGGATAGACACTATGGGGCCAATCCATGACAAATTGACCCTACCTAACTTGGTTTGATTTACCTAGGTTTTAAAATCGAGTTGAAATTCTATGTGTATTTGAGCTGATCCAAGCCTAAACTTGGCTAGGCTTGGTTTGGCTCGTTAATCAAGTCGAGTCTGAATGAGCTTACTCAAATCCAGCACAAGCCGAGCTTTGGCCGTGCCAGGTTTGAACGAGGCAAACCTGAGCTTAGCCGAGCATTAGCATATAGTAATTTTCCCCTACGTGATTCAAATATTCATGTGATTATTTGAAATATATTTGAACTTTAAAGAATTGTAATGTCCAACTTCAAATAACGACAAATCAATAACATATTGTAAAGTTCAATGATCAACATCCAAATTATTTATTACAACTATATGCATGGTATAACTTGCTTTTAACACAAATAAACTAGCTCACAGACCGAGCTGAGCCCAACTACCCTAGGCTTGGGCTTGGCTCCCTAAGCATGCAAGCTGAGTCAAGCTTTAGTTAAACCGAGCTCGAATCGAGTTTTGAAAGAGTCGAATCTGAGGACTTACCAAGTCGGGTTGGCTCATGTACAACCCTAGTTAAAATATACTCCTGTAAGAATTTTCATAACAATCATTGTTATATATAAATTGTTGCTCAAAATCTGAAGTAAATTTACTACAAGCGAATATCATGGGCGAGTTCATATAGATAGGTTTGTCTTAATACATTTTAAATGGGTCATCTATATCTATTCATCTCATTATTTATTGGACCTCAAATCGATCTAATTTGATGGATTAATTTGCCTGTCCCATTGAATGTTTATCCTGTGACAATTAACTCATCAAGTTGTAAAATCTCCCTTTATTTTTATATTAATCGAGCCTTTGTACGGAAATTCGAAAAAAGATCATCAATGCCCCGATTGGCTAACAAATTAGGGGCTCTCTTAGCCTCTGTAAAACGAGGTTCAAGGGTAACTCTGCAATTCGGATTAAGCAATAACTCCTGGCACATCCCGACCAGGAAGACATGAGCATGATCCGCTGGGGGGGGGGGGGGGGGGGGGGAGGGGGGTTTCCTGTTTTAAGAAAGCAGCATGGTACATTTGAGGTATAAACTTGCTCCAGATTTGTTGAGCTGTAAGACAATCTCATAAAATATGCATTGCATTCTCTTCGGGAGCCGAGCAGAGTTGCTAGCGAGGATCATGAGTCAGGCCTCATAGAAAACAGATGGCATGACATCAGTCTATCCCGGGCGACTAGCTATGAAGAACTTAATCCTTTGGGGAATTCTAAGCGGCCAAATTTTAGGTTAGAAGGGATTGTTAGGTTCCTGAGTACTGGTGCAGATAATAGACAAAGTCGTGCTTAAGTCATCACATCGCAATGACCATGCCAGTGTCTAGCTTAAAGAATTTCTGGTCACAACATATTCTTTCCTCTGATTAATTGTCATATTAGTTTCACCATGAAAACCATATTAGCTTTGTCGCATAGACTGGAAGCTCAGCCCGCCAGCCTCCTTTTGACATAGGTGATCCTAGAATATGCTATGAATATGTTCGCTTTCAGCA
The DNA here is from genome assembly GCA_029747015.1 of Carnegiea gigantea. Classification (NCBI taxonomy): domain Eukaryota; kingdom Viridiplantae; phylum Streptophyta; class Magnoliopsida; order Caryophyllales; family Cactaceae; genus Carnegiea; species Carnegiea gigantea. The sequence continues at coordinate 1,360,935 of JAKOGI010000040.1, forward strand.
TCAACCACCCATAGAACGTATCAAGTTTTTTTTGTCAATGTAGCCACATAAAGAGCGTGGCAGGCGAGTTGGTTGCATGTAAAAATAAGGGACAAAAGATATAATGGACTAAGCCAATGCAGCTCTACTGGTTGTGGATAATAATTTTCCTCTCCAACATATCAACCGCCGATCAATGCACTCCAAGACTTGCCTAAAGGTGTGTCTTGAGCGATTGGATACCTAGCTCATAACTATGGTCACATGTGTATCAGCATTAGAAAGCATCATTTTGGCATGAATCGTGCATCGAATTTCTCTCAGAATTGATTAACTATGTCATTTTCAAATCTAGGATTTTATTCGAACAATCCATATTTGGTCATTGGAAGGTCAACCGAGGGTTTTTTGTTTTTCTTGACCCAAGGTCATATTTTAGACAATTTTGCAGCATTTTAAACATTATACTAATGCCTAATTACTTAAATATATGACTTAATTAGGAAAAATACATTATGATGTTAGGTTATCTTATTTTAAGACTGGTTTTCAGTGTTTTTTAGTTTATAATGATGCCTGATCACTTATTTTATGCCATATCTAACTTATGTATTAAAAAAAAAAAGGATTTTGAAATGATTTTCAAGTATTTTTAAGTTAAAGTGCACCTCGTTTGAAAAGCCCGCGCCTTCACCTTGAAACCCGCACTTGGTGCCCCTGAACCCTTTGCACTTTCGTGTGTCTCAATCTTTCTTGAACTAAAAGATTAAGTAAGGCAAGTGATGAATACATCAATCATTTTTGGCAGAAACCTAGCTTCAAGCAAAGTCTCATGAAAAAAAGTACCTCAGCCTATCTAGCAGAACAACATTAGTTAATGATCTTACAAACTTAATTCAAAAGTCAGCTCTTGATATATGTAAGGAAACTGAAGAATAGTAAAGGGAATTATCTGCGAATGGAGCTTGAATTCTTTCCAAAAAAAATCTTCTTTTAGGTTGCTCCTAATGAGTGTTGATCGCTGATGTTGACTTTCATTTTTTTTTTTGGGGCAATTTGCTTTGTTCTTAGCATCAAATCTTGAGTCTTCTCTTGATCCTAGATGGAAAAAACTTGATGTATAAATCAACAAATTGTAGTGGTTGTTTGCCGTTGTAATGGTTGGTTGAGCATGTCTTTGCATTGGTTGTGTTTGACTATACCTAACTGATAGTACAAAAGCTACTAAATCACCTTACAGGGGGGTGAATAGGATAATGATCAAAATCGCAAATTAACGAAAATGAAATGCGGAAAAATAAACGTGGACAAAACACAAGCGAATTTTTAATGAGGTTGGGCATCAACAGGCTTAATCCCCGCCTAGAGTTCTCTAACTCTAGGATTAACCCGAATTTTTATTAGGAGGGATGATTACACAACTTTAGAGTGCACCTACTCTAAGTTCCAAGTCCCAAGTTGACACCCGCAATAAGGTTTGGTAGAGTTGACCCTTTAACTCTATAATCCTACCTAAAACACTACTTTCAACAATACAAAAATCAATAGCAAATCAAAGCTCCAAGAATGCCAAGAGAGTGTGTGCTTGAGTATGCCAATGAGTGCTCTTTCTTGATGCTTTTCTGCTGCAAATTCAGCCCTTTTTTATAGCCAAAGTCTTGGAACTAGCCATTACACTTGTTATGGAAAGCCATGAATTCAAGCCCTTGAATCAATATCTTCAAGCCCTTGATATTTGCTGAATTTCCAGATTATGCTCAACGTCTTTTTGATTGTCTTCAAGGGCTAAACTCATTAGTTGGCAAGCTTCTAGAAGCAAATCAATTGCCACATATCCTCCTTAAAATATTCTTCAATATTTTCCATTCCTTTTGCTCCTTTGACTCAATCTTAATCTTATTTATGGCAACCAAATAAGTTTGCTCAATATAACTATATTTGATAAAATCAAATTTAAAACAATAAACAATAGTAACATCTAAGCTTCTTTTTTGTCTTTCATCAAAACAAACATAACAATATCATATTAAGGGATAAACAGAAAGTCAACAATCTCCCTCTTTTTGATGAAAGACAAAACTAATGCATGGATTCATCAAATAACCAAATTAGCTTACCATAATCTTTCTCCTCCTTTTTATATTTCATCAAAAAGGTTGTATAAAAAGAGAAAGAAAAATTAGAGTATGTAAAAATTATGGCAAACACATATAGCTCCCCCTTAACAAATCAATGATATATAAAGATGCTCCCCCTTAATCTATGGCTTTTATGCATATATAAAAAAAATGCATATAGGGGCAATACTAATATTAAAGTTAATCGCATATGCCAGCATACATTGACTTAATAATCTCATGAAAAGCACATATATGCACATAAGGGCATTAATAAAATAATTTGATGTTCAAAATATTAAGCAAGCATAATAATATGTCACATGCCATGAAAACATAAAGTATGATGGTTATTAATCATGCTTACCTTCTAAGATAATTGAGCAAATTCAAAATTTTGAAAATCAAACTTTCTCAAGTAGGAAGTAAATCAGTCAGGCAGTGGCACGTGTAGTAGGTAAAAAACAATTGCTTGATTTAAGGGTTTGCTTTTCAAAATATTTTCTCAGGCAAAAAACAAATCAGTTAGAAATTTGGAAATGAAGTTGGAAAATATCAAGCCCCCCCTTTTTTTTGGTTAATATAAAATAACAAAAATTGAGACAGATTTTAAAAAAAAGATTCACGCGCCTAAATTGGAGGAAATATATCAGATTGCATTCCATTGGGTTTGAACTATTTGATTTATTTGTCTCAATGATTCATGGCCAAGGCCTTGAAAGTCAAGTTCAAGCCCTGATTTAGTGAAGTTCAAAAAAGTCTAGCTTCTGCCTGCAGTCCAAGGCCTTGGATTGAAATTTAAAGGCCTTGAATTTCTTGACAATGGTGAATATCTCATTGGCTTGTCCAGCAAAAGCTCATGAATATAGTTAGTCCTTAGAGAGAACTCCCTCTCAATTTATGCAACAATATAATTTAATCACCCCCCTTTAGTCAAGACAATAAATCAAATCTTTATAGCCACGGCATCGAGTTTGAGTCCAACGTTGTTTTTGATCATGTTTTTTTGGTCTTGTTCCTTTTGGTACCCAAACTTGAATTATTTTGTTGTTTGTCTTTCTTAGTGGACATGAGTAAGAAATGTGTCCATTTCTCAAGCAATAATTACATGTGATGTGCGATTTATTTTTGGATGTCTCTTTAATAAAGAAGTTTTTGTATGCTTTCTTCTTGTTTAAGGGATTGAAGCCAATGCCTTCTTTATTAAAGGACATTCTTTCCGTACCAAGTAATTTGTCCAAATTGTCCTGGCCTTTGATGAATTTCAAAGCTAATTTTTCAAAGGCTCCACATTTGGATTGAACTTCCTACTTTTCTTTTTCAAGATATTTAATCTTTGGATGAAGATCATCATTTTCTCTCTATAACACTTCTTTTTCAGAGAGCAAATTATGAATGATCTTCTTGAAGGCTTTTATTTTAGACAAATATTCTTGTTCACACTGAATGCATCTGATTAATGCTTGGGCTAATTCATCCTTTGACTATTCAAGAAGGTCAGAATAGTCTACCTCATCCAAGTTTTCAAGTTCGGTTTCTTGAACGTCATTCGCCATAAGACATAGGTTTGTCACTTCTTCTTTTTTATCACTGTCACTGGAGTCATTATCACTCCATGCGGCAATCATGGCTTTCTTGAATTCCTTCTTGGCTTTATGCTTACATTTTTCAGCTTTCATTTGCAAGACTAGATAATCTTTTACAATATGTCCTAACAAACCACAACCAAAACAATGACCCAAGTTAGAATCATTTTTTTTGTTTAGAAATTTCGTACCTTTTGAGAACTTCTCATTTTTACTTGATGATGATCCCTTTTTGTAGAACTTCTTGGGATCAAATTTCTTTGATTTGAACATTTTATTCAATCCTTTAGCGATCGTTGCCATAGTATCTTCATCCTCTTCGCTTGACTCTTCTTCCGAGGAAATGGCGTCTTCACTTCCAATTTTGAATGCTACTCCTTTCTTGAATTGAGTTTCTTTTTCCTCTTCATCTTCTTTAAGATGAATTTCGTGCGTAAGGAGTTTTCCTAGCAAATCATCTAAGGCTAGTGTCTTGAGGTTTTGGGCTTCCTCAATTGTAGTGACCTTGGGACCCCACTTGTTTTTAGGAAGACACCGAAGTATTTTCCTAACCATCTCCTCGTTGGTGTAGGTTTTGCCAAGGGACTTGAGATTGTTGGTTATGTCAGTGAACGTTGTGAATATTTCCTTGATCGTTTCATCGGGTTGCATTTTGAATAGCTCGTATTGATGAACGAATATGTTGATTTTTGTCTCTCTCACTTGACTTGTCCCTTCATACGTCACCACAACTTGTCCCATATTTCTTTGGTTGATTCACATGCACAAATACGATTGTACTCATTAGCATCTAATCCATAATATAGTATATGCATGGCCTTACAGTTTTTGGACAGCTTTGCGAAGTCTTCTTGGGTGTATTGATCTTCAGTTTTCATAACGGTTTTTTCATCAATCGTGATTTGCAGAACGTATGGTCCTTTTGTCCTGATGTTCCATAATTCATAATCTTCAGTTTTGATAAACATCTACATCAAAATTTTTTAATAGGAAAAGTTAGTACCTCTAAACAAAGGTGGTTTAACAGTAGAGCGACCTTGATCATAATAGCCTTCTCCACTAGCGGCCATGATCGTTGCCCACTTGACAGTAAAGTCAAAATGCAGTTGGTTTGACTCTGATACCAATTGATAGTGCACAAGCTACTAAATCACTCTAGAGGGGGGTGAATAGGGTGATGATCAAAATCGTAAATTAATGAAAATAAAATGCGGAAAAATAAGCGTGGACAAAACACAATTGAATTTTTAATGAGGTTGGGCCTCAACAGGCTTAATTCCCGCCTAGAGTTCCCTAACTCTAGGATTAACTTGAATTTTTATTAAGAGGGATGATTACATAACTCTAGAGTACACCTACTCTAAGTTCCAAGTCCCAAGTTGACACCCTCAATAAGGCTTGGTAGAGTTAACCCTTCAACTCTATAATTCCACCTAAAACACTACTTTGAACAATACAAAAATCAATAGCAAATCAAAGCTCCAAGAATGCCGAGAGAGTGTGTGCTTGAGTATGCCAATGAGTGCTCTTTCTTGATGCTCTTCTGCTGCAAATTTAGCCCATTTTTATATCCAAAGTCTTAGAACTAGCCGTTACACTTGTTATGGAAAGCCATGAATTCAAGCCCTTGAATCAATATCTTCAAGCCCTTGATATTTGCTGGATTTCCAGATTATGCTCAATGTCTTTTTGATTGTCTTCGACGGCTAAACTCATTAGTTGGCAAGCTTCTAGAAGCAAGATCGATTGCCACATATCCTCGAAATATTCTTCAATATTTTCCATTCATTTTGCTCCTTTGACTCAATCTTAATCTTATTTATGGCAACCAAATAATTTTGCTCAATATAACCATATTTGATAAAATAAAATTTAAAACAATAAACAATATTAATATCTAAGCTTTCTTTTTATCTTTCATCAAAACAAACATAAAATATCATATTAAGGGATAAAGAGAAAGTCAATACTAACTAAATAAGTTTGTGTATGAAGCACTACATGGCAAATCTTCTTTCCTACATACAAGAGTGTAAATGCCGATTCAACCAATTTTTTGGATTCGGTTATGAACCTTTGCTTTTGCTTGGCGGTGAACAACACTGATAACAGCCATAATAGTTATTTATTTACTTTCACATTTTCAGTGTTCCACTTAGGGGTGGCAATGGATCTTGGATCCAACCCAGATCGATCAAATTCGTGCCATTTGTATGGTTCTAGACCCATCACTTTTAGATCCAATGGATCTTAAAGCGGATCTCGATCTTAAAAGGGTCTAAAGATGTATCCATTACTTAAATCCAAATCTAGCCCGTTTGATCTATTGGACCTATTATTCTCATAATCGAAAAATCAACAAAAAATTCTCTTAAACTTACCCCTCTCTCTTTGTACTTGACATATCGTGCATTGTTAATTTTCATTTCTAAGGATGAACAAGTGGTGTAGCCAATGAATAAGTATTCAACCTTACGCACTCAAATTTTGATACACCTATTAGTAGTATTAATTAAAGGACAACAATGTAGTTGTATAATTCATAGAATTAAAATAAATCACTTTTTGAGGTCATTTGAAATTTAATTGCAAAATTCAACTTCAACAATGTAGATTGAAATTTGACTATTTGATAACAAATATTAAAAGAAGTTCGAAAATGAATTTTGAGTTTAAAATGTATTCATATATTTAATATTTATCTTCGCTATAATAATTCAGTCAATATATATCTCCACTATACCAATTGTTGTAGTGGAGATGAACATTAATCAAATGAAATAATTTGGAGCTCAAAATTCATGTTTACATTTTTTTTTAATCTTTCTCATTTGATGATCGATTTTTGATTCAAGCCTTTGATGTTATTTTAGTGGCGAAAAATATCACTTGAATTGTTTTAGTGGTAAAAAATGTCAATTAAATTGTCATAGTGGAGCAAAATGTTGAATTAAATAAAAGAATTTTGAGCATAAAATTTATATTTGAGCTTAAACTAAATGAAACATTTTTTCACCAATTTTGACGTCTTATGACTTAGAGTTTTGGATTGGTATTAGCGGGCTCTAATGTTTCTAGCTCACAACATGTAAAGCCTTACTCGACTATTGTTAGTTCTATGGATCTTATGAACTATCGTGGAATTATTTTTGGTATTTTGGTTGATGGAATATGATTTTGAGGAGACTTGATTATATCAGAGTCTATTATAATTGTCACTTCCCACTAGTAGGTACATTAAAGTTATTATTATCTTATATCTCGTTTTTTTTGTTGTCTTTATTAAAAGTTGTATTAATGTGTTTATTGAATGGTTACTATATGTCTTAAACTCATAACATGCTTTTGTAAGATTGTGGATCCGTTTAGGACCCATTTGAGATACATAGACCAGTGGGTCTAGGAATGGATCTCAACTTTTAAAATCTAATGGGTCTAGCTGGATCTGGACCCAGATCCAGAAAACTAGAATGGAATTGGATCTAAATGGATCCGATCCAAATCCAATCCATTGTCATCTGTAGTTCCACTACTTCGTCCTTTTTTTTTGTTTTTTATGTCTTGTGTTTTATCTTTTTAGGTTTTATGATCCTTTTTCCCCATCAATTAATAAAATCCTTGTTGAGTAAAATTATCACAAGTGTATGGTGTAGTTATAGCTAGCAATCGACAAGTACGAGTCGTATTTCATAGTGAGTTGTATTTTTAAGCATCAAAGCCAACTTAAGCATATCAATCTAGATATGATAGAAGGTGAAGGAGAGCAGAAGTAAATTATTGAAGTGAGCAAACAAAAAAGGACTTAGGTTGTGATTAAACCTAAGACAAGCCAATTAATCAACACAAATCCTCACCTTCTCAAGCTATGCTATTATTCAAAGATGATCGATTGTGTCATTAAAGACCATCTAAACCCTCTCTCAAAGGTCAATAAACTAGTCTAATTATTATAACCACCCGTTTTCATGTTATTAGCTCAATTAAACTACAAGATTGGCAACCCTTGACCTAGCTAAGATTTAAACTATTTTCGTGTCCAAAAGTTAGCTATCCTTTCTACTCACACTAGACAATTGTTAGGTGATAAATTGTCCTATTTTACGTGCCTCTTTCACCCACTTTTAACTCGTATAATAATTTAATCTTTAGGATTTTTATTTATTTTATTTATGTTTTGTAGGAAATAAGTTCAAATGGAGCAAGTACCCCGAAAAGGAGCAAAGACGGGACAAAGCGAAAGAAAACAGCAAAAACAGGCAAGAAGGAATAGCAGGGGGGCCAAACCACCGCACCAGAAAAATGGTACGGTGGGGCCGTGCCATTTGGCACGGTCATACCCCCTCGGGCCGTCCTTTAGTCTCGCGATTCTATTTAATGCCTTCTTCGGCATTTCGTTAGGGGGGTCGTTCGGGGGTTCTTCCATGTGATTTTTAGGGTAGTTTAGTTTAGGTTTTAGGGAATAAAAACCCCATTGAGAGGATTAGATTAGGGTTGTATTGGATTAATTTTGGATTCAAGCACTGATATTTGAAGTTCTTCCTATCAATCTATAAGTTTTCTCCTCTCTCTCTACCTTTATATTTCAGTTTCATTCTTGTTTGTTTTTGTTATGATTATGTTAGTTTAGATTGCATTTTGTTTTAATCCATGTTTTATTAGGCCGTTAGATTTGATTAGTTTATTCTCTTTCCTTCATCTTCATACTTGTTATGTTCTTTGTCAGCTTAGGTTTGAATTTGGGTTTTTGTGTTTTGTTATTGATTAGTTGGTAGATTTTGTTGGCTTGAATTGTGATTAGCCTCTTGATGGCTAATTAGTCTTGTATTAGGCCTAACCATACCCAATCTATGCCTAGAACTTAGAGTGTTCTCTCACTTCCGCCAAGTGTTCGATGAAATACTTGAAATAGCTTTCATCCATATTTTTGTGCGAGTAACTTATGCTGAGAGGTGAGGTCAATTAGCTATTGTAGGAGAGAAAATAGCCGAGTTTGGGACATGAAAATAGTATCCGATTCGAGCTAGGTCCGGGGATTGCTAATTTTATGGCCTAATTAGGCTAACCCTATGAAAATAAGTGGTTAGGCTAATTAGAGTAGCTCATGACCCTTAAGAGAGGGCTTGGGTGGCCTTCGATGGTGCAACCGACCATCTCTCGTTCATAATGTAGTTTGGGTAGGTTAGGAGTCGTCTCAATTAGTTGGAACTCCAAATCGCTTTTTCTATGTTTGTTAGCGTAGTTTAGTTTACCCTCCTTCCCTTTCGGTTAGCCTAGCTTAAACCACTTGAACGAATCCCGGTACTTGTAACTCAACTCCCAGTAGACGACAACCTGAGTACTCGATGATAAACCTTGCACTTGGGGTTATAAATTCTAAACTTGAATTCTTCCCATCAAGTTTTTGGCGCCGTTATCGAGAAGTTGGCGTTTTTCAATATCGGGATTTATTTGAGCATTTGAGGCTAGGCTTTCTTTAAAAAAATCCCTAAAAAAAAGAAAAAAAAATTTAAAAATCAAAAATTTCAAAAAAATTCAAGATGGCTATTTTCCATTTACCTCAGTTTAAGCATGAACCTTTTTGGCACTACTTGTCTAGGTTGAATGATTATCGTGCTCAATATATACTTTTTGAGTATGAAAAATGAAAAATATGCGATGCTGTGCTTGAGGGGATAACACCTGAGACTCGAGCCATCCTTGAATCCATGTGTTATGGTGGTTTGTATTTTTTAGCTGTTGATGACATGTGGGATTTGTTTGAGTCTCTAGCTTGGCATCAATGGCAACCTGATGACGCTAGGGACCCATATCATCACTACTCTTCTTACCCTCATGTATTGTGCTCTTTTTACCAATCTTTTGACCATGGTGTGCATTTATGTCCCTATTATGATATATCTGATGAGTGTCATGCTAGACTTAGTGCCATGATAGGAAAATACACGAGCAACATATGCGCTTTGTTAGTGAGATGAGGGAGTGCGGCCTATTGCATGAGATCGACCATAATCTAGCCTCCCCTAGACTAGAGGTTAGTCTCTATGAGGATTGCGAGTCTTCCCTTTCCCTACAGTCGAGTTTTGTTGATGATATACCTTACACTAACCTAGAGGAAGCGCCCGACTCTCCCTTGACCTCTTCATCACTTGTTGCTCCATCCTCTACTAGCACACCCATAGGCACTATCATCAGTGCTTTGACCTTACATGCTTCTCCTCTCCCTTTAGCTCAGTGCACGGGGTTAGAGATGGGTGAGCCATATAGGGGTGATGTTACTATTTTGGAGGATGATTTTCCTCCTTGGTGGAAAGAACCTATCTTGGTTGAATCACATCTTGAGGAGGCTCTTTTCAAGGAGTTGTGTGATGATAGTCTGGTGGTTGGTGCCGCACCTAGTATTGACCATATCGACCCAATTTGCACCGAACCACTTAACTCGACCCTCATTTCATCCCCCCTCCTTCCTAGCGCCCCCTCTCACTTGCATACATTTCATGAGTCCCTAGGTGATATTAGCGGGTTTCACCCCTCATTTGATCAATATTGCGCATACCTAGAGGACGTGCCTAGGAAAATCATGTGGAGTGCTTTCTTTGATCATGATTTTGATTTTTCTATGACATATGATGAGTTTAAGAGGGCACTAACTTTGTTTGCTCTAGCCTTACTAGTGATCTCTTATTCACACCACTTTGAGATGCATGCAGCAGTGCATGGCAAGCTCTTATGAGCGTTGACCTCATCCGAGTTGACGACTCGCATATTAAGAGACAAGGAGTGGCTGATGCTTCTTGCGCCCTTGTGGAATAGTTCGGGTACATTCAGTACCTGACCTGGTATAATCGTTCTCACTCTTCTTCATTCTTTTTATTTTCTTTCTTTTACTTTTTGTTTACTTGTGGATATTAGGTTGCTTAGTTGTGGGTATTAGGTTGTATTTTTGTGGTGATCATTTTGAGGAGATACTTGGGAATCTATTGAGCCAGTTGATGGCTATGATCACTTTTGTATGTTTTTATGTTTTGGTTGAGTGAGTGAGCTTGTGTATATGTGTATTTTGTTTGATCTTGATTTTTGTGTGTTTTGTAGTTGGTGATGACTCTCAACTCCCAATGAGGATATTGTGAGATTTAGGTGTGGGAGTGGGGTCATTTACCCCTTTTATTCTTACTTTTGTAAAATTTTTTAATTTTTGTGCAAATTCTTTAATTCTTCTTTTTTTTTTTTTGTATAGTTTCTCTTTTTGTTGGCTTTAGGGGAGTTTTTTACTATTTGACTAGCCTTGATCTCTGGTACCTTGGCAATTAGTTCGTATATAAATGTAATGTGCATGATAGATATTTGTCCCAAGTCTGTCATTTTATGCCTTAGTTCTAACCCCAACAGTCCACTGTAATTTTACAATCCAGTCATGATTTATGTATTATCATTATCTTACATTCTTAATCTTCCATGATCGGCTCTCCCACTTGTCTACTGCACAGTTACCTTTGTATGTGCTTGCACCCCTTTTCCAAAAACAAAAACAAAAATAAAAACAAAAACAAAAATAAAAACAAACAAACAAACTCATGCGCTACTAGGTGTATCCCTTTGAGGCATGACAAGAGTTTAGAATGACAAAGAAGAAGAAAAAGAAAAAAAGGGGGGGAAGAAAAGAGTTTGGAATGACAAGTATCCCTTTGAGGCATGCGCTACTGGGTGCTGCCCTTTGAGGCAATACTACTACTGGGGAAGCTTATTTTCTATGCTAGCAAATCAATAAGGTAGCTTGTATCAGTTAAGTGGGATTGAGTTTGATTTTAGTAAGCCAAAGCCTTAGGGTGATGATGCACTTACACACAAGGCACAAGGATGGATTCAATGTTCTCATGTGTCGTGGGGTGAAAAGCTGATGCCTAGATGCCATTCTTTGAGATGATGTGTCTTGAAATGTATATAATACTTGTGTACAGGCTGATACTTGAGTTACTAGGCGGTTTCGGTTGATCCGATTGTGTATAGTTTATCCCAATGTATATTTTGTGTTTTGTCATTTTTATTTTTCAATTTTTGTTTCTCTTTTTTTTGTTTTCCTTTTTGAGATTTTGTGGGTATATCTTCTGTAAACCCTCATGATTTTCCACTCGTCTACTTGGGAGAACTAAGGAGTTCAAAGGGCTTGTTGCATACGCTAAATGCAATCGTGATTCCTACGAAAATGAGTTAGGTTCTTAAGTTAGTTTTTCTTTTATTTTGCTCGAGGACGAGCAAAACATGTGTGTGGGGGTATTTGTTAGGCGATAAATTGTCCTATTTTACGTGCCTCTTTCACCCACTTTTAGCTCGTATAATAACTTAATCTTTAGGATTTTTACTTATTTTATTTACATTTTGTAGGAAATAAGTTCAAATAGAGCAAGTACCCCGACAAGGAGTGAAGACGGGACAAAGCAAAGAAAAACAGTAAAAACAGATAAGAAGGAACAGTAGGGGGCCGAACCACCGCGCCAGAAAAATGGTACGGTGGGGCCGTGCCATGTGGCACGGTCATGCCCTCCCGGGCCGTCGTTCGGTCTTGCGATTCTATTTAAAGCCTCCTTCGACGTTTTGTTAGGAAGTCGTTAGGGGGTTCTTCCATGCGATTTTTAGGGTAGTTTAGTTTAGGTTTTAGGGAATAAAAACCCCATTGAGAGGATTAGATTTGGGTTGTATTGGATTAATTTTGGATTCAAGCACTGGGATTTGAAGTTCTTCCTATCAATCTATAAGTTTTCTCCTCTCTCTCTACTTGTATATTTCAGTTTCATTCTTGTTTGTTCTTGTTATGATTATGTTAGTTTAGATTGTATTTAGTTTTAATGCTTAGTTTTCATTGCTAATCCATGTTTTATTAAGCCGTTAGATTTGATTAGTTTTATTCTCTTTCCTTCATCTTCATACTTGTTATGTTCTTTGTCAGCTTAGGTTTGAATTTGGGTTTTTGTGTTTTGTTGTTGATTAGTTGGTAGATTTTGTTGACTTGAATTGTGATTAGCCTCTTGATGGCTAATTAGTCTTGTATAAGGCCTAACCATACCCAATCTATGCCTATAACTTAGAGTTTTCTCTCACGCCCGCCAAGTGTTCGATAAATACTTAAAAGAGCTTTCATCTATATTTTTGGGGGATTGACTTATACTGAGAGGTAAGGTCAATTAGCTAGTATGGGAGAGGGAATACCGAGTTCGAGACATGAAAATATTATCCGATTTGAGTTAGGTCCGGGGATTGCTAATTTTGTGGTCTAATTAGGCTAACCCCATAAAAATAGGTGGTTAGACTAATTAGACTAGCTCATGACCCTTAAGAGAGGGCTTGGGTGGTCTTCGATGGTGCAACCAACCATCTCTCATTCATAATGTAGTTTGGGTAGGTTAGGACTCGTCTCAATTAGTTGAAACTCCAAGTCGCTTTTTCTATGTTTGTTAGTGTAGTTTAGTTTACCCTCCTTCCCTTTCGGTTAGCCTAGCTTGAACCACTTAAACGAATCCCGGTGCTTGTAACTCAACTTCTAGTGGACGACATCCCCAGTACTTGACGATAAACCTTGCACTTGAGGTTATAAATTTAAAACTTGAATTCTTCCCATCAACAATCAACCTCACCTTTCAGTATAAGTTAATTGCCCTAAAAGGCAGATGAAAGCTCTTTCAAGCATTTCATCGAACACTTGGTGTGCATGAGAGAAAACTCTAAATTTCAGCATAAACAAGATGGATAAACGCATAAACAAGATTAAGTAGCCTTCAAGATGCTAATCACAATCTAAGCCAGCACAACCTAACTATGAAACATCATAAAAATACAATAAATTCTCATTACAATTAAACTGACAAACATGAACACAAATATGAACTAGAGAGGGAATTGAAGCAAGAAGATAATCTAGCAAACTAATAAGCATGGATTAACAAAAAAAACTAAACATTTAACTAAACAGAGGCATGCTTAGAGTGATGTGTAAACTCAAAGAAGTTAAACACCACCTAAAAAGTTGGAATAGTAAGTCTTGTGGCAATTTCTTTGATAAAGGAAAAAAAAAATGCTTCTCTATTAAATAAGGTGGAAGAGAACCTTATCTCTGACCCCGTGAATACTCATCTTATCAATTGGCATGCTTGTCTAATCAAACAGTGTGAGCACTTGCTTCTATTTAATCAAAAATATTGGGAAAAATTTCATAGAAAGGAATGGTTGATGAAAGGTGATAGAAACTCTAAGTTCTTTTATCGTTGTGTTAAGACACGAAAATATAAGAACTCTATACATCGAATTAAAGATGAATCTGGTGTTTGGTTAGATGATAAATCCCTTGTTGAAAAAAATTTATTACTAATTTTTCTTCTCGCTTCAAATCTCAAAAAGATAATTTATGGCAACCTATAAGTACGAATATGCCTAGGATGGTTTCTACGGAAGAAAATGGCCTATTGACTTCGGCTATCACCCCTTAAGAAATAAAAGACGTAGTTTTTCAAATGGATTCTTCCAAAGCACAAGGACCTGATGGGTTTGGTGGAGGATTCTTCCAGAAACATTAGTCCACTATTGGAAATGATATCACTAGTTGTATCTTGAATTTTTTTCAAGTTGGAAAATTGTTGAAGGAAGTTGGCCATACGCTTGTTGCATTGATTCCAAAAGTAGACAATCCTACTTTGACAAGCCAGTTTCGACCCATTAACCTTTCTAATAATTTGTATAAAATTATTTCCAAAATCCTTGTGAACAGAAGGCGACCTATTTTGGAACATATCATCAGCTCAGTGCAAAGCGCTTTTGTGCCAAAAAGAGCAATCCACAATAACATGCTTGTGGCCTATGAGATTGTGAACAAATTTAATAATATGAAAGGTAAGCAAGCCTACATAGCTCTTAAGCTCAACATGGAGAAGGCGTATGATAGACTTGAATGGGATTTTATTTTCTCATGTCTAAAAGATCTGGGATTTTATGATACTCGGATTAGTTGGATACATGAATGTATCACAACTGTCTCTTATTCTCTCATTATCAATGATAAGGTATGCGGTTTTATTCAACCATCGCGAGGAATTCGTCAAGGCGATCCAGTTTCCCCTTATTTGTTTATTTTATGCATGGATGTCCTCGCTCAAAGGTTACATGTTGCTTCATCTGAAAATAAATCAGGAATTGGGATTAAAGTATGTCCAATAGCGGCCAAATCCCTTGTCTTCTTTTTGCTGATGATAGCCTACTTTTCTATAAATCAAATCTTGAAACTTGTCGTAAGCTCAATACTTTGCTCTCTAAGTTTTGTAATCAATCTGGACAACTTATTAATTTTCAAAAATTTGTGCTTATATTTTCTAAAAACGCTACTTCAACGGCCAAGTCAACTATAACTGGAGTGTTTAGTACACCTCATCGAGACTCTTTGGGTAAGTACCTTGGTTGTCCGGTTTTCCAGGGAAGGGCATCCGCTAATACGTTCTCTGATGATTCATAAAGCAGATAGTAAACTACGGAACTGAAAAACAGGCTCGGTTTCTAAAGCAGGTAGAGCAATTCTTATTCAGTCCAATCTTGAATCACTCTCAAGTCAGACGATGCAATGTTTTAAACTGCCCAAATCTATTTCTAATAATTTAGATAGAATTAATCGCGATTTTTTTGGAAAAAATCTAGACAAAGGACTTCCTATGGTGTCTTGGGATAAAGTCTGTCGTCCAAAAAAGATGGATGGACTTGGACTTCGTAAAACAGAAGTAGTTAATAAAGCCTTTTTTTGTAAACTTTCCTGGAAATATCTTATCGAGCCGGAGAATATATGGGTTAAAATTATGTATGTAAAGTATCCTATTACAACTGATTTGTTTACTAGAACTCATAAATCTAATGATTCTTGGGTTTAGAAGTGTTTACTTCAAAATAGAGAACTCTTTCGTAAAAGAATTCATTGGAAAGTTGGAAACGGACATGGACATTCTATTAAGTTTTAGTGTGACAATTGGTGTTGGCAGAGAGCATTCTAGAGATGCTTAATCTGGAAGAACAAGATGTCCCGAACATTGGCGCAGCAGTAAGTGATTTCATTACTCCTAATAAGGCATGAAATTTTTCTTTGCTCCACTCTTTTTTGCCTAATAATATTTGCAATTTAATTAAGAGTATTTTCATTCCATCTCATGATATTGAAGATTCTTTTTGTTGGGGCCTGTCAGCAAGTGGTTCATTTGCCACGAAGTCATCAACATGGAAAGCGCATAACATTCCCTTAGATATCCAACAGTCTGGAGAATTCACTTGGATTTGGAACCTTGATATCATGCTCAAGCTTAAAATCTTTCTTTGGCAAATATGTTACAATGCTTTAGCTGCCTGTGCTAACTTACTCAAAAGGGGATTAAATTTAGATGCAATTTGCTCGCTTTGTCATTCTGAACTAGAATCCACAAGCCATCCTTTTACCCAGTGCTTTGTAACTAAGAATGCTTGGGAATTGGCATATCAACACAAGTGGATTATGTTAAATATTTCTCATGTTCGAATTATGGCAATATTTGATCTTTTAACTTTTAATAGAGGCCAAGCTAGTCCTGACCAGGTTCATCGTATTATGTCTCTTATTTAGAGCATTCGGAAGAGTCATAATGTTGTGGTGTTCAAAAATACAATTTATAATTCCGTATGTACAATTATTCGTGCAAAAAGAAATTGGGTTGAATGGATGGTCAGAAAAAGACTAGACCTAGATGCAACATCTTCATTTCATCATCATTATCATCTGAGTTCTAAGCCCATATCCCTCATCAGTTGGGCTAAACCACCTGGTGGATTCATCAAAATTAATTTTGATGGAACTAAATCTTCTTCTTCATCAGCGGGAGGATTTATCAGAAGTTGGAATGGAAGATTTCTTCAACCTGGAATTATAAATCTTGGAGCAGCCTTAGTCCTAGTAGCGGAAGCAACAACAATGCGAAATGGGGAATGTATAACAGTTCAATCAGGATATCAATCAATAATTCTTGAAGGCAATAATTAGGTTCTTATCAAAGTTTTGAAGGGAGAAGCTCAGATTCCTTGGGAGATTTAAATGCTAGTTGAAGATACCGAAATTTGGCCCATGTAAGGGGAATAGGTGTTGAAATTATGGATTTACCCTTGGCTACTACCACAATAAATGCCCACCTACTAGATTTGAAAAGTAGGGTACTTCACGTGTGAATTCTGCATTCCTCAATTCATCAGAGCATTTTCTGAATCTTCTCTCGAGAAAGATCTCATCTTTACTCCAAAAACCTCTAATTAGGCCCTCTTTGGCCTAATCAGATCCCACCTCATGTGACTTATACTAACTTGAGCAACGGAGGGGGATTCCTCGGGTTACATATTCGGGGTAAAGCCTTTTATGGAGGTTCGGAGGCAGCAGGATTGGAACATCACGGGCTGGACATCAGCCATCACATAAGCCCGTTCTTCTTCGCTTCTCTTCCTGAGAAAAACTCCGTTCGAAAACACTAGCTACTACTATTTTGTGAGTGCGATGCAATCGTATGGACTAGTAAGTTGATCTTAGTAGGGGTGTTATTATTACACATATGTTGCATCTAATAAAAGTGATTCTTGTGAACAACGCTTGTCCGTTGGATGGACCACAAACACCAGTAATTGATAAGAAGCGAAGAATTTCTGTAATTATTTATTTTGATCACTAAATAAAAATACAAGATTGAGAAATCTTAAGGCCAAGTTGGATGGCGGTTCTTTCACTTGTTCATTTTGTTTTTTTTTCCCCTGTCATGCACCCACCCTTTTTTTCTTCCTTTTAAGCCAGAGAATCTTCTCTTCAATTTATTATGGTTACTTCTTAACATTATTTAACATTAATCAGTAATTATCAATATTAATTAGTATTAATTAATAATAATTAATACTCATTGTTAATAAGTTGCTTAAGATAAGTTGAATTATTAATAATAAATTAAAAGGCACCCTTAAAGTATAAGATATCCAGAGATTTCTTTCTTAAATCCTACATAATACCTAGATAACATCACGGTGTGACTTTTCTTCCACACAAAGTTTTAGAGTTCTTAATATTGCACCATTAATGCTTTTAAAAAAAAAAAGAAATTCAACTCTTTCTTTTAATTTGTGGGGCCTATTGAATTTCATTGGTCATTTGGTCCACTTCCATAATTATGATTAATTTTAGTAACTAGTTAGCCCAAATAAAGCACAGCACACATTCACACCAATAAAGATGTGGGGGATCCGTCCAGGCTTTACAGCCAATCTGAGAATTCGGGCGTCGGTGGGCAGCTGAGCATCCTCATTTATATTCCCAAATAATGTGCAGAAGAATTTTCTAACAAGTAAATTCTTAACAAAATGTATAACACATGTCAATTGTCATTGCCAACCTAATATAACAAAGAGAAAAAGAGAGGATAAGGACGAAAAGGGAGACAAGGAAAAGCGACCAGAACAAGTTGCCAAATTGTTGGTGGTCTGCATGTGAGCTCAATATGTCTACTTCAGATTGCCCGCCTCACAAAATTTGATGTGACCACTTGCCTCCTCTTTCTCTGTTTCCATTGATGACCCCTTTTGAACATTTCCATTCTTATTGTTTTGGCATGCATTTCATAAATAAAAGCGAAGAATTGTAGCAAATTACAGTGAGATTTGATAAACTGCAACATCAATAACATTCCACATAGCAAGAATAAATCATCTAAGCCGTACTTCGACCTAGCTAGTTTTAATCTTATAGTCGAACTTTATTTCATTGTTCTTTCAAATAAAGTGGTATCAAAACCAATAGTTGGATGGGCCAAAGTGCAACCTTTTAGTCTTTGATTAAGAAAACCCAGCGAAGGAGAATGATAACATAAAAGCTTTGTGTAAGTGTGGTTCGCGACATGAGTTTGGTTCTGTAATAACACGCTTGTTTGTTGTCTTGTCACTATATAAGGTCCATTTGCTCATTCATTTTGGCGCCAAAGTAAGACTAACCTTTGGGCTTAGGATAACAAGGAATTTATGGAAAGAGGTATGAGGGAATAAGTCTTGTTATATCAAAAGATGCAAACCTTATCTTGAAGAGCAATTTGAACCCCAAATATGGTCTACTGAAGAGAGAACATTTCCTATCACTTATTCAAGTACTATTCCTAACTTTGTCAAATTATAATTGCTACTTATTTTTCAGTAAGATAAGCACATAAACTACTTTGTGTGAGCACCATAGCCTTTTATTTATCATTTATAATAAAATTTGGACCAGGCAATTCCAATCTAATGCAATTTCATGCGCGATGTTAATAAATGGCATGGCTAATAAACTTATTTTCATTATCACTCTTATATTCAAAAAAATAGAGGGGGATATGAATGGGAAAAAAATAATGGCAAAATATCAAACTTGAAACTTGAAAGGATGAAGCACTGAATGAAAGATCCAATCCCTTGGAAATTTAAGTAATGAAAGACCATCGAGAGCATTATTTCCCAGTCTTGCGGGAATGTAAGCGGACTTGGCCACCGATATGGGGGCTGCATTGTTATGCACCAACCAACACCCAATTTACTGCTCACTTGCAACTTGCAAACAGGAATCCTTATCAGCATTTGGCATTGCCATTATTAAAAATGGTCCTAGCTACATATTCATATTAAAGCATGCTGATCTGCTTGCAGCAGATTGGCGTGACTGCATTTGCCCTACCCTCCTCACTTAGGTTTGAATTTAAGGGATCTTCTTTTATTGATTAATTGAGAGAGGGAGGGGTGTGGGTTGACTGTTGGGTCTTTCCTAAAATTAAGAGGCCAATAGGTGGCCCACATTGACCAATGTAAAAAAAAAAAAAGCATATATATATATATATATATATATATATATGATCAAGATTTAATATATGAGATAAGTAGATCTCAACAAACTAGTCTAATATCAATATGAGAATTATTTCTAGGTAACTTAGATAAATTTTACAGTACGTTTATTTAGGATGGATGTAATAGGTGGTATAAAATTTATTTGTAGAAAATATACAATATCTATAAGCGTAAAATTTGGGGGTTTTATGTAGAAAAGATGCTTCTATTATTTGGATAACATCTTGTTAGTCTTATCTCAATTTTTTTTTCGTGGCAAAGGGGTTAAAAAATGACAACAAAAGACTTTGGGTGAAGGTTTTGACAAAAAGCAAAAACGCCACCACTTTTCTTTTGTATCCTGTTTTTTTTTTTTTGGGCAAAACTTACATTATACTCTTGAGAGTATGTACTCTCATATAACACATAAGTAATTATATATAAAAAATAAAACATATGACAAATACATTTTAAAAAAATATATATAAATTACATATGAAGATATGTATTCACCGATGTTGATTCCTGGAATCATTCATAAACCAATCAAAAAGTAACATATTTTGCTCATTTCTATGCAAGTTTAATAATCAATAGGATAGTAGCTGGCTTGGAATGAACATGGAGTAGTTAAAACTAAGCACACAAATCAAAACCATAGTTGCCATCTATGAAGCTAATTCAGCACATGAATTCGAACTTAGAGAGCAGGAAAAGATTAGGAATTTTGCCCTAATTGTCGGTGATCTGGCAACAGTCTTCCCCAACCTAGATTGCAAAGAGCTGATCAAATCAATTTAGCATCTTCAAAATGGCAATCATCAAAGTATGGTCTAACTCTAAGTCTCTAACATCCACTGCCATGAACTTTTCTTTAATGAAAAAGTACATATAAAAAAAATTGCCAAACAAAGCCAAGCAATTGACAACTAATAGGAAAGCCAACAGGAAAAGAGATAAATACGTACAAAGCAATAATTGATTTTTTTTTTTTTTTTTGGGATGAAACAAAGCAATAATTGGTACTCAGTGTAAATACGTGATATACCTATTGACTTTAAACAATTTCGAGTTTAAGTATTATAAATGAAAAAAACATGTCTAATATTAGTAATAGGTTGATAGTTATTTCTAAATTTGCAAACAAGGTTGAAAACTGAAAACCAAAAAATAAAAAATCCTTAAAATTAGGAACCAAAAAAGATTTGTGCTATCCTAAAACATTATACCGTACCTAATAGCTCATTTATTGAATTATTGACATTTAAATCTCTAATAGTTCATAGTATTGACGTCTAAAACCCCAAAAATTAAGATTATTGTGTCAAATAGTACTTACACTACCTTATTCTATTATCTTGTACTGTAGCTTATCTTACAAATATACCGTATGAATTGTTATCTATTCTTTTGATAAATCTCAATTTATCAACTTCAATCTAATTCAACTCATTTCAACCAATGAACCCACTTCACATACTTCAATAAAAAATACCAATTTTAACCTACTTCAACCCACTATTTTAACCAACTTCTATCCACCATTTAAAAAATATACCAATTTTAATCCACTTCAACAAAAAAATTCACTTCAACATATTTTAATCAATTTAACCCATACTCCAACCCCTATTTCTTAATTAAAAAAACTTGCTCTCAATAAGACAAGAATAAGGAAGAAAACAGAAGGTAAAATAATAATAGTAAAGTAAATAAAAGGGCACAAAGAAATTCTCGATGTCATGGTTGTTGTCTTCATTTTCAGTTACAAATCACAAATCTGATTTTGATATGGACCGAATTGTCGGTTTCTGACCTGCTCCACTTTTGTAGCAGATCTCACCCCACAAAAACCAAAATACCATCAGCTGGGATTTACATTATTACCCCTCCCTCCATTCTTTCTTTTTTAATCCTTTCCCAAGATCCTTCTATAATATAATAATAATACTATGAACACTTTGGAGTTCTTCCCCTGTATCTATAGTACAACATTGAACATCATCATCCATCCATTCAAAAGCGAAATTAAAAATATTAATAAAAAATTCTATAGAAAGAGAGGTGCCCATGTGAGAAGTGGTATGGTGTTGAACTGTATCTTGATCATGATGATCATGATGTTGATGATGATTAAGCATGATTGATTGATCAAAGGCTTTTAATTAATTAAGCATGACTGGACTCTGGCGCCGGAAGTTCAACGTCGTTTTCCTTTTTTACCCTTGGCTGGACCCCGTAATATCCAACATACCACTTGACGAATTTCCTGAGGCCAGCTGCCAAATCAGTGGTGGGTTTATACCCAAAGTCCTTGTGGGCTAACGTGACATTGGCATGGGTGTAGGGCACGTCCCCATTTCTCGGCATAGTGATCACACGCTTGTTAGCCTTGACTCCTAACAGTCCCTCCAAAATGCTGACTAGCCGGCCCACTGGGACTGGGCTCGTATTTCCCAAGTTGTAAACCCTCAGTTGGGCCGGCCCATGCTTCTGCCCGCCGCTCCCGGTGCTCTTCTGGGCCGTATCGAGCGCCCCAAGGCAGCCCTTGACGACATCGTCTATGTAGGTGAAGTCACGCGCCACCTCTTTGCCTTCGGGTGTCTTGTAGATGCTGATCTCCTTGCCTTGGAGAATGTCCTTGGTGAAGAAGAAGTATGCCATGTCAGGGCGGCCCCACGGACCGTAGACGGTGAAGAATCGGAGGCCGGTCAATGAGAGACCATAGATGTGGTTGTAGGTGTGGGCGATCTCCTCGCCGGCCTTCTTTGTGGCGGCATAGAGGGAGGCCGGTTGGTCAGTACGATCACGTTCCGAAAAAGGGTTCTCTTTGTTTAGACCGTAGACCGAACTAGACGATGCCCACACAATGGCTGGCTGTGGGTTCGCAGCCTTTGCCACCTCCAGTAGGTTTACGAAGCCTGCTATGTTGGATGCCACATAGGATTGAGGGTTCTGCATCGCATACCGCACCCCAGCCTGTGCCGCCAGGTGCAGCACGTGTGTGAAGGGCACGATGTCGAATAGCTTGTTTAACATTGGTGTGTCATTTAGGTCTGCCTCTACTAGGAAGATCTGGTGCCTGCAACACAACATCCAGTATATATTTAGCTACTAGCACTAAAACAAATCGTATAGGTGCAAAACCCAACACAACTGTTATAGAATAGTAAATCGAATGCAAGAATTAATGTAATGTACTCAGGCCTCAATCCTAACTGCCTATAATGCCAAGATCCCACGCACTGACAATATAATATGAACTCAACCAACTCCTCGGTTAGATGTAAAGCAGATCAATGGCCAATATATGATGTACTCTTAAGCTCAACTCTGGATCGCATCTATTCCAAAGAACCTCACCTCATAGTCTAAGTTTAACTTTTATGGTAAAATAATCAAATTAAAATCTAAATTCGATTCGAAAAAATGAGATCCAAGCCTAACCCCAATTACAAGATCTACAAGCGACAAATTTAACCACTAACTTGCCATACCTAGAAGCACAATTCAATAAAGGAAAACATATTGATGTAGCTTTTTTGTTCCCAGATTCGCACAATTAATAACTATGAAGAGAAAAAGCGATCATGATTTAAAGAACACTGCAGTCTTACAGTCCAACCCATCTAACGGTATCAATTGTAAGGATCATGTAGATCAGAAGATTAGTTACCTGGAGAGGAGCTTTTGGCGGGCGCGTTTAAGTGAGGGATCATAGTAGCTGTTAAAATTATCCAACCCCAAGACACCATCACCTCTCTTCTTGAGAGCAAGCGAGCAGTGAGTGCCGACAAAACCGGCGGCGCCGGTAACCAAGACAGAGAAGCCGTTAGGGCGGCGGGGGGTGGAGGAGTGTCTGACCTGCTTCTCCCAGGAGGCGCCGGAACCATAGAACGCCGCCGACAGAAAATTGGGGGTATGCATAGGGGCATTTAGGAAATTTCCATCGCCGCCGATAGGAGGGTAGTTGATTGTGAAGACGAAGACGAGGACTAAGGCGATGAGGAGGGTGGCTCGGAATAGAAGCTTCGACGACGCGGCGAGGAGTTTCGTGTTGTTCACGCGCCGTAGGTAGCTGTTGTACCGCTCCAGCTTCGTCGTCTCCGGTGACGTCGCCATTGATGTTTGTGATCGACTTTGGGTTTGAGGTGGTGGTGGTGGTGGTGGTAGTGGGGAAGTAGGAGCGAGGATTTTTTTTTTTTTTGGGGGGGGGGGGGATTAAGGGCTCAAGGAATTAAGGGGAGCGAGTGTGAATCATTGAGCCCTGAAGAGTGGAGTGGCTGGAGGAGGGAGATATAAAGGGGAGGAAAGGAGTGGGAAGAGAGGAGAGAGAAATTCCGCGTGAGCGTTTCGGTGGAGACCTTTCTTTTTAGATGTAGGCTACGTTGTTTTCGTGGTCTAATGAATTCAATTTATTTCTTTTCATTTTTACCTACTTTTATTCTCCCTATTTTACTTCTTCTTACACTTTAAAAAAATAATAACATTCTTTGTTTACTTTTTTTTACTCTCACCTACTTCTATAAATAACTACTACTTTTCATATTTTAAAAACATTTATAATTTATATAATTGTGTATACGATAGTTTGATAATAATTATAAAAAATTTTATTTATTTTTCAGATGTTATGAAAAAATTTCTTAGTCGTGCTAGAAATTGTAGATAAAATATTTTTTATTATATATATTGAAGAAATAATAATTTTTTTGGTGCATTGTTAACCAAACATTAGTTACTCGTGACTAGTAGATGTTTTAGGTATGATTCTGCATATGGAAGAGATGTTTAATTTTTTTTTTTGCGTTGTTACGAAATATTTGTTGTAGGTCACCAAAGCGTGGATAGTTGTTACTGTATGTTTAATAAATTTATTTTTCGTTTATCGTAATTCGTGACAGAAATTACAGATACTTTTTCGGCATAATGAAGGAATGTGTAAATTTTTTTTGCGTTGTTTGTAATTAGTAACAGGAAGTCCAGATGTATTGTACGTATATTTTGAGCACATATTTTTTTCGTGTACGTTAATAACAAAATATTGGAAATTCCTCACACAAATTGTAGATTATTGTTTTCCACACACTGAGGGCATGTTCTTTTCGTTGGAAAATATAGGTTGGTAAATGGGTGAAGTTGCTTGAGATTGGTAAAAGTGGGTTGAAATGGATATTTTTTTGGTTGAAATAGATTGAAGTTAGTTGAAGTTAGTTAAAATGGTAGAAAGTAGGTTGAAGTTGATCGAAGTGGATTGAAGCTGGTCGAACTTGATTGAAGTTGGTATTTTTTTTAATTGAAGTTCATGAAGTGGGTTGAAGTTGGTTGAGGTTGGTAAATTTCGATTTATCAACGAAAAGAACAAGGCCTGAAAATATATGTATTTTTTTATTGCTCATATTTAGTTAATATATAAAAAATACATCCGAAATTTGTTTTACGAATAACGAAAATTACAATTTTTTTGGGTAACAATGGCCAGGAAACAATATTTCGTATTCGAGTCAACACGGAAAAATATTTTTTTCAGTTTAAAAAATTTTTATCATCGACAGTTACTATCACAAATAAAAGAATACATTGAAAAACAAAGGGCCTATTCGTTTTCAGTGTTTTAGAAGAGCTGCTTGTTTATAATTAAAATTAGCATATATTGTAATTATTATTTCTCGATGCTGAAATCATATTAGCTATTGCATCTCTACATTCATTCATTGCTTGCTTGTTTCGATCATCATACAACCCAATGTTAGGGATGGTTGTAATGTTTACTTGTCTCAGTAAAATTGGTATCCCTTTTTCATGCATTCGGATAAAGTTGTGTAATGCGTTTTCTCTACTCACTTGAGGCATTCTGTCATTTAAGATCTTCTAAGTGTTCTTTAATACTCCAAACATTCTCTCAATGAGGTTGGAGCAGGTAGGAGTTGATTCGAGTAGGTTCGAGTAGGTAGGAGCTGGTTCGAGTAGGTTTGACTAGCAAGTAACAGATTTGAGCAGATTTGAGCAGCTTCAAGCAAGTTGGAACAGGTAGCAGATGCAAAATATTGAAAACAAATAGGCCCAAAATATATAACTTAAATCAACTCTCCTATTTCATTCAACTCCTTCCCACTCCCACTCACTCCTTCCCCCCTCTTCCCCTACTTTAAAAAAAAAATAAATACCACTCTTACCTACTCCTACCCACTCCTTCTGCCTTTTCCCACTCCCATCCATTCAACACTTACAATTTTCCAACGAAAAGAACAAGGCCTTAGTTGGGGTTTTTAGTACAAAATGCTTAAATGTTTTTGTTTTTCATTGGTTTTTAACCCCGCTGTTCAAACAGCCAGTGGAAACCAGGGCATTCTTCATAGTTCTAGTTTAAGCTAATAGTTTATAACTGTTTACAATTATTAACAATTTTCATAACTGTACCGTAGTTTTCCAAGTTCATTATCAATCTCCCACTTAATCAAACTTTTATTACGTTTACTTCCAAGATTAATCTACCACAAATTACTTCTCATTTTAGATCTATTATTTTGTGCTCTACTCTCCACAAAATTATTTTCAAGGTTTTTTTTAATAGACTAAGATCTTTGCTGGATAAAATCATTGTTGGGAGAAGAAGCCGCTCTAACACCACATGTTATGAATGGAAGTCCAGAAAAAAATATAGCCAAACACAAACACACTACAAGAGAACGAATGACACACAATTTAACATGAAAAATTCCTCCATATTAAGAGGAAAAACCACAGCCCAGCAACAACCGGCGCATCATTCACTATAATAAGAAAAGATAAAGTTGGCACATTCACGACACGTGCTCTTAGTCTCCTCTAACTAGAATTTGAGTCACCTCACACACTCACAAATCTATCTCCACTAGCTCGGGGCTTGAGGTGCTCGAGATACACCTTTATGAATACCCGACCTCACACAATCACTCAAGATCCCGTGTTGGATCAAGAGGATACCAACCACTTAAAACCCCATATTAAGTCAAGAGGACCCGTCTCTCAGTTTTTGAAATGGTTTTAATGAACCCCTGATAATCCTATTTATAATATACAAAACTTCCAAACTTTATCGACTGCCGCATGATCATTGTTTTAGTGTCCAATACATAGATTGTCTTTTCTTCCCAAAATTCCTAATGGTTTTTGAAGGAATTCTTGTATTGAATTTAGCATACACAGATTTACCTTAATTTTACAGTGGAAGACGATCAAACATTGACTTTGAAAAACAGGTCAAGGAAGAAACTCAGTAATTGGAGAACCTTCACGATCCCACAGCCTAAGAGCTCTAGGGTTTATGCGGAAACTCATAATACCCACTCTTGTGTCTCTTACTCCAAGATTGTGCTCTTATTTATAATAAAGTGACAAGTCAAAGGCTCCAGGGTTTAGGTGGAGGTTATAATTATGCCCGTACGACATAATAACGTGTTATGTGACTATGTTAGCACCCCTAATAGATGGATTACATGCCTAAAACCAACATCTCTCCCTCACACATGAGGGATTGCTTATTTCCACCAAAAGAAAACTTATTTTCTTCATTGTTTTTGCACGTTCTTCATACTAAGCAAATAGGTCGTATAACAGCATGCTTGTAATTGTTTTATACTATGCATCTATTAGTAATACACAGTCTGTCATTGAGAACCATGTGTGAGTAGTTAGAAGTATGCAAATACTCTAGATCATTTTAATCTCACTAATATATCTTACTTTGATCCCATCAGATCATCCTATTCCATATTCATAAACATGACCCATATGTACTACTGCAGTGGTGAATAGAAATTAATGAGATTCTGTGAATGATCTTCCTCTTCTCGTGGGACTCTCGACTAAATTCAACTCGTTTTTCTAAACATGTCCTGCCAGACCGAATCATTCGTGATCATTTGGTAACACACTAAGATAACAAATATTGAATCGAGTCTCAAGCCATTGATTGGAATCATGAGGGCACAAATATAGAGCCATAACCTTATGGGGGTCTCCCACAAACATAAGTATATATCTAACTTAAATTAACTCGATTCATCGTACTTTGCACACATGGCATGAAACATATGTTACAACATTTCTCCTTTCCTGTGAAACATATATCTTTTGATTCTTTGACCAAAATGTCGTAAAAACGACATTTGGATACCTTATTTTTCAAACTGAGTTCCCAAATCTACTCATTAACTTGAGCTCAAACTTGGCCTCTTCAAGTTAGACTAGGTAAAATTCATTTTAACCCATATGTTGTGATGACCTTATGTTATTATCAAGGTGACATTTATGATTTTAAATTAATAGGTTCTCATAATTATCCTTGTGATAATTTCACTTAAAATCTTGTCTCATCTCCCTTTGGTACTCAAAATCAATAGAGGCGGCTACCTGGGTGAGAGAGTTAACCTCAAATCTATCCGACATACTTTTTACATTCAAGAATGCACAACAAGCATCCATGAATAAGAATGCATATTCAAACATACTAATAATTAGTGCATGCAAAACAATTTATTTAAATTTCAAAACACTAGACAATCAGTCGTGAATTTCAGGAAAATAATTGGTGAACAACATGCCATGGCATAATTGTCATCTACGAAGGCCCTTAAACTTTTATGTGCTCACCAAGCATGTCCCCTTGCCAGGGCTAGCACAGTGGCTCTACAACCACTTCCTTCATAACAAAATACTTTGCATTCTCCCTCTTTGTGTACCACCATGTCATTCACAAAATTGAATTTCAACTACAATCCATCTGGTCTTATAGTTATACTTAAGGTTCTTTGGTACATTTAATCACAACTTGTCCCAATAAATTATTACTAGACAGTACTATTCGGTCCACTAATCTAATAATTAAAGTGCCTCTTTAATCAAAGAGACCCTTGCGCTTTCAAGGAGAGAGCCATAAACTTATTATATAACATGGCAACTTATGACTTGTTATTGCCCCTTTAGCACGAATGCTAAGTAAGAAGATATATTTGGATGTTCATTTCTTATTTGAAGCTACCACAATCAAGATCATTGCACCCTTTTTTGATGCAAGTTGTTGTCTATGTACCAAAAGTGCATAATCAAGGGTTCCTTTTAGGTACTTCATGACTTAACTGTGTACTAGTATACTAGTCTCAGATCTCATTGATATCTATTTAAATATACCAAGTCTAATATGCACCATATCATGTATTAGACTTCTAACCACACTTAATAAAGCAAGTTCTACTCATTAGTCATTTTCTAATAAAGTTTGGACACATTGTACTATAAGATATCACCGTTGTTGATGTGACTACTAATAAGGTCATAGTTATGCCTATTAGATTATTCAAAGACCTTTTAACGGCATTCTCTGTAGGAAAAAAAAAGAATTTTCTCTTTGAATATTCTCTCAAAAATATTATTTCGAGAGCATGCACTGCTTTACTTGTATTAATAATCTCAAAGTTAGATGATGACAATGCCTTTTGCCTTACTCAGTAACTCTACACCATTTCTAGCTATCAGTAAGTCATCCATATATAATAACTTGATTACAAAATTATCTTTAGACCTTTTGGTATAATCGTAGTGATATTCATCAATCACAATGTACCCATTAGAGATTACTACACTATGAAAAACAATATATCAATCCATTGAAGAGACTTTAAGGTCACAAATTGACCTTATATGTCCACAAACCTCATATTTGTGACCCTTTTCAATGTAACTTTATTTAAATCTCCTGTGAGATTGGTGTTTGCACATCCATATGATGTGACGTTAGGTCAAAAATAATGATGATAGCTAAATGAAGATGAAATTAGGATAAAGCACACATTAAGAGGGAAAAACTCCTTGCAATTGATGCTATCTTGTTGTGTGTACCCGTTTTGCGACAAGTTGAACCTAATGTCAGCTATGCCATTAACTTTACAATTTAAGAACCGATCTGTTATCAAGTGACTTTGTGTCCTTCTAAAACGCCAATTAGTCCTCAACCCTTATTTACTCCATTCTATTTCCATCATCTCAATCCACTTGTCCTTAGAAGGGTCGGAAAAAGCATCTCAGCTCATTTCCACCTTATAGGAGTGCTATGAAGGGTTCATTTATGTCATTACCCAATGGCAAGAAGGTATGTTTTACGACAACCATGTCCTAGTAGAGATTCATATAATCTCAAATCATCCATCTTTAGATTGATTTTATTCCCACTAAAACCAAAACCAATAATCTTACTCCCACCTGGAACAAGAATATGGTCACTTTCATTCGCTATTGATGATAAAATTGTTCATCATCAATTACAATCCTGCCACTCGAATGAAGGGATCCGATTCGCCTTGAAGAACTAACAGAGATAAATCTTAACCTATCTCACCCTTCTTTGGAAATCTATTCTTTGAAATTTGATATATATTGGGGTAAATTTTAGCTACACATCCACTGCCTTGAAGCTAATGAGTACAAAACCCTTTATGGTATTAGAGTGTCCCACAAAGATACTTTTATTTCTCTCTTTAGTACTTCCAACGAGGGGGTTTGTGTACATGGGGAACATAACCCCTAAGGTCCAAAAACTCTTAGATTGGGCTTTTGTTAATCCGTGAGTCATATAAAGTGGTGCCAACTGACTTTATACGCACAAGATCAAGATCATGAATTGTAATAAAAGGAGATCTTTTTAACAAGAGATTCACAATTTAGTGCAATTATTGATCCTAACATCTCAAGGAGCATTCTATTTTCTTTCTCCATAATAACATTTATTGTAGACTTTTAGGGATAGATAGCTGATGAACCATTCCTTTTTCATCTCAATATCCTATAAATAATGCCAATATATATTTGGAAACGATTTGGTCATTGAGGCATTAACCGTTTGGGTTTAATTGATTTTCAACCAAGCTCACATGTTTTCTAAAGCAGCATATTATTTAGACTCATATGAGGTCAAATAAATAAGACCAAATTAAGTAAAATGTAATGAAACATGGAACCCATGTGCTTTGTTATCGCATTCATTAGACCATAAATATGTAAATGAATTGCGTACAATGGAAACTAGGCTCTTAGCTGCCTTTCTAAAATCAAATGGTTTTCTCGTTATTTTTCCTACTAGACAATGTTCACTAGTGGGCTAGTCCACTTATGTTTGCTAATAAATCTATTTTGCTAGCTTTTGCACATATATGTCTCTAACCCATATGGCCTAGTCTGGCAAAATAAACATTTCACATAATCATACTTAATACCAAAAAACAAACACTTGGATTAGTGGAATATGTATCCAATCCATTACAAGTAAACCATTTCTAATAAAAGCAGAATGAAAATAAGTTGAATCTAAAAACCAACTTAGCCTTTATGTTGCACAATAGTCAACAAAAAACCTAAAGTTAACAAAACTAATGCAGAAAAACAATATTCCAGTGAATATCAAGAGCAAGTAGGACATCACGTAGAATGAGGTATCAATCACCATGCAAGACTAGCTTGCATGTTATGATTTCTCTAACAACCACATTGTTGATGTCTCCACATGTATCCTCATTGAACCATGTAAGAACCTGTTGGAAGCCTAGTAAAGTGTCTCGATCCCTTGCTATGCAGTTAGGAGTCTTAAACCACCAATCCACATAAGATTGGTCTCGGAAAGAAGAATAAAACTAGCAACACAAAAGTCACAGGAGATATTGCTAGGTATCTTCTTAGGCTCAGCGTAATCACAAGCATAATGACCCATTTGGTCACAGTTAAACCACTTAACTTCTATTAAACCCTTCTTCCTCACACGTTTTTCTTTGCTTTGTTAGTTATGTTCAGGTTCCTCATTTAATTGAGCCTTGACAATCTAGTTCCCTTTGTTCTTCCTCTTCACACTATTCCTTAAATTAGAGGTTGACATGTGCACTTTTGCACTTGTCACTACAGTGACATCTTATGACTCTTCCTCTAGCTCAAGTCCGCGCATGATGTCCTTGAAAGTAACGATACTTAGTTCAAGCTAAGACCATCTTAATATGATCCTAGTCATTAGGCAAGGAACGAATCGTGGCATAAACTTGTTGCTTATGGGTCAATGCATAGCTCACTTCAGCCAATTCACTAACCATGTTTGACATATGCCTCAAATGCTAACTCATGGAGGCATATGGGCTCTTATTATTATTATAAACCCTGATAATGAGATGCCTGAGTTTGGCAATTGGGACAACTACATGTAAAACACAAAAGTTTTACAAACAGCATAAAATCACGCATATGTCTAATACTTTAGCATACACACATCCAAAATGTGTATAATATATCAAAATAAAGGCCTCATCATCCTCTACATGAAACCAAAATTTCATAAAAATTCATCAAGGATTTGTAAATAAATAATGGTATGAATTTTCGAGTGTAAGAGTGGTAAATGAGAAACTAAACCTAATTTCTTGGCACAAATTTTAAGAAATCTATATAAACAATCCAACTACAAAAGAAGCTGATTAGCTCTAATACCAATGAAGGAATTCATGTATTAAATAAAGCGTAAACAGATTTACCCTAATCATGCACTAGGGGACGATCGGCCCTTGGCGTTGAATTATTGGTCGAGGAAGGAACTCACTGATCAGAGAACCTTCACAATCC
Organism: Carnegiea gigantea; assembly: GCA_029747015.1. NCBI lineage: Eukaryota > Viridiplantae > Streptophyta > Magnoliopsida > Caryophyllales > Cactaceae > Carnegiea > Carnegiea gigantea. The sequence continues at coordinate 1,393,117 of JAKOGI010000040.1, forward strand.
CACGCCCAAGAGCTCTAGGGTTTGTGAAAACACTCATAGTATCCACTTTTATGTCTCTATCTTTAAGACTGTGCTCTTATTTATAATAAAGCAGCAAGTCAAATGCTCTAGTGTATTACGTAGCGACTACAACTATGCCCTTCTGCATAATAGTATGTTATGTGATTAAGTTAGCAACCCTTATGGGTGGATTATATGCCTAAAACCAACAGTTTCAATTACGAATCAACACCATAACTATGATTAGGAAACATGCCTATTTTTCTTTGTCTTTTTTCCCTCATCCTCTCCTGTTCTATTCTCTCCTTTTTTTCTCTTATTTGTTCTTCTTTTTTCCGTTCTCACAAAATTAACAAAAATCTAATTAATGTAATATTTGGTTGGACTTACAATCCTACCAATATTCATCGAAACAACTGCAACTTAGTGAAAACACAACCAACTTGAACTCTTCAATGTCTTTATTGACATCAATGTTTACACAACTTAAATTCTTCTAAATCAACAAACCACTCGAACTAGCAATATCTTATCTTCTCTTGGCGTGCTACAATATGTTTTTTCCCCTGTCGACCGCAACCAGCTCAGCACCACTAGGAGTAGGATCTGCTCTAATACTACATGTTGGGAATGGAAGCACAATATAAAACATAGCCAAACAAAAACACCACAAGAGAAGGAAGAACACACACTTTAAGGTGGAAAATCCCTCCACATTGAGGGGAAAAACCACGACTTAGCAGCAACTAGCATATCAGCCCCTGTAGCAAAAAAAGATTGATTATAGCAGGATACACTCACAACAATACACACTCTTACTCTCCTCTTGCTAGTGTTTGGGTCACCCCTCACCCCATAAATATCTGACCTCACACAATCACTCAAGACCCTATATTGAGTTAAGATGATATCACCCACTTAAGACTTTATAGTGGGTCAAAAAGATCCTTCTCTCACTTTCTGGAATGGTTTTAACAAACCCCTAATAATCCTATTTAGAATCTGCAACACTTCCAAGCTTTGGGTGCCGCACCATCACCTTTTTCATGACTAGGATGTAGATTGCATTTTCTTCCCAAAATTCCTAATGTTGTCAATTACTAATCAACAACGCAACTGTGATCGGGGAACTTGCCTATGTTTATATTGCCTTTTTCCTCGTCTTTTCCGTTTTCTATTTTCTCCTTTTTTTCCTCTTATCTTTTTGTTCTTTTTGCTTTTCTCACAAAACGAACAAAATTTTGATTAATTATGTAATTTTGGACTGGACTCTAATCTTACAATCATTTCTCCATACCGAAATGTTTTTATTCCAAGCATGTCTACTCATGATAATATTCTAACTACCTATGAAATTATGCAAAGTTAAATTAGCTAAAGGTAAAACTGCATGGATAACACTCAAGCTGGATATGGAAAATGTTTATGATCATTTCTTGCTTGAATGCCTTAATCAATTAGACTTTCATGCAACACAGATAGGATGAATCAGAGAGTGCGTGTCTACGGCATCATACGTACTCCATGCTAGTCAATACTGCTCCATACAGACTACTCAAACCATCCAAGGGAATTTGACAAGGAGATCCCCTTTCACTGTATTTGTTTATATTATGCATGCATGTTGTTAGTCTTGCATTATCGAAGGCGATAGCAGAACTAAAGTGAAACATTGGTGTAAAAGTGAGTCCTATACCCCCCGGGTGTTGTGTTTATAATTCGTTGACGACTTATTATTCTGTAAAATTAATTTGGCTGCTTGTAGTGAACTTAGACTGAACATTGATAAAGCTCCGAATCTGGTCAGCTCATTAATTTTCATAAAATCGATTGTTTTTTTGATAGCTTTACCACAAGCAAAAAACCAACAATAATTACTGCCAGTTTGGGTAGATGGGTTAAACACAAATCGGATGTTTTTGGGTTCGGATAAAATAGCATTTGGGTGTATTTCGGATTTGAGTAAAATACGAGCGGCTGCATTTTAATTTTGCAGGGCTCAGGTCAACTCAACGGACTTAGAGCATCTATTTTTATGAGTAATTTCTCTTTCGTCAAAGTTAAAAATTCAACATATTTGCTACTTAAAATAATGCGTATTTAATGAAAAGCATTGTGGTTATAATTTCTTACAAAATATTTCAAACATTCAAAATTTTCATTATGATATGTGAACGTCATGTATGGAATGGACAAAGAGTCGATTCCCCTTTGGGTTGGGTGCGTCAGCCTATATATCAAAATAAGGTTAATAATAGGTTAGGTCATTTGTGAGTCAGCTTGTCTAGAGCATATTAACACGCCGGAGTGGTTCAACCCGCTAATAACCCATTGAATAAGGGTCGGCCCATTGCTCAAAACTGGCATCATAATTTGAGACCTATTAGAATGGAAACAAAATGAAAGCATATTGGAGAAGCACAATGTGTGTGTGTGTATATATACACACACATGTGTATACATATGTATATACATATATATATACATACATACATACACACACACACACACACACACACACATATATATATATATATATATATATATATATATATATATATAGGCACACACTATTTAATATAAACTTATTAACATTGTTTGATTTAATATCATACTTTTTTATCTTCCTATTAATAACAATTCATGTGACATTATTTAATAACAAATTATGAAGAACCTCAAAATCCACAAATATGTACATGCAATATATATGGTTGAAGAGAAAATAAGATAAATAATGAATACAAATTATATAGACTTTCCAACAAAATTAAGGTTTTACGGGTGAAGTTCATTTGTACATATGACATCAGCTTTTTTAAAAAAGAAAATAAGATGACCAATTAAGAAAAAATTATTTTTTAATTTAAAAGTAATTTAGAGATTATCATAAATATCTTTTTTAGACAGAAAACTAATTTTGTCAAATTTTTTCTAGAAATAGCTAGTTCAAACAAATTATACAAGCAATCAGCAACTAATACAAATAACTAGCAACTAATAAGTAATAGCTCAATATAAACATTATAAATTTATACCCAATTTTCGAATGAGGTGAAAGAAGGCAAGGCAAGACCTTATTTGACAACAATATTTTAGATAGCATTTGGTGTTTTAACTAATCAAAATACTGCTCACTTTAATATTTATTGTTCGCTATAGGAGCATTTGATGCCATGACATAGAGTTTGTGATACCGTTTGGCTCACGTTGACACCATTAACGTTTCAGCCCCTTTAGTAGCATTACGTCTTTTGTCTCCCTAATATGCCCTTGACTTTGATGTAGAAAATTGTGATATTTGGAAGCAAAGGAACCCGAGCTTGAAGGTTTGGGTTTTGTTCATTAATTTTTCCGGCCATGCACGCTACATATATTGCAAGAGGAGAAGGAATAGAATACTTGTGCTAATCCTAAACTACTTGGTGGCTAAGTAATACAAGCTATTGGTAAGTATACAACTCTACCATAATAAGGACACCATCGTCTCTATAACATTATTAGATAAGGGAATAAATTCTTTACATAATATTTGTATAGAATATTTCCTATTCTATAACTCCCCCTCAAGTTGGAGTATGCGGATTAATAATGCCCAACTTGGATCATAGATAGACGAACTGGTGCTTGCCAAGAGCTTTAATGAAGAGGTCAGCAACTTGATTCTTCGAATAGATATATCGAGTCATCAATTCGCTCGACAAAAGTCGTTCTACAAGAAAGTGACAATCCATCTCAATATGTTTTGTTCTCTCATAAAACACGAGGTTTTTTACAATATGTAATGCCGCTTGATTGTCGCAAACTAATTGCATAGAATAGGGGACAAATATGCGCATGGAGGCTAAAAATGATTTAACCCATATGAGATCACTAGTAATTGTAGCCATGACATGATATTCTACTTCACCTGACGAGCGGGATACTATAGTCTATTTCTTTGTGCTCCACGAGATGGGTGATCCACCTAACGTTACAAAATAGCCAGTAAGAGATTTATGAGTTTTTGGACATGCCCCTCAGTCATAATCCCAATAGGCAATAATTCGTAAATCAGAGTTGCTCCACAAGAGAACACCTTGCCCAAGATTGCCTTTGAAATATCGAAGAACTCAACAAGCCGCTTCCATATGAGCCTCCTGGGGTGCTTACATAAATTGGGACCAAATGTGAACTTAGTAGCTCAACTCGGGCCAAGTAAGTGTAAGGTAGATGAGGCGGCCCACTAGTCGCCGGTACTGAGTGGGATCTTTAAGTAACTTCCCAGTTACTAAGCCCAATTTGTGATTAGTTTCCATAGGGAAGTCCGCTGGCTTCACTCCAAAAGCCCACATTCTTTAACAATTTCAAGAGCATACTTCTGTTGACAAAGGAATAGGCCTTTTTCATTTTGGGTCACTTCAATGCCCTAAAAAAATACTTGAGGGGGCATAAAAGATACTTGAGGGGGCTCAACTCGTTTATGCAAAAGCACCGATTAAGATAGGCTTTGAATTCGGCACACAAATTATCATCACTCCTGGTTAGTACCAAATCATCAACATAAACTAATAAAGCCATAAATTTGTTACTCTTTGAGTATGTGAAAAGGTAGTAATCGACATAAGAATGGGCAAACCCATAGTCAAGAAGCATTGAGGATAACTTCGCAAACCATTGGCGAGGTGCCTTTTTAAAGTCATATAAGGATTTCTGAAGACGACAAACTTTGGTAGGCTTGTAGTTTTGAATCCAGGAGGGAGAGTCATATAGACCTCTTTGTCTAAGTCTCCATGTAGGAAAGCATTATTGATATCCATTTGATGAAGGGCCTATCCTTTTGCTGCTGCTATTGAAAGAAAGCAACATACACTTGCTATTTTTGTAACTGGGGCAAATGTCTCGTTGTAATCAGAGCCTTCGATCTGGTTGTCGCCCCAAATCACCAAGCGGGCTTTATACCTTTCAATACTTCTATCTGAATTGTACTTCACCTTATACACCCTTTACAATTAATGGGCTTATGTCCTAGGGGTGAATCAATGATAGACCAAGTCTAGTTCAACTCCAAGCCCGTTTGCCATTCTCCACATTATATTCTGGGTTGCAGTTGGAGCAATTGGGCCAGAAACACTGCTCCCTCTGACAGCAGAGTTTCCCAGGCTGTGAGTCCTGGGCTTGAAGAGAGAAGGTTGGACCTGGTAGTTGCTGGGTAGTTTTCTTTAGCCTGTTGGTAGCTGGACGAGGTGCATCACTGGGCCCATTAGTAGCTCAACTGGGCGGCTAACTGCAGCTGTGCTGGACCGACCCAGCTGCTTAATCTGGTAGCATTGGACTGGGCTGAGATGGCTTTGGCGTTCTGCTAGGCTGGCGTGCGGTTGGGTAACGCTTAGGCTACATGACTTAGGAGTGAATGCTATAGTACAACAAAGATCCTCAATTAATTGTGTTTGTGCAATCGATATCAAGTTACAATTTAGGCTAAGACAAATAATACCTCATGTAATAGCAACCTATCGTTTAGCCATACGAATCCTCGTTTATGGGCATAGGTAGTAGCTCCATTGGGCACTCCCACAGATACGACAACAATCTCACGCTTAAATTTCCTGTCATATGATATAAAGCACTACTATCCAAGAGCCAATTACACTTACCCGATAAACGTTCATGCTTGTCGTTTGGAATCTCGACAAGACTTAGCAATTTTTGTACCTATTTATCTGTAATTTTGGACAGAGCAGCGCGTCCTTCTTCAACCCTACTACTGCCGTTTGGAGCCTGGGCTGAGTTAGCTTGCTCTCTCGGTGAGTAGCTTCCACGTCCATGGTTGCTGCTATTATGACCTTCGCCATGAGCGCCTCGACCTCAAACCCGATTGCTGCATCCACCCGTTGTGGTCAACCCGGTAGGATATTGTACCAACTCGAAACAATTTGACTCCTCGTGTCCGATCTTGCTGCAATGCTTATAACTTACCCGTTCTCCTTTGTTATGATGAGTGACAGCGAAAGCGGCCACATTCTCATGTCTATGCTCTCGTTCACCCATCACTCTCTTATAGTTCTCTTCTTGTTGAACCATACTAATTAAATATTTTGTCAAGAGATTGGAGAGGATCCAAAGCAAGAATTTGAGAACGAACATTTAAATATGCGTTGTCATCCAAGCCCATCAAGAATTGATGAACTCAATCTTACTCGGCCATCTTAGCATATTTGCTTGTGGCCTCACACATACAAGTCGGGCACTTGATAGTATTTTCAAGTTCATTCCAAAGTCCCATCAACTTTGAGAAAAGCTCAACCACATCCAGATTGCCTTGCTTACAAGAGGTGATCTCGGCTTTTAACCAATGAATTTTTGGTACATTCGGGACTGTATATCTCTCTTAATATTTTCCCATATGGCTTGAGTTGAATCAGCATAAGCAATAGTTGCGTGTAGTTTAGGATCTATAACATTTAGAATCTATGAAGTGACCATGGCATTTACGATAATCCACGCATTGGTCTCGGCTGAATAAGCACCCTTTTTCATCTCCGGCTCAGAGATTGTACCATCAATGAATGCTACTTTATTTTTTTGCCGTTAATGCAGTTAAAACGGCTTTCTCCCATCGCCTATAATGCTTCCGATCAAATTTGAGTGCTGTAATGATTGCCCCAGGCGCATCTGAGGGATGAAGATAGTAGAGTGATTGATTATCAATCACAAATTTTTTGGTTTTGTTATCGCTCATCTTGCTATTCTTTCTTGTGTTTTAGTTTCAAGAAGATATGGATTGATGCTCTGATACCATATAGAAAATTGTGATATTTGGAAGCAAAGGAACCCGAACTTGAAGGTTTCGGTTCTATTCATTATTTTTCCCAGCCATGCACGCTACATATATTACAAGAGGATACGGAATAGAATACTTGCGCTAACCCTACACTGCTTGGCGGCTGAGCAACACAAGCTTTCGGCAAGTATACAACTCTACCATAATAAGGACACTATCATATCTACAACATTATCACATAAGGGAATAAAATCTTTACGTACATAATATTTGCGTAGAATATTTCCTTTTCTATGATGAAATTAAAGGGTTTGAGCATATATGTAAGTTTGTGAGTTACTCAATCCATTACTAATTAGTTCTGGGTTGGAACCTCATTTGAGCTTATATGTAGGACTCGTTTGTTGAAAGCCCAATCGATATTTAAAAAAAAAAAAATTAACATGATATCCAAACGGGTTGCTCGATCATGAAATGTCACCATCCCTGCTTGATTAAATTTGTATGCACATGCTAGGCCTTGTTGGTAGCCCACATGTGAGGGGGCGTATTGGAGTATGATGGTAGGTGTTGTCCCACATTGACGAAATTAAAGGGCTTGATGATGTACATAAGCTTGTGAGTTACTTCACCCATTGCCAATTGGTTCTAGGTTGGAACCTCGTTTGAACATATGTGCAGGACTCGTTTGTTGAAAGCCTAATCAATGTAAAAATTTAACACTTGAATTCTTTCTATACCTCATCATCAAAGGTGCAACGCCTAATTGTTCGTATTTGACACAAACCGGCAAGTCTGATTCTTTGGGTTGCATGCGCTCTCGTAAATCCTTTGCGCACCTACCAATTACCGCTTCCTAATTTCTTAACCCCCAACCCCCCCCCCCCCTCCAAAAAAAGGCTAATTTAATAAGAACATGATTTGGACACGTACAACTACATTAACATGATTTTTCTTTTTATTTGCTTTATTTTTGTCAACCATTGAGTGTTCTAATATTACATTGATTTCATTATGTATTTGATGATAATAATAATAATAATAATAATAATAATAATAATAATAAGAAGAAGAAGAATAACAGTAATGATATTTAGACCCTTACCTAAACTCTAATTTAGACCGTGTTCAGTAACAAGGTTTTGAATAGCGTTTAGCGTTTTGATAAAGTCAATATACTAATAAGTCAATTTTTAATGATCAGTAGCCTGTCTTTAAATCAGCATTCTAGATAGCATTTAAAATTTTAAGCAATGTTTTTGAAAAACTAATAATATTAGCTTTTGACATTTAAAAATAGTATTTCACATTTTTGGACCAAAAATACCATTTGAAAATTTTATATTTAGAAATTATCTATATTCTGTTATGTCAATATATATTAATCAGTCAACCCAACAACTAAATTTGCCAAATATATTTGCTTCAGCTACTCATCTAAAATAGATATTTGCTCACAGGTAAATTATAACTTCCATATGTTATCTAAATAGTTATCCACTATGGAAAATACTATACTCTACCTAAATAGCTAATTTTGCTGAATATAGCCTTAATCGAACACAATTTCTCTAATCAATTAGTTAAATAACTAACAGCTAAAATAAAAATATTATCTACTACCCAAATAACTATCCGTCATCCAAATCAGAAAGGCAACGGGAAGGGACGATAAGAAGGTAAATTTCATTAATGCCTTAATGGCACAATTTAAAGTTTAAAACCACTAGGCTTCAAATTGCAAGTTGGAGATATTTGGAATTTTGGCGAAGTACGCGCACAGAAAGTCAGAGAAGGGGAATGGGTAATGAATTTCTGGCGTACTATGGTTTGTGGGTTAGCAAGTAACCGAAGCGAAGTGCCAGCCATGTAAAACCGTGTTAACCGCTCCATGTGACCCACGCCACCCATCTTGTCCTTCAAATTCTACGCTACTTTCACACTTCCATCTTTCATTTATTGCTAATTTGCTATTAATTTTTCACTCATTTTAATTTTCACAGCGTGGGACTCGTTAAATTGCTTCTATATCATAGTAGTAGTAACTTTTATGACCAGTAACCTATATTTATTAGATCTTCAATGAATTAGATAGTTGTCTACGGTTACTATTTTCTGTATAAGGTTGACCTAATAAACTAATAATAGTGGAAATCTATTTCTCTCAAAAAATTCTCTCTCCAAAACTAGCAAACCTAACCCTAGTTTTGTGAGAGCCTCTCGCCTTCCTCCGGTAAGGCTATGGTAGTCCGGCAATCCCCACTGCGTGGGCCTGTGATAGTCCCTGCTCGGTGCCCTCTTAGTGTGAGACCCTCGTGACCATCTCCAATCGCTTCTAGTGCAACCATTCCTTGGTTACCAAGAAACCCTGTGCGGCAATGGCAACAGGCCTCGAAGAGATGTGGCAGAACCTCAAATTAGCAGCAGAAGAAGAAAAGATCATTATTGCGGATGAAGTAGAGGATAGCATGAAAGATTAACAGATTGCTCTCTGCCTGTTAGGACGCTTGCACACAGACCTTTCCTTTAATGGTAGGGCAATGAAAACGGTATTCTTCAACATATGGAAACCGGCAAAAGGACTAGCCATCCACGATCTAGATGCTAATCTCTTCTCATTCCAATTCTTTAGCCTAGCCGACAAGGAATACGTATTGAACGAAGGCCCTTAGGCGTTTGATGGGCATATCCTAATGTTTAAACCGATGACAGGGCTCGAAATCCCATCTAAGGTGAAATTCACTACGGCAAGGTTCTGGATCAAGGCATATGATGTGCTTGGCAAACAACAAACTATTTCCTTTGTGGAAAGCCTTGCCTCAAATATTGGGAACTAGTGGGCTGTGATGAAGCAACAATGATGGGTGTTGGTAAGGCGCTGTGTTTTAGAGTCGACATAGACACATCCAACCCTCTTCGGAGGGGAATGAACGTCATAATTGCCCCCATTTGGATAAGATTCAAATACGTCAAGCTTCCCAACTTTTACTATGGATGTGGAAGGCTTGGACACACATTGAAAGATTGTGATACTGTGGAAGCAAGTGAAGGAGACCCTGGCCTCCGACATGGTGCTTGGTTGAGAGCCTCGCCATTAAAGTCCAGACGATGCAACGCGAAAAGGGAGCTCATAGAAGAAAGAAAATTCTTTGCTGCTTTCCATAAATCAAGGTCTAAGCCGCAGGTTTGCACCAAGCTTCTATTCGATAACTCTACTTCTGAGAAGAAAGGTGAACAGCCAGGCACATCCAACAGTAGTATGGCTGCGAGCATCATCATTGACAAGGACACGACTGTAGCGATGGGCTCTGAAACCTTCAAAAGGAAGCAAGACGACGTACCACCGTTGAAGCAAGATGACAGAAAAGTTATAATCATTGAAGAATGCCTGGATTCATCTTCAATGCCTACTACTACGGCAGAGGCTGCGGAGCAACCCCACCAAGAATCATGAGCGTCCTATGCCTAAACTTTCGAGTTCTAGGCGCGATCCAGACATTTGTGACCTTCGTAATCTCCTATGGAAACTAGTGCCTGAAGTGGTCTTCCTTTCGGAGGCCAAAAAAAGAAAACCCTAGATGGAAGATTTATTGAGCCAACTGGGGGACTTTTGAGGTATTTTTGTTGAGGCAGTGGGACAGTATGGAGGCTCAGGCCTCCTATGGACTGATGAGGTAAATGTCAATTTCCTCTCTAGCTCTTCACATCACAAACACATCACTATCAATGGGAGGGTGAGGACGTTCTTTGGTGTTTCACGAGCATATATGGCTGGCCCGAACAACAAGAAAAATGGAGGACATATGAATTAATTTCAGACCTTAAGACCCACTCACAACTACCTTGGCTTGTGGGAGGAGTTCTTAATGAAATTTTTTATCAAAGTGAAAAGAAGAGAGGGCCTCCAAAGCCTCAAAGTTTGCTTGATCATTTTAGAGACTTGTTTACTATCAATGAGCTTTATGACCTTGGGTATTCTGGACGCGAATTCACATGGTGCAACTATCAGCATAATGACATTGTGGTTGAAGAGAGGCTTGACCGCTTTTGTGCCGATACGGAATGGTCGCTATTTACTCAGAGGCTCAAGTAACCCACATTGACTCTGACATATCTAGTCACCTCCCTATTCCCCTCAAATGAATACGAACAAAAACGATCCATTCCAATGAAAGAACCGCTTCCACTTTGAAAACATGTGGCTAACTGACCCAACATGCAAGTACATAATCAATTCGACATGGGTTACATCTTCTCACTCAGATGCTGTGGAACATCTTCTCTCTCGCCTGCATAGCAGCATCCAGCAACTTATGAAATCGAATGCAACAACTGTTGGTCATGTGGGTTCTGAAATCAGGAAGCTTGAAAATCATCTCCAGCAAAAGAAAGATGCAGTTAGCAGGCGATAATACTTGGAGAAATAAGGGAGTAGAGGAAAAAAGGGGGGATACTTTGGTGGAAAAGAGCACATTCATATTATCTAAAATATGGTGATGCAAACGCTCGATGGTTCCATTCCCGTGCCACCATAAGAAAAGCCAAAAACAGCATTATGGGGCTGTTTGATAGTACTAGGGTCTAGCGCTCGAATACCGTGGATGTCACTGACATTATCACTAGCTACTTTAGAGAATTATTCACTAGCTCTATGCCTTCAAATTTAGAGGAAGTGCTTGACTGTGTACTAACCCGGGTCACCGAGGAAATGAATGACAACCTGCACCGCCCATACATTCGGGAGGAGATAGACATAGCTTTGAAACGAATGCATCCTCATAAAGCACCCGACCCTGATGGAATGAATGTGTTCTTTTACCAAAAACTTTGGGACTAAATCGGCGATGGTGTTGCTGTGACCATCCTCTCTATCCTAAATGGCCATCTGATCCCACCTAGACTCAACCATACTTTTGTAGCACTCATCCCAAAGAAGCCGAGGCCAAAGTGCGTTTCCGAATCTCGGCCCATAAGCTTGTGTAAGGTAGCCTAGAAGTTGATCACCCAGGTCATTGTTAATTGCTTGAGGCCTATTTTGCCTCACATCATATCCGAAACTCAAGGAGTGTTGGGAAATTTTAAGTGTAAATAAAAAGGCCGCAAGCGTACAGCTCTCGCTGTAGTACTTAAGGGTCGTGTCCTCAGGGACGACGGTAGAGATTAAGGTAGGTAAGAGTAAAGATGACTAATTTAGCATCATTCTAACCTAACTAAAATGATAAACAACTAATTCTAAGTCATCATCAGTTATTCCCATGATTTGTGCAATTGTGGTAAAACACCAACATCAACTATAGCTAATCTTTACTAAGCATGTCATCTAGTGGGCAAATTAAACTCATTCAACTAAGACATCCTCACTATAACGAACAAAATGGGTTCACAAAGAAAAATGACAAAATTAAACCAAGCTAACAATGACATTAACTGATGAACAGTGAAAGCAAATTAAAAAGGAAATAGAAGAGCTTACCTAAACCCTGTTGGTATTTAGCTGTCTTTAGGAAATAAGCTCTCAACACAAGAGTAATGCTTCCATCATTTCAGTAAGCAGGAAAAGAAAACAAGAATCGAAGCCTAAAAAAGAAGAACAATTGGAGCCAGAAGCAAAACAAAGTGAGGGCAGGAAGAGAAAGGTGAACAGGGCATCCCTGCTCACATGAGCTCAGCCCAACCCTTCAAGCCCTATCAATGGAGTGTCTCTCCATGCCCAGAACATTAAATCAGAAACAAAACTTGCATAAAAGCAAACAGAGTAGCAGGGGAGGGGGAACAAAATCATTCGAGACTGCTAGAATTAGCAAGATAGAAAACCTAGAAGACAATCCCAACTTCAGCTATTCACGCACCCAGAAACGCAATACCATGTTCATGAAAACAGAGGAGGGGGGTTGTTACCGAAATTCAACCAAACCAACACCCAATTCTTGTAAAATCAAACTAAATTTGTGAATTACTATTGGAAAACTCAAAATTGTAGCAGTATTACATGAAATTCGAAACCCAAAATCCATTCTAACAACAAATTCTAACCGAGTTTGTCAAACCCTAACTCTGAAATTCGAACAAAAGCATATGAAATTCAAGTTGAAATTTCAAAAATAAAAACTAATTCAACCCTAAAAATTTCCCTAACTTCAAAACTTCGAAAATCAAAACCCTAACAACTCGAATTTGAAACTAACAAGCATCCTAAAATTACGATTGACTGAAGAATGAATTTAGACCTAAAATTAAACCTAAAACTTGAATTGAATCTAATCTAACCCTGGATTACCCAATTCCTCCTTCAGAAACACCGCTATCTCCTTTATATATCTTCAAGATCGACCTCTCTTCGATCTTGACCCTTCAGTCTTGCCCAGACGTGGATGGTGGAGATGAGGTGATGTGCTGGCGTTCGGGCATTTGCTGCGCAAAATTCGGATGAAGGTGACATGGTTGGTGATGCGTCAAAGAGGGAGAGGGACGGAAATCAAAGAGAGAGAAAGAAGAGTTGAGACTGATGAAGAAGATGGTGTGAGGGGTCGGGATTCTGGGTTTCTTTTAGGGGGGCTGGGGACCGAAAAGAAGAAAGAGAAAATGAGAAAAGATTAAGGGGGGTCATACGAGTCATGTGCTGTGCACGTGAGGGCTGGGGGAAATTAGGTCACGTGCCAGGCACGCTTGGGGAGGGAAGAATTGGGCTGGTTTCTTTTTTTTTATTTATAATTTTCAATGGGCTGAAACAGGAACTGAGCCCAGCAATCCGGATTAGCTTGAGTCGAGTTGACCCGTGTCTAGCATTTTTCTTGTAATTTTCGCATTTTTTCATAATTATTTTCCTTTTATTTAAAAATTATAAAATAAAATCAAATCAAATAAAAACCTTAAAAATACGATTATAACGAGCATAAAACAGGTGTAAAACTACCTTAAAAATCGCACATTTTGACACGAGCAAATAACCTAACACCAAGATTTTGCTCGTCCTCGATTAAAACAAACTAAACTAACTAAAGGGAAATGAAAAATAAGAAAAAGAAAAACCTAACTCACTGTCGTAGGAATTACGGTTGCATTTAGCGTATGTAACAAGTCCTTTAAATTTCTTGGTCTCCCAAGTAGACAAGTGAGGTCTCGTGAGGTCTCGTGAGGGTTTTCAGGTGAAATACCCACAAAAATTATTCCAAAAATAAAAGAATTTTTTTTCGTGTTTTTTCAAAACTAATATGTACAGAATTTGGGAAAAATATGCACACATTTGTTATCGTTTTAATTACCGCAAGTGCACGGTGCCAGTTGTAGCTAGTAACGACAAGTACGGGTCGAATCCACAGGGAGCTTTGCTTTCGACTACTAGAACTAATCAGACCTCTCAAGTTAAGCAGTCATAGTTGTGGGTTGGAGACTAAACTATGAGAAACAATAGCGACAAAAAAAGTGAAATAAACAGCAGAATAGAAAACACTCAGGTTGGAATTAACAGCATAAATATGCTAGCGAATCAATTACTAGCCCTACCAAACATCTCCCAGGTATGCATCACGAATGGATAGATTGTCAACTAAGCCAATCTCCTCCCTCTCTCAAGGGTCGAAAACTAATCCTAAAACTATAGTCGCCTATTTTTATGGGACTAAGAGTCGAAGGATTACAAGATCTACAATTTCAAATCTCAATTGGAGCCTTAACTATTTTCATGTTAAAACCCTAATCGTCTACTAAGTCGCACTAGGTAAAGATTTCGTCTCTCAACGCTCCCCTAAACCCTAATAAAAATAGACGAATACTCTTTCGAGCATTCCATCGAGCATGTGACATGCATAGTAAAATTCGCAATTACTAGACAAAGGGGGAAGTAAGGATTGGGCTAGTTTACAATTCAACCATACATATTCGACGTTAATCCCAACCTAAGTCGAGGGATTTAGCCTACAATCATAATTAACACAACAGTCTCAACAATCAACCCAGTAATCATGATAACCAAAACCCAAACAATCAGGAACAAGTGAGGGAGAATTTGAGAAAGAAAAAACCTGGAATCAATCGAAGGAATTAAAGATGGAATAAACTTCAATCCAATAACGTGATTCAAGAGTACAAAAACTTAAACCTTGAAGTAAACCTAAGAATCGCCTAGAGAGAGTTCTCAGAGAAACTAAACATAAAACTCCCTTTTTCAAAATAACACCGAAGGCAAATTTAAATTGCGTCGCGGAACGGAGGTGGCACAGTCGTGCCCCTAGGCACGGGGTAACCGTGCCAAAATCCTGGCGAACACCCCCCAAAACCGGCGAGTGGCACAGGTGTGCCACTTAGCACGGCTGGACCATGCCACATGGCACGATCGTGCCACTTGGCTGGCCCGGCTACTTGTGCCGGATCGAGTGGCCGGCCGTGCTACGTGGGTCCGGTTCCATGGGACTTTTGTGCAATGCTTTTTCGCAGCTTTTCTCGCCTTCTTGGCACTCCTTTCTGCTAAATATTGTTCATCTTTACGTTTCTTCAATAAAGTTCCTAAAAATATTGAAAGATACTGTATGAGTAAAAAGTATGCTAAAGGAGGCCGATTTGACCCTTCCTTATTACAATTAAACGTGAAAACGGGAGAAGAAATGGGTCAAATAGGAGCTAAAAATGGGATAAAATAGAGGTTCATCAACATTTTAATCAGCTAAATCACCTATGTAACCAACTTATTGACCTGCGTATACACAAAATGTACTTCAAAGCCCTCTACCTCCTAAATAACATCAGAGCACTAATTTTTACCCCATTGATCATCAAGATTCTGAGTCGATCCCGGTGTTCGTATGCAAGTGTATCATTATCTAAGGCTTAGATTTACCAAAAATTAGACTCAATCCTATTTGGCTGACACAACTATACTATTATCATACTAACTTTGGAAGTAAGCTTTTCCAGTAGCAATATTGCCTCACCTAGTAGCACGTGCCTCAAAGGGTAACGTCCAGTAGTGCATGCATCAAAGGGATACTTGTCATTCCACATTTTATTCCATCTCTTTTTCTTTTCTTTTATTTTTCTTCTTTATTCATAATACACTTTTTTTCTTCAATTTTTTCAAAGTAATCATACCACAAGCTAGCGGAAGAATAATTCACAGAAACCTAAGACCTAAAGATAATGATGAAAGAATTAGCAAGGACTGGATTACACAACCTATAATGAACAACTGAAATTAGAATTAGGGCTTAGAATATCACATTCCAGGTTGAAGACCTATCATGCACATCCTATTTATATACAAGCTAACAACCGAGGCACAGGGGATTCAAGTTAATCAGAAAGAGTACAAACATTCCCAAAAACAAAACAAAATTTTTTTTTGGATTTTTCAAAAATTTTTCGAAAATGGGCATTTCACCCCTACACCAAAACTTCACAATGTCCGCATTGTAGAAACTAAGGCACTAAAAAGCAAGTACATAAGCTATACGACCGTAAAACCACCACAAAACCATAAATATATACAAACTAGGACACAAATAAAAATCACAAACAAAACCAAAATCACTAAAATGTAAATTAAAAATCTAAACTAAAACCAAAGCAAACACACATATTTACAAAAACAAAACCAAAATCGCCAAAGACCTAAGAAAGCAAAACAAAACACATTCTAAATTAAAACAAACAAAGACCAAAACCAAGCAAAACAAATCAAAACTAGACCAAAACACACATATTCACTAAAATAAACTCAAAACCAAAACCAAGGGCCTATTAAATCCCAAACTAAACCAAAAGAAACCTAAAATGAGACAAAAGGCAAAAGAAAAGAAAAACAAAATGAAAGACCAAAACAAAGTCACTAAAACACCAAAAAGGGAACAAAAGGAAACTATCAAACAAACACTAAATCAAAGAAAAACCAAAACTCTCCAAACTAAAGAAACAAAACAAAGTGAAACATAAAAACAAACCTGGATGTCAACAACTAATAAGTATTCACAAAATCAGAACACAACCAAGGATGATCATAGCCCACAAGGCTCAACATATCCCATATTGCTCCTCAAAATCAATCACCCGTATATTCACAGTCCTAAATATTCACAACTAAGTACAAAAAAGAAAGAAAAGAAATGAAGAAGAGAAGAAGGTTGGAATGATCATACCAGGTTGGATACATGTTATACCCAAACTATGCCTCACGAAGATAATGCAACATGAGGCTTTGGGAGCATCAGCTATTTCATATTAACCTGAAAACTGCTACTCAAATTAAAACTTGTTAGAGCACGTAGCAGCTTATCAAACAAAGAAGCCCAACTCTCAATAATATAGAAACAGTGAAAAGTAGTGAGTTGGAAGCAGAAAGAGTACATCCACATAGCCAATAGAGCACAAGTAAGGGCCCGCTTCAACTTATCAAATAGTTGGGCCCAATCAAAAAGGAAATGAACATACTCAGAATGAGCCAGTGTTGAGATCATTGGTTTAGAAACTATATCATCATAAACGAGTAGTTTAGGCCAAAGAATGGATGCAAGGTTCACAGGTCTTTTAATATCAAAAAGTACAAGAGTCTGGTTTAAAACAAAATTCTTAGTGGCAATCACTACAAAAACGGTGCCGATCTCCGACGGAAAAAGCGATGGCGCGAGCACCCATAGGATGCGGATCAGATTTTCCAACGGGAAAAACATCGGAGCCTGACGGAAATTTGAATTTCCGACGGAAACTCCGACAGAACCTCTTCCGTCGGAATCCGTAGGAAACTCCGTCGGAATTCCTGGCACACATTTCAAAAAATGCTAGCCCATGGTTTTAAATGTTTTGGATAGATTTTAGATTGGTTTTGAAATCATTTGAAATCATGAAGAGAGAGAGGGAGCAGCGAAAAGAGAGAAGGAGGAGAGCGTTTATGTTTTCCGGTGGTCAGTGATCGAAAAATTGAGTATTGTCACTTGTAATTTAACGGTAAGTCACTTATTTTGAGTTAATTTGCTCTTTGAAATTGAAATATTTAAGTTACTTGGGTTTTTTATGGTGGTTAATTTGTTATAAATGAGTTTAAGAGTGCCGCCGCTGCCCCGCCACGGCTGCCCCCTTTCTCCGCTTCTGCCGCCAGTGTCGCCGCCGACGTCTCCGGTAATCCGCTTTGATTTGTGGGTATTTAAAGGTTAGTGAAATTGTTGTATTTTGAAATTATATATATTAATTTTGTATGTGTTATTAACTTTCAGAGAATTTAATTTTGAAGCATATTTGGATAATTTATTTAATTTATTTTCTCTGAAAAATATGGATGTGAATTATGTTAATTTTTTATTTAATTTTTGAAGTGTATTTATTTGAATAAGTGAAATAAAATATGATAAGTCTGTACATTTATAATAATTATATAACTATTATAAAATGTTGAAGTATATTAACCATGTATAATGTGTTTTGTTTTAGTGAATACTTTAAATTTGTTAAGTATGTTTGTTTTTTGTTTGATTTGTGATATATATTAATGTTTTGTAAGTATGTGAAGTGTATATTTTTTTGAGGTATGTGTAATCTTTGTATGATTTGTTTGATATGTTAAGAATTTATATTTTATTTTTGTAATATTGAGGTATGTTAAGTATATATTAATTGAAGTTTGCTCATTATGTTAATAGTATTATATCTTATTATTTTTGTTTGGGTTTGTTTATTTGGATGAAGTACGAAATAAATAATTTAATTTGTTTTTGATACTTAATTACATTTATTTTCACAAATAATATAATGATGTGAAATTTATTTTTTTAGCATATATGTTTAATTACATTGTTGCATTTTAGATGTAGTGCTTATTTCTTCAAGAAATTTGGGAATATAAAATGTGAACTAAATATGAATATAAGTTTTTTTTATTTGTGTCATTAGTGAGTATAAAATCTATACTAAATAATTTAAACTTTAACTTAATTTGTAAAGTATCTGGAGTTGGATAAATGAAATAGTTGTAAGTAGGTAAGCATATATAATATATGTTTTATTTTGGTGAATAGTTTAAGTATGTTAAGTATGTTTATTTTTGTTTGATTTGTTATGTATATTAAGTATTGGACTGAAGATGACAAGTTTAAGAAATTGGGTCAACAAAATAAAAAGAATAGATTGAGTGATGCAGAAAATTCTGGTCCTTCGTTACATACATGTGGCTCAATTTCGATTAGTAAAAGGAAAAGACGCCTGGTAAGTAATGTGATTATTAATAAGTGTATTTTTCATATATAATGTATGGTAAGGATTGAGATTTTGGTCATTCTTTACATTTGATCACTCGTTACATACCTATTTTTTGTAGGCCAAAGTGTTAGGTAGGGAATCCACATATGAGGAACTGCTTAAGGACACTCACTGTAAGGTCAAAGACAAATCTTTCGTTGATAAAAAATCTGTAAAAAAAATCTAAATTTGGCACATTTTATTCAGAGATTATTCATATGTTATAATTGTCGGTTTAGTATGAAATAGTTTTATTTTTAACAACTTTTAGGAGGATCATCACAACAAATGGGAGGAGTACATTCAAGCTGCAACTTAAGGGGGTTCCCAACTGCCCCCTATGACCCAAGAAGAGTTTTGGGGTAAAGAAAATCTGGACAAAAAAGGCCGTGTATACAGTTTTGGCACGGAGGGGGTCAAGTTGAAGAAATCAGCTACAATTGCAGCTGCATGTCACTCATCAGCTAAGCATTTTGATCCAAAAGTGCAAGCGCAACTCCTCAATCAGAGCATTACCAAGCAAGCAGAGGCTAAAAGTCAAATTGCCAAGAAATAGGGGAAGACAGAGTGCATTATGAAAAACATTTTAAGATTTCTTAAAGGACAAAGTGCAGGTTCTTTTAGCCAAATCAACTTGAACCCTGATGATAAGGAGGACTCCCCAAATGACAACGATGATCCCGTAAATTTATCAGATTCTGATTAATTTATATGATCTGTGTGTAGATCCAAAATAATTGTGTTTGGTGGATGTCGTGATTAATTTTTAATTTAGCACATTTTATTTTCAGATATAAAAATTTATATTTGGTAATTATTACATATATTGTATGTGATGATCATGTCGTGATATATTTAAGTTTTTTATTTGTTTTTGAGGACCAAAAATTTTTTAAAACCGAAATTTTTTTTTGAGGGGAGAAGAAAATTCCGTCGGATTTTCTGACGGAAAATCCGACAGAATTTTCTTCCCCTCTGCAAATTGGCCTACTCCAAAATCCTTATCCAACGGATTTTCTGATGGGGTGTTTCCGTCGAAAATACCATCGGATTCCGTCGGAAACCATCGGATATTTTTCTGCGACGAGCTAAATCCCGACGGGGTATTTTGCGTCGTATTTTTTGTTGAAAAATCAACTTTTTCGTCGGTAATTCTGTCGCAGATCAGATGTATTTTTATAGTAATGATCTCAGACTCAACAAATTCAGACTCGCAATATTCAAAAAGGAAGTCAGTTTGGATGGAATCAAAAGAGAAGGACTCATAATCAGCATAAAAACTATCATTAGAACTTCCATGAATATCAAACTCACGAGAAAAAGATTTATATTCCACATACAGAATATTATCATCTAATTGAAATAGAAGGTCAGGAATGACAGGATCAAAAGAGAATGATTTATATTCAACATGAAAACCTACATCAAGACCTTTAATAACATCAAATCCACATGAAAGAGATTTATATTCTGCATAAAGAATATCATTATCAAAGTCCAACATAGTGAGTTCAGTTATCTCATCATATAACTCATGTGAAATAGCTTTCAAATCCTCCAAACCATGAGGCTCAACTTCAGGAGTGATGCTTATATCTAACTCAATACCAGTGTCAGATTGTTTTACCCACATGAAATTCACAAAAGTTGTTCAGAGTGGTGGATAGGTTGACATAAACTAAGATATCTTCAATGACATCTTTGGGTGAACTAGTGCAGAGTGCAAGGTCTATTGTTAGAGACATAGGGAGGTCACTCTCTTGTTCTAGATTAGGCAAACACATGTGTTCATTCAAATCAGACTTAGCAGAATAAGCCAGAGGGTTCAAAATCATCATAGAGACTAATGTAATGTTTAGGAGATCCTAAGCTAACATCAATGTCACTATAAGTCTCCCTATTTTGATTAAAACATCGAGAATAAGCAGCAATTCTCACCTTCATTGTCTCTATCATTTGATTAGTCAGTTCATTAGTCTTCTTTTTAAAACTTGCACATATAGCATCAACATAAGCATGATAAGGACAAATATGAGCATCATGATCAGGAGATTCACAATAATCATACAAAACAGGAGGTATGTAATAGACATATGAGTTATATGAATTCACAAAGTGGTCTGATGGATAAGAATTAGCATAAAAATCATACCCTCCATGAGTTGGATATCTAAAAGCCTTGTTAGCTTGTTCAAACGCATAGGTTCCTAAGCTAATTTTTTTAAAGAAATCCCAAACTTCATCTTAAATTTTAGATAACAATTATTTTAAACCTCCAGGATAAATGAACTCAATATAACTCCTTGACTCAACATTTGGACCCATAGCAATGACCTCATAAATTTTTTATTTTTCAAAATTATGATTCAGATGAGCACGATAATCATTAAGCCTTGAAAGATAACTCCAAAAAGGTTCATACTCATCTTGCGGGAAATGAAAAACTGGCATTTGAAGTTTTTAAAGTTTTAAGAATTTTTCATTTTTAGTGGTTTTCTATTTTCAATTTTTTTGGGTTTTTGGATTTTCAAAATTTTTTATGGTTTTCAATTTTTCTCCTTTTTTTCAATTTTTAAAATTTTCTATTTTTTTGTGATTTTTGAAGGTTTTGCTAATTTTTTTAGATTTTAACTTCTTCAATTTTTTTGTATTTTTGAATTTTTTCACGAAATGACTAAACTAAGTAAAACGATACCAAAATGAAGAAAGTAAGAATCGATACCAAGATAAAGTTACGAAATGACTAAGTAAAAAGTACCAACTAAACAAAGCAAATCACTAAACAAGATGACTAAGTAAAACGAAATGACTAAGTGAGAATCGATACCAAAATAAAGAAAGTAAAACGAGATCTAGGTAACCTAATAATAAAGTCGCAAAATGAACAAAACAAATCAATAAACAAGTCACCACTAATAAACAAATCACAACTAATAATGAAATATACAAAACAAAACATCAAATAAGAATGGAACTAAGAAAATGAAAATATGACCTAATCTCATGCCGTCATTCCCGACAACGGCACTAAAAACTTGTTAGAAAATTTTGAGTATAAATAAAAAGGGCCGCAAGCGTACAGCTCTCGCTGTAGTACTTGAGGGTCGTGTTCTCAGGGACGATGGTAGAGATTAAGGTCGCTAAGAATGAAGATAACTAATTTAGCATCATTCTAACCTAATTAAAATGATAAATAACTAATTCTAAGTCATCATCAATTATTCCCATGATTTTTGTGATTGTGGTAAAACACCAACATCAACTATGGCTAATCTTTACTAAGCATGTCACCTAGCAGGCAAACTGAACTCATTCAACTAAGACATCCTCACTATAACTAACAAAATGGGTTCACAAAGAAAAATGACAAAATTAAACCAAGCTAACAATGACATTAACCGATGAACAGTACAAGCAAATTGAAAAGGAAATAGAAAAGCTTACCGAAACCCTGTTGGTACTTAGTTGTCTTCATGAAATAAGCTCTCAACACAAGAGTAAAGCTTCCACCATTTCAGTAAGTAGGAAAAGAAAACAAGAATCCAAGCCCAAAAAAAAGAACAACTGGAGCCAGAAGCAAAACAAAGTGAAGACAGCAAGAGAAAGGTGAATAAGGCATCCCTGCTCATATGAGCTCAGCCCGACCCTTCAAACCCCATCAATGGAGTGTCTCTCTATGCCCAGAACATCAAATCAGAAACAAAACTTGTATAATGAAGTTGAAATTTGAAGCAAACAGTGCAGCAAGGAGGAGGAATGAAATCATTCGAGACTGCCAGAATTAGCAAAACAGAAAACCTAGAAGACAATTCCAACTTCAGCTACTCACGCACCCAGAAATGCAATATCATGTTCATGAAAACAGAGGAGGGGGGTTGTTACCGAAATTCAACCAAACCAACATCCAATTCTTGCAAAATCAAACTAAATTCGTGAATTACTACTGAAAAACTCAAAATTGTAGCAGTATTACATGAAATTCGAAACCCCAAATCCATTCTAACAACAAATTCTAACCGAGTTTGTCAAACCCTAACTCTGAAATTTGAATAAAAGCATATGAAATTCAAGTTGAAATTTCAAAAATAAGAACTAATTCAACCCTAAAAATTTTCCTAACTTCAAAACTTCGAAAATCAAAACCCTAACAACTCGAATTTGAAACTAACAAGCGCCCTAAAATTACAATTGACTAAAGAATGAATTTAGACCTAAAATTAAACCTAAAACTTGAATTAAATCTAATCTAACCCTAGATTACCTAATTTCTCCTTCAGAAACGCCGCTATCTCCTTTATATATCTTCAAGCTCAACCTCTCTTCGATCTTGACCCTTCAATCTTGCCCGGACGTGGGTGGTGGAGATGAGGTGATGTGTTGGCGTTTGGGCCATTGCTGTGCGAAATTTGGATGAAGGTGGCATGGTTGGTGATGCGTCGAAGAGAGAGAGAGACAGAAATTGAAAAGAGAGAAAGAAGAGATGAGACTGATGAAGAAGATGGTGTGAGGGGTCGGGATTCTGAGTTTCTTTCAGGGAGGTTGGGGACCAAAAAGAAGAAAGAGAAAATGAGAAAAGATTAGGGGGTTATACGAGTCACGTGCTGTGCATGTGAGGGCTGGGAAAAATTAGGTCACGTGCCAGGCACGCTTGGGGAAGGAAGAATTGGGCCGGTTAGTTTGGGCTAGTTTCTTTTTTTATTTTATTTTCAATAGGCTGAAATAGGAACTGAGCCCAGCAATCCAGATTAGCTTGAGTCAAGTCGACTCATGTCCAGCATTTTTCTTGTATTTTTCGCATTTTTTCATAATTATTTTCCTTGTATTCAAAACCTACGAAATAAAATAAAATCAAATAAAAACCTTAAAAATACGATTATAACGAGCATAAAACAGGTGTAAAAGTACCTTAAAAATAGCACATTTTTTGCACGAACAAGGAGCTTTCAGACAGGGCCGTTTGATTTATGACAATATTCTCATTGCCTTCAAAAAACTACATGTTATAAGGGGAGATTAAAGTACCGAGGACTCCATAGCAATCAAGTTAGATATGTCCAAGGCATTTAATAGAGTCAAGTGGCCTTTTATTTCAGGCGTCACGTTAAAAATGGGCTTCAGGACATAGTGGGTCAACCTCATCATGAGGTGTGTAAAATCAGCCTTATTCTCTTTTATCATCAATGGCTTCCCTAGTCGACAAGGGGACCCTCTCTGTCCCTTCCTCTTCCTATTTTTCTTCGAGGGTTTAAGTGGACTCATTACATGAGCTATTGAGAATGCATCCTCAAAGGTTACAATTTAAATGCTCATGATCGTATTATCTCTCATCTCCTCTCTCCTCTTTGTAGACGGTACTATCATTTTTTACGGCGTAGATATGGCTCAAGCTGGTACTTTAAAGCAAATCCTTATCAAATATGAGCAAGCTTCGGGATAAATGATTAACTATGCTAAAATTGATGTCTCTTTTAGCAAGGGAGTCTCAGCTGAACGCAAAAATGAAATAACACTCCATCTCAACATCTGAGAAATATTGTCACATGATAAATACCTAGGTTCCCCAATCTTTATGGGTTGATCACAGAAGAAGCCCTTATTATATTTGGTAGACCGCATTAAAAAGTGAATTTCAAGATAGATGGATAAGCTAGTCTCATGGGTTAGACGGGAAGTGCTAATAAAGACAGTAGCCCAAGCTATCCCTACCTATATTATGAGCATGTTCAGGCTTACGAAAGACATATACCACACCATCCAATCCTCAATTGTGCGCTTTTGGTGGTGTCATAGCCAAGAAGATCAAAAACTTCATTGGATCAGTTCCATTGAAGCTATGCAATCAAAGGATGATGGAGATCTTGGTTTTCGAGATATGGAGGTCTTCAATAATGCCCTACCAGCCAAACAAGTTTGGAGGCTGATTAAAGATTACATCACTTGTTGCCTGACTGTTGAGTGCTAAATATTACCCAAATGGTAACATCTTTGAGGCTATCCTTGGGACTCAGCCCAGCTACACTTGGCGATGCTTTTGCAAAGCTAGGTCGGTGGTGCTCCAAGGCTCCCGTTGGTTAGTGGGTGATGGCAACTCCTTAAACATTTGGTGAGATAGATGGATACTACAATCCATCACGTTCATGCCATCACTCCTCCCAATCCCCTCTATGCAGAATACAAGGTAAGTGATCTTATAGATCATGTTAATGGCGGGCTTGCTCAGGCATGTTGCCTACTTCAATTAACCTCTCAACACGAGTCCTTACCTTCTTTATGAGTTATAGCATATGTGGGCATATTGAGGAAATGACAACACATGTTATCCTTTGCTATCCTCTGGCCATGCACATCTAGGAAGGGAGTGGTATGAATGCAAGTTTATGGGCCTCACAATTTTGTAACCTTGTTGATTGTTTGACAAAGGCCAGAGAACAGCTAACTCAAGATGAGTTTGGAGATTTCCTTCGTAATCATGTGGGAATGCTGGAACACTTGAAACCGCTTCATTTTTAAGATCCGGATCACCACTTGGAAAATCTGGGCAAACGGGTCATTACATACGTCCACAGTTATCAAGTACAACAAGATATAGACCCTCCTTCCTCTAAGGTTTCCCATCCATCCACCTGAACTACCCCGCTACTGGCTATGTCAAAGTAAATTTTGACAGAGATTCTATTGGGGACATGTACTCAGGATGGGGCTTTGCAATACGTGACCACGATAGGAATTTAGTTCTAGCTAGCACCAAACATACGGGTAGCTTTGCAAGAGCAGTCGTTGAAGAGGCCCAGACTTGCCTCTATGCCTTAAAGTGTGCCTATATGACCATGGCTTTCGCAACATCGTCATTGGGGGAGATAGCCCTCAATTGATCTAGCTGCTCAAAACTAGATCGTCAAGTGATAGTTAGTTTGGCTTTTTTGTCAATGAAATTTTTGCTTTTCTAGAGAACTTTGATTTCTATTCCTTATCTTTTGTCAAGAGGGGGGAAATAGGGTTGTACATAACCTCACCCACTGGCAGCCATTATGCCTAGAGGAAAGGTTGTGGGAGTCTGATGTGCCTAATGCTATCCTAGATAGAGCCTCAGACAATATGTACGTTTATGTTAATGACAATCTAATATAAAACCCTCTCCCCCTCCCTTTTAGAAAAAAAGGGGAAAAAATAGTGGACATCTGAATAGAATTAGGATTAATGCACGCCTAGCCCTCTCCCCCCACGATTTTAACTGCCACCCCATCTCTTCCATCCTTCTTTATGTAACAGGCATTTTGACAAAATCATGGGGGAGGCCATCGACGATCCCCTTCCCGTTCCTCAATCTAAAATTTTTGTTTATTTAGTTTTAATAGTAGTTTTTGTAGTTATTTTCTCTCCAATTGAGGGATTTATCAACATCTTTTGTATAAGTTGTATGTCTCCCTAATTGTTAGAATTTTTTTGTTTGTTTGTCGGTTCTGTGTGTTTTTTTAATTCGAAAGGGATGTATTTATTGTGCACTTTGAAGTGGGCATCTAACGGATGTCGACCTCTCAAGCGTAGTCTTGCAAGCTAGAAGAAGATCTCACTTAAGAGTGCAACGCTAGATCAACATATCAAACTCTACCAGGAAATTATGCCAGATCTATGGATCGGATCTCTTCTCCAAGCTGTACGTAGAAACAACAAATGTGGAAAGACATGCGATCAGTGTGTCTTAAGTTAGTGTTTTTGATGTTGAGGTTTTATTTTGATAAGAGAGATTATACTTATATAAGTCAAGTATATGCACATTGTAGATGCCATATGGCAAATTATCTAATTAACAAATTATTCCATTTCCTCCCCACCAAAAAAATAGAAATAGGATTAATGGAGGCTTAACCTTCCAAACAACCATGCCCCTAACAGGACATCTTAATTGAGTACCTCACCTAATGACGATCATGGAGATCATCATGCTTGCTCCGATGTTAGTAGAATAATTTCTCAGCCTATAGGAACCAAAAAGAGTCATCCTACCTATATTGGTAAGCTACACACTCATAAAAAGTCCTACAGATATTGCATTCTTGGCAAGTCTTCCACACCTTATGTTGAGGAGCCTAAACATTCAACTTGCCATGTTCCTGCCGTGTAAAGGAAGATCAGTACCAGTTTGAGTACCTCACCTAATGAAAGTAAGCGTGACAGTGCTAGACGGCTTCTCCTACGCCTACAGAAGTTGCTTGAGAATGCTTGGATTTTGGTAAGCAGTTGGGTATTTGTGTTGTAGGGGATGAAACCCCTGCCATTCGGAGGATTACGTGAAGTTTGAGGAAGAAACTGGAAAGCAACCAACAATAAGGTGACGGACCGATTGGATTATTGGCAGAAACTTCTTTTGATTTTTCATTAGCCGATATGATGGGTTTAGAGGTTTATTTTTCTTTATACTAGCTGTGTGTTTGCAATTTAGCAGTTGTTTATGTACTTGCCTCATAGCACTATTTTGGATTTTACCCCACTACTGATCGGGAAAAAAAACACGACATCTTAATTCTCCAGAAATTCTACCAAACAAATAACATTTATACCTCTTGAAATTAAAATCCAAGATAAGAATCCAAAAGACGTTAGTGTACTTATGAGGATACCCTCACCTCTCTTGGTTGATTATATAAAATACATTGGCATTGATATATATATATATATATATATATATATATATATATATATATATATATATATATATATATATATATATATATATATATATATATATATATATATATATTTATTGACGCCAACCAGTAATAATTTTCACAGATTAGAATACTATAATGTTAGTAGCTACTTGACATATTCATTTATAACAAATGTTGCTTTCTCTTAGGGATAATTTCAAGTATGATGAACATCAATCACATTATAAATTCAGATTTTCGTACAATGAATTACTTTTTGTATTTTTTTTAATGATTGGAAGTAGCAACGCATGAGAACTTAACATAATAATATTTTGGCCTTTGGTATCATCGCGAACATGAATGATGCCAAGAAAACATATATTTATTCAAAAGTTAGAGAGGTTTAAATATGATGATTGAAATCCTAGGACATTCTATGACAAAACAAAGTGCTTGATTTTATGATTAACAAGCTTGTTTCCTAAGCGAGCTTTATCAATAAATAAATTAAACTTTAAAAAGAAGGAAGGACAACAAATAAAAGTTGACAAAGTAGCTAGTGATAAGCATCATTAGGTTTGTTTTCTTTCTGATGCGTGTATATATAGACATAAAGAAACAAGTTAGGTCCTTGGATTCATTTTCTTTTTCATTTTTGTTTCTGAGACTAGCATAATCATAAGTACTTATTTGTTTCATGAGTCTTTTGAATGTAATTTCTTTTTAATTGTAGATTTATAAGAAACAATTTCGTATGTTTAACATTATCTATTCCAGGTTGTTTTGAATGAGAATCTCATAACGAACACTTAGATAAGGAAGGATATGTTATAATATAAAGATGATTAAAAAACATTGATTTTCATAGTAGAATTTGATTGACTCTCACAATTTTGATAGTTATCTTAGGTAATTTGTTGAATATGAAATTATATTTAAATTCTTATGGTTAAAAACGTTAGAATCAATTTACCACTACATGTTTGTGTAAGTATCTTTAATATTTATTTCTTATCTAAGGTCTTAGGTCCACAAACAAAATAAAAAAAAATTATGATGAGAGTGTTCCACACCTTATGACCCAATAATCTAGTCAATGGCATCAGCATATATATATTTTTTTAAATCAAAGTAGAACTGCAAGAGGAAGATGACAAGAGTAACTTTGTATCGTTTCACAATCATGCATTTTTGTCAGCTCCTTTTGCTGTGAGCCACAATGCAAACAGTGAAGAAAGAGATTGGGGGGTCAATCTTAATTAATCTGGATAGTAAATAAAATGAACAAAAAGTCTGCAAAAAAAAAGACATATAAAATGGGGACACCAAACCACTAAACTCATGGGAAACATGCATTTTCAAAGATAACAAAAAAGCACATTAAAATCAGGTGGGGTAACTTTTGGTTTGCTTGGATTGATTTAGCAGCAATTAGCAACATTGCATTTATGAGTTAGCCATAGGTTAGGAGAAGTCTCCATGCCCTAAACCAACAAGGGTAATTTAGGTTAGTCATGATTTTCAAAACAAAAGATGGAAAACTGGTGAGAGCTGATCAATGTAACTCAAGAATCAACAAGGGTAAAATATAGGTTAGTGACTTGAAATGAAATTGCACTAATAAATTTTTATTTTTTCTTTTTTTATTATTGTACTTTTAAAAAAAGGTTAAAAAATATTACACTAACTTTAATGGGGAAAAAAATTCAAAAATCACTCAACCTCTCGTTAATGTTCTAAAAAAAAAAAATCAACCTTAAAAAGGGTTTGAAAAATCACCAAATTTTAGTATTGTGTATGAAAAATCAACAAATTTAATGCTACTAGCTAAGACCCATGCATTGCCCTGGGATTAATTTTTTAGTTAGTAAATGGTATTTTAAAGTATTGTTGAATAATTGTTGAGTCGACGTCAATAAGTTGACATAAAGAAATAATGAGAATTTTTGTCTAGCTCAAAAGAATTGGGGTAAGTAGCGAAAATATTATTTGTACTATATTTTTTTTCCCATTGAGGCATTTTTTTTTTTAAAAAGAAGTTCCAAGCATACATATTTTTTGAGTATGTACCCAAGCATTGCATCATATTTGAATTTTTAAATAATAAAATAGATATTTTAAAAATAACATTACATTATTATTAATGTCAATTCTCTATAGCCTTCACAGAAAAATTATTTGTTATTTTTAAATTGTCTTGAAAATTTGCATGTAATTGTGTGTATGTGTGTGTGTATACATATACATACATATATATATATATATATATATATATATATATATATATATATCATATATATATATATATATATATATATATATATATATATATATATATATATATATATATATATATATATATATATATATATATATATATATATATATATATATATATATATATATATATTCTCCAGAATAAACTATTAATATTGCCATATTGGTAATAACCACCTCTACTTATTTGAGCCTAAAACACATCAAGCTCCAAAGTTTCAATCATCAAACCAATTTTTTATTTGATCCCTATTTGCAAGTATTTAAGAAAATTCTTGTTAATCCTATTTATCCAGGCAATGAATGAAAAGAAAAAAAAGATACATAATTTGTACCATATATATGTATTTCGGCGTTTAGGAAAAAAAAAAGAAAAGAGGTCTGGTTTAAAGAGATTGTCATTAAGCTCACTAATGCAAATTAGTGTTTGGCTAGTTTTCTTTACAGAAATTTATTATAAATTACATTTGTAAAATGTGTGACAAAAACATAGGAAGAATTAAAACCATGGATACATTTATCATCATACTAAGCTAGCTAGATGTCATAATAAACATTTAATATATGTGAACGTGTAGAATCTTATGTAATTATTTATCAATTACATCAATCCAAGTTCCGCCCCGCCCTTCCCCCTACTAATTTGCGTAATTTTTTCGGGTGAGGGGTCGGGAGGGAGGGAAGGGACACACAAACAATAACGCTAACCTAGAGCAAACCCTTCAATAATTTTGGAAATCTAATACGGCCCAATTCTTCACAAATTGTATATGCTCTCTCTATTTTGTTTTATTTGAGGGGGTGTTACATAAACCCATTTACACCAACACAATCCAATCCTCATCATCCTTCACCCCAAAGGATAGATTTCTAATTTCTTTCGCTTCGACCCCATACAGTGGCGACCCAATTGTGCAAACATCCCAAAAGGTAAGGGTGAGCATAAAAACCGAAGCCGAAAAATTAAACTGGAAAACTAAAAGACCGAACTGAAAAACCAGTTAACTAATTCAACTTTTCTAAAAAAGTCGGTTCGGTTAATCAAACCAAAAAAATTTTACGGTTTTGGTTTCGATTTCGATTCGACCATTTGAGATTCGGTTAACCGCATGGTTAATCGAAATCAAACCTTCACTCGTTTTTTTTTTTAAAAAATTAAATTAGATGTTAGTTAAGTGTAGATTTTATAATTATCAAAAGATAAGATTAAACATGCAATAATGTGCAAATTATTATTTGGTGTCTCAAATAGTTAAATTAATTAAAAAGAAGTGAAAATTGAAAATTAACGATTTAAATTAACTGTTAACTAGTAATCGAACCAAATATCCAGTTAACTGAACCGAAAATCCAGTTAACCATGTTTTTCGGTTTGGTTACGTTTCACATGTTTCCCAAACCAAAAAAATTGGTTAATCGATTTTCGGTTAACCGAAAGTTTCAGTTCACAATTTTGCGAACCGACTTTTCGATTAACTGATTTCCAGTTAATCAAATTTTCGGTTAACCGATTTTGATCACCTCTACCCGAAGGTTCCAAGCTCAAGATAATACCACCCCTACATCACAAGCTCGTCTAAATGTCAAGGTTCTCACTCCCCCATTTTAAAGTAGCCTCCAGACCACAGTGGACAACCCCATGAGTCCCCATTCTATAGGCCCTCACACTATAAGTAGCAAGGCCACAATGGATTTGTGCTAGAGCTCTCTAATACCAGTGCAAGAGGTAAAAGAGAGAATGAGTTACGGTAATCTATAGGATGTACAACTCATCTATATTCTATAACACATTAAAAAGGTGCAATTAAACTGATTACCAATCCTTCTACCACTAATGCTATCACCTATGGTTATGAGAAATGGCTTTGTTTCAATTTTGGACCACCTTTCTTAAAGCACAAACAAAAATGGAAAATAACAGAGGAAGCCAAATTAAACAAAAACAAAGGCTTATAGTCTAACCATAACTATAGAAGCACCTATGAAGCTACAAACAAAGAAGGGAAAAAAGTTATTATTGAAGTTCCCAAATGAAAATGAGGACGAAAACAACAAATAGAGAAATTATACCTATTACAACAAATTTCATTACAGATATATTTACCTCCAACAAAAGGCTAATTTTTCAATGTTTTAATTTGCACATTAATTAAGAAATTGATGATGGTTATCTTGCCTAGGCTCTAGAGTCCAGTGTCCAGTGAAAAACTAATGACAAGAATTTATAGAAAAACTAATGACAAGAGTTTATAGATAAATTAATTTTGTTAAATTCGATGTCTTTGGAGCAACAAACAACAACTGCTACAACTGAGAGCACAAAATGTGTCATCAAGATAATCAAATGCACATAGAAGACCCCGTTAAATCAAAACTCAACAGTCAAATACAAAGGATCCAAACAAACAACCTAAATTAATCCTCAAGCTACAAAGAAACTCAATTGTTCCAATAACCAAACTGCCTTGTAATCACATGATTCCGAGTATCACATAATCACAGAATCGTGAAATATAGCCAGCTAAAGTCAATTTAAAAAATGACAGAGCTTGAGAGGGAATATTGATAGTGCACGATTCGATGTCATAGTTAAGTTCAAAAATAAGCATGGTGTCAATCAAAACTGAATTTAGGAAATAAAGTAGAATTTAGAGATTTGAACACCAAATAGTTAGAATAAACTCAAAAGGCAAATAATAACACAAATTCTTATATATTGAGTTAGATTATGAAATGTTGAAGAACTTACAAAGATATTAACCTCTATAAAAAAGGGAAAGATGTTAACCCATATATAATGATTATTATCAAAGTTAGAAGTTACTAATTTGTAAGAATTCAAAATCAAAAATTACCAACACCATCCACAAAATCCATTTTAATTGGTTTAGTTTGTGAAGCTTCAATTCTATGAGAAATAGGGGTGATAAAACCAGTTAACCGGAAATGTGGTTAACCAATTTTTGGTTAATTGGAAATTTTTGGTTAACTGCAAAGTGGTTCGCAAAAATTGCGAATCGAAAACCAAACCAAAATTTTCGGTTAACCAAATGTTTCGATTCGGCAAAAATGTAAATCATAAGCAAACCGAAAAACTTGGTTAATCGGATTTTCGATTCGGTTACCAGTTTACTGTTAATTTAAATTGTTAATTTTCAATTTTCACTTCTTTTTAATTAGTTTAACTATTTAAGACACAAAATATTAATGTACACATTATTGTATGTTTACTCTTATATTTTAATAGTTATAAAACCTACACTTGACTAATATAAAATTTAATATTTTTTTGAAAAAAGCAAAGTTTTGGGTTCGGTTAACTAATCATTACGATGTGGTTAACCAAATCTCAAACGGTCGAATCGAAATCGAAACCGAAACCGTAAAATTTTTCACTTCGGTTAATCGGACTAAATTTTTAAGAAAAATCGAACTGGGTCTTTCGGTTTTTCAGTTCAATTTTTCGATTTCAAATTTTTTCCTCACACCCTAGTGAGCAAACATATCATGGTTTCAAACTTGATGATAGTAAGTGGCAACTGTAGAGCAAGCATATCATACATACATAAATAAATAAATAAATACATACATACATACATACATACATACATACATATACATACATGCATATATATGTGTGTGTGTGTGTGCGTGTATGTGTTGGGGGGATGTGTTGTCTATAGAGTGCATGGTCTCGAGCCATAATATAACTAAGTGGTACGAATTGTAATAATACTCAATTTACGATCTTTTTTTTATTTTTTTGGGTTTCAATTCAGACGCTTTGTTAGTATTATTGAGTTTTGATTGTTTATTTAGACTTTGTCTATGATTCATAGAATTTTGCTAAGCATTATCAAATGGAATTTTCATAGGTTATCTTTTTTGGGTGTAAATGAAAGCATATCGATAGACTGTCAATAATATAATTAATTTATGCACAAATGAGAAATATTGTTTATTTGCATTTTATGTATAACATAAATTCTTATTCTATAAATTGTGTCTTTGATTAATATATTTTTAACAACATACTAATCAATTGATGAATAACAAAAATAATAAGCTTAAAAATAAAAGTAGTACTCACTTTAAAAGTAAATGTATAAAACTTCTGTTATCCGATTTCACACTTGACTGACTGATGATATAGAGTCCTACCATTTATCTTTCATAAATAAGCCCCAAATTTATGTTCATTAGAGTTGTAGCTTTGGATGGAGGGAAAAGATAATAAGGAATTTTATGAGAAGTGGGTTTTAAGGAGTTAACGTGAGAGAAAGAGAGAGAGAGAGAATCAAGGAAGTTAGTAATGAATATTTTTTTT
Source organism: Carnegiea gigantea (assembly GCA_029747015.1). Lineage (NCBI taxonomy): Eukaryota > Viridiplantae > Streptophyta > Magnoliopsida > Caryophyllales > Cactaceae > Carnegiea > Carnegiea gigantea. The sequence continues at coordinate 1,427,351 of JAKOGI010000040.1, forward strand.
TTGTCCGTAGGAGCTACAAGGATAATACAATGGGGGAGGGGGAAATCCAACCTATAACCTAATATACCCAGTACCTCAGTCAATACTTTTTATTTTTTAAAAATAATTAAATTTTTGATTGATGACTGAAATTTGTTAGAACATTTGATCAAAGGTTGTAAATAAGTAAACTTTCGCAAATAACTCCCGCGCTATCCAACTTAACATTTCTTTTATATTATAGATTAGACATCCATACCTAACCAAGTGAGTTTTCGGAGATTGAACTTACAGGGTATGTTACTATGCTAAAACAGAAGCCGATTTCTGCTGGGTTCACGAGCTAATCAGGTGAGTCAATTCAAGAGCCAAGAAACTGTGCTTCCTTCTTTCTCCCCTTTTTTCTCCTTTCCTTTTTTGATATTTTAGTTTATTTTGAAATTTGAAAGGAAGTATTTTTTGTATTGATGGATCTTTGCCCTTGTGTAAAGTTTTGTTTTTGTTGTTTTTTATGCTTTTTGTATGGATTATCATCATTATTGTTCGTTGATTTTAATTCATTAACATGTTGCATGCCCCTTTTTTAATAGTATGACTTTTTAGGTTGCGATTTGATTCAGTAGAGGTCATTGGTGATGATGAACATTGCAGAGATACATCCTATCCTAGTATCTTACCTTCGTGCCCCGAATTTGGACCTTTAGTTGAAACCAATGAAGTCAGATGGTCCCCAGGAATTATTGAGGTTTCTAAAACCTTCTCCTATATATTAGGTCACATCACTTGTCTCTATGGTTTAAGGACTTGGTAAAAGAAGCGAATTATCGAATTAGTGTTTTTTTAAGATGAACTCATGGCGGCTCTACTTCATCTAAAAAACTAAAATGAAAAAAACAATTCTTTGAATGCAGGGAGATCAATAGCTAGACTGAGAATTGGATGCCCTAATCCAAACAGCTAGCTATTTGGATTAGAGAGCCCGGTCACACTCTTAGCTAAGGAACCCAATCAGACTCCGGTTTGATTCAAGCCTAAGAGTTCAGGTCTTTGCCCCAAACATTCAGGTTCTCAACCCAATTGTTCATTTTCTTTATGTCAAATGCCCCGCCTTTTTCTTAAGTAAAGAGAATTAATAAAATTAAATCTTAACAAAGCAACTCAGCAAACAAGCCATTCATGGGGAACCTCACCCGAGTCCCCGTGTTATGGTTCATACACTTTCTCAGTGTTATGGGTTAAGGCATCTAGAATGGAAGATATCACAACCATAAGTGAGTTCAACAAAATTAGCAGTTCTAGCAGTGATTAGCTGTTTTATAAGCGATTTAATTGTTTGTTAACTGTCAAATAGTTGTGTTTAGTGGTTGGTTGTTAAGCTACTTAATATTCAGTAAACTTATTAGTTTCGGTAGCAAATTACAATGACGTAAAAGGACATAATTGAGGAAGGCTTCTGTCACATAAAACTTAATTTGGAATTAAACTGATATCACTAGATAGAGGCTTTTAAAATCTATCTCATGTAACTTTTCATAGTTATATGTCAACCACTACTTTTGTCAAACACTTCATAATCAAATGCACCCTAAATCGCAATGCACGTTCTGAGAAGAAAACTTTAAGCTTGATTCTAAATGCGAACAATAAATTTGTTAAGGAGATCCAACGTGAAGCTCTATTAAACCAGAAACCATAACAACAAGCTTGAGTGTGGTTTTTTCTTAACCAATTAGCAACAGAAGTAGCCCAACATATAGATTTATACCCTGTGATCTTCATTATATTAATCTTTTATGTTGGAACTCCAATCATATAATTTCCCCAAAAAAGGTTCATTAATTAATTAGCCATATGACATCTACATTGTACAGCTAAAACATACACAATCTTGAATATCAAAATAAATCTTGACTCCAAACAATCTAATTTGAGACACAGTTTTAGCCTCCCACATAAATTGTTATTTTACGCTATGACATCATAAAGAAGATATCCACAAATTCCAATATTCCTCTTTGCAAATAAACCTATTTATTTATTGTAGGCTTCATAGAGGATATATTCTATATACTGACGCTAAAGGTTCCATCTAAAGTATCAAAAACTATGGGATACCCACAGTCGTATCTTAGAGAACTCACCCCACAGACAAACCAAAGCACAAAAAGCCTAACCAAAACTGACATAAAACTCCTGAAGAATTTGCCAAGACCACGTCGAAGAGCATTATCAATGAAACTCTTAATTGGGAAGACAAGATCCTGGATGGACGTAAACAAAATCTTAAATTTGAGAGAATGCGCTGAATTTAATTCTAACTAAACAAAATGTATAAGTTAAAATGGATCGACACTTCCAAGTTATGGTAATGAAAAGAAGAAAATCAAATAAATACATTAATAAACGAGAGAACCTTAACAAAATGGCCGAAAAAAGACTTTCTCCAACCTATAGTATCATCGATGAGGAAGGCAAGTAGGCAACATAGACCTTCGCAAAGATTAGTTACCAGTTGTTTGTAGCGGATACGGACTAGTTACCAATTTATATTTACTGTTTAATTTTGTTGGAATGCCATATATTTCATGTATGGCATTTCAACAAAGTTGACGTAGAAATTGATTGAATAAAATTTAAGTGGGCATGAATCAGGGACACGGCTGGCCGTGGTATGCTAAGGCCGAAAATAAGTTCTCCAAATTCTCATTGCTCTTCACGCAAGAGGTCATCACTTTTATACATGAGAAACCCTAATATTCTCTAGCTTGGAAAACAAGAAAACATAATTGTGCCTAAATACAATTACTAGATATTGCTGATAAAATAAGATCTTTAAGATACGCCTACCTAAATTATGCTGAAATAATATCTTAGGAAAGGAGGTTCCTTATCACTACCCCTCAAGTGGGAGCATGAAGGTTAGTCATGTCTAACTTACCTTTCAAATACTGGAACTGTCGCTTGCCAAGAGCCTTGGTGGGAATGTCGGTAGGTTGGTGCTGGGACGGTACATGTCCAAAGGTAAGGAGACCAGACACAAGTTTTTCGCAAATGAAATGATAGTCAATCTCGATGTGCATGGTGCGCTCATAGAAAATTGGATTTTTGGCGATATGTAAGGCAGCTTGGCTGTCACAGAAGAGCTTCATGGGTTGGTGGTGAAAAATTCCAAGGGCAGCAAGAAAGGTGCGAACCCAAACCAGCTCGCTGGTGGCAACGGCCATGGCAGGATACTCAGCTTCAGCGGAAGATCGTGAGACAGTGGCTTGCTTCTTAGTTCTCCAGGAGACGGGGGAGCTGCCGAGAGTAATGAAATAGCCGGTAAGCGATCGATGCGAGAGGGGACAACCACCCCAATCAGAGTCCCAGTAGCCATAGACTTGCAAGGTATTGTTAGCATGAAGGAAAAGGCCATCACTCACAGTGCCTTTGAGATAGCGCACCACCTGCCGTGCAGCATCCATGTGTTTTTCGCGTGGGGACTGCATAAACTGAGATAAGACATGGACAGCATAAGTCAACTTAGGCCTAGTGATGGTGAGATAGATGAGGCACCCCAACAGTCTTCTGTAACGTGTAGCATCATGAAGTTCCCGGCCATTGGCTAAGGCTAATTTATGATTTTCCTTAATGGGAAAGTTGGCAGGCTTAGCACCGAGAAGCCCTCATTTTTCAATAATGTCAAGAGCATATTTGCGCTGACACAGAAACATGCCTTCTGGCCCACGAGCGATTTCAATGCCAAGAAAATATTTTAACGGCCTTAAGTCCTTAATACTAAAATAAGCATGAAGGTAGGCTTTGAACTTTTGAGAAGCAGCAGCATTATTGGAGGCAAGAACTATGTCATCCATATAAACAAGTAAGCCCATAAAAACATCGTGCTGGCAATAGATAAATAGTGTGTAGTCAGCATAGGTGCGAACAAAACCATACTGATAACTTGGTGAACCACTGTCGCGAAGCTTGGCAGAGACCATACGAGGACTTCTTAAGACGGCATACCTTGGTAGAATCAGGGGAACAGAAACCTGGAGGCAAAAGCATGTAGACTTCTTCATCCAAATCGCCATGTAGGAAGGCGTTGTTAACATCCAGCTGGTGAAGTTCCCATCCTTTGGCAACGGCCATGGATAAGAATAGGTGCGCACTTGTCATTTTAGCAACAGGAGCAAACGTTTCTGTGTGGTCGAACCCTTCAACCTGGTGGTCGCCCCGAATAACCAATCAGGCCTTGTAGCGCTGTATGCTCTCATCGGCATTATACTTGACACGATAGATCCATTTGCAACTGATGGGCTTCTTGCCCATGGGGAGATCCTTAAAGGACTAAGTATCATTCTTTTCTAAAGCCTCAATCTCTTCAGCCATGGGCCTAGCGCCACTTTGGATCTTGAACTGCTTCATGAAAATATGTGGGCTCAACAACCCGTATGAGAGTAGCTAAAAATTTTCGATATGAAGGCGAAAATTTAGTAGATGTGACATAATTAGCTAAAGGATATCGCGTACCTGAGAATCCTTTTGAATGTGGGACAGCAAAGGAGGAGGAATCATTGAGGACGAGATCAGTGGGCCTGGCGCTATAGCATAAGTAGTCATCATATTTGGCAGGCTTCATACTGGGTCGGGCCGTCCGTCGCAAGGATGTAGAAGGACCAAGGGTGCTCGGCGTGGGCTGGTCTGAGGCTGCATCTTGGGCCTGTGACACGGTAAGTAGCCCGTGAACTGGGCCAACCTGAGAAGGCACTGGGGCCGCTCAAACTGCAGGGTGTTGGGCTGAGAGAATACAGTGTTGGGCTGGTCTGAGGCTTCCTCTGTGGCTTCTTGGTGAGCTGGGCTAGGATCCGGACCAGATTCAGGCCCAGGCAAGACACTAAAATTTTCATGCCCAAACCTCCCCTTTGTATATGAGTTGGATGGATTTTAGGGCTACAGTTCATCAAAAAGGAGCGGTCGGGAAGGACTTGGGATGATAGAAGAGGGTTCCAAGGTGGAGTTCAAAGCATACGGAAAGATATTTTCGTGGAAGATAACATCCCGGGAGACCAAAAATTCTTGGGTTTCTAAATCAAATAATTTCTAACCCTTTTGTCCAAATGGGTAACCCAAAAAGACACACTTTCTCCCCCTTGGTGTGGATTTGTCTTGGACTCTTTTGTTTTGAGCAAAGCACAATGTCCCAAAACTCTAAGAGGGTCATAAGAGGGCTTTTTCTTATAAAGAGCCTTAAATGGAGTTTTTCCCTTCAAAACCTTGTTGTATGATTAATGAGATGTACGGCTGTTAGCACACACTCACCCCATAACTTTATAGGCAAATTGGCTTGAAAAGGAAGTGCTCTTGCCACATTTAGGACATGTCTATGTTTTCGTTCGACTCTACCATTTTGTTGGGGGGTTTCGACACAACTACTTTGGCATAAAATGTCGTGGTCATGGTAAAATTGTTGCATTGGTTTAGAAGTAAATTCCAACCCATTATCACTTCGCACCACTTTGACACTGGTGTCAAATTAGTTTTTGACCATAATGATAAACTCCCTCAAAAAATGGCTTGTCTCCCCTTTGTCAACCATTAAGCCCGACTCGCATCATCCACAATAGTAAGAAAGTAATGAGCTCCGTTGGTTAAGGATTCACGATACGGTCCCCAAACATCACAATGAATAAGTTGAAAAATCTTTTCAGCTTTACTAAAGCTTAAAGGGAAACAATTCCTGGTTTGCTTTGCACGGTAGTAGGTTTCATATACATCTATTTTATTTTTATCAAAATTCACTTGCAAACTACGAGATAGATGGGAAAGAATTTCATATGAAGGATGCCCTAGTCTTCTATGCCATAAATCAACGGAACTGACCGCGTTCACTTTCCTTTCCTCCACTGATCCCTCTGTGAAGAAGTAGACTCCTCCACTTGCTTACCCACACCAATTGGAGTGCTCGAAGTACGGTCCTACAACACACAAAAATCATCATAAAATGTCACACACTACAATTTAGTTCCTTACATAATTTAGTAATAGATACAAGATTACCTTTAAGAGAAGGAACATACAAAACTTTATTTAGTTTGATCCGTTCTCCCAACACCACGGATTCCTCTTGGCCCGCTAGAGTGTGCGTCCCGTTTGGTAAGCCTATAGTAACAAAGTCAATTTTCTTGATTTCTTGAATTAGATTCAAGTCTCCTGTCATGTGGCATGACGCTCCACTATTAAACATCCACAGTTTATTACCTAAAATTTTATCAGAACTAGGCCTTGGGCTTTCGATGAGGCTGAGTAATTTTTGGACTTGATCCTGGGTTAGACCCGGAACCGTTGCTGCAACCGTTAGCCCTAGATTTGCTGCTGGGCTGTAATTCGCTGAACTGAAGCCGACTGGGCCTGAGGAAACTACTGGCCTGAATGTTGCTGCACCTTGAATTGGGTCGTATCCTGCTGGGTTAGCTGTAACGAGTTCTGCTGAGGCATGGTCTGCTGAGGCGTGTGCTGCTGGGCCTTGATTCTGGGCCTGAACCGAGTGAACTGTTTCACACCCGCGCCCACGTCCACTGCTTCTGCCCCCTCTGTTTGCTCGGCCTCCACCTTGACTGCCTCTCCCTTGTCCACGGCTGCCGCAGTTTGGTGGATAACCAATAATTTCATAACAATTCGCCTCATCGTGTCCATACCAACCACAGTGCCTCCAGGTTGGTCTTTCGTTCGTGTGTTCTCTTGCGGCAAAAGCTACCATATTTTCTAATCAATTATCTCTTTCCATCATGATTCTTGTATGATTTTCCTCTTGCGTCACCATATTGAATATGACATCAAGAGTCAAGTGCCAAAATTTGACTACGAATGGTAGAAAACGCCTCGTTGTTCAGTCCCATCAAAAATTGATAGGTCTTCTCATCTTGCGCCATCTTCGTAATTCTACTCCCGATTTTGCACTCACACTTACCACATGTGCACTGTGGCACTTTTGCATAGTTCTCTAGTTCGTTCCACATCCACATCAGTTTTAAATAAAATTCCACAACTTCTAGACTACCTTGTTTACATGCTGCAAGGTCAGTCTTGAGTTGATGGATCTTAGGAGTGTTGGCTACAGCATAATGTTTACGTAGATTTTTTCACATCTCGTAAGCCGTTTCAGCATAAGCTGCACTGATATGCAACTTTGGATCAATGGCATTGATGATCCAAGAACAGATCAATGAGTTGACCATCTCCCATGCGTTCAACTCACTTAAATCTTCTCCCTTTGCTGTTGGCTTAGTTAAGGTTCCTTCTATGAACCCTAACTTATTTTTGGATTTTAAAGTGGTTCTTACAGCCTTCTCCCATAGTTCATAATTTTTTCCATTGAAGATCACTGAAGTAATTGTGACTCAAGGACCTTCCGATGGGTGAAGGTAGTAAGGTGACTGGTTTTCAATAACAAACGCTTTTCCTCCACTCATTGCTCTGATACCATGTAGAAATTGATTGAATAAAATTTAAGTGGGCATGAATGAGGGGCACGGCTGGCCGTGGTTTGCTAAGGCCGAAAATAAGTTCTCCAAATTCTCATTGCTCTTCATGCAGGAGGTCATCACTTTTATACATGAGAAACCCTAATATTCTCTAACTTGAAAAACAAGAAAACATAATTGTGCCAATATACAATTACTAGATATTGCTGATAAAATAAGATCTTTAAGATACGCCTACCTAAATTATGCTGAAATAATATCTTAGGAAAGGAGGTTCCTTATCAGTTGAATAATATATATACGACATTAGTAGCACCATCTAATGAATGCGGGTCTCACTTCATCAAAATTTAGAGAATTAATATATAAACAGTCTTACTGCAATCCTCTAAATAAATATTTATAAAACCAAGCCAATAAATAAACCCACTTAATGAAAAAAAAACTTTTTAATTTTGTATCAATTCACTAAACCAAACAACTCAGAAAGAACTCAGCACATCATTGTTTTTCAAACTGCAACTCATTCAATGGTCTCTGAATATTGACCCATTGATCTTAACAAACAATAATAACCAAAGTGTGAGATCCAAAGTCAAAAAACTGTCACCCTACCATGTACCAAGATATTCTTAAATATTTTCTCTCTCTATTTTTATTATTTTTTAAAAAATTGGCCGTAAAGATAGGCTTCTAATTTCTTTGTTTTACACAGTGCCTACTTAGAAGCTGACTGAATTGATTCATTAATTATATGTATCAAAAGCGTTCATTAAGGCTGATAAATGTTGAAGTAAAGGTTAGTAATTGTACTGCTTTTCAAAAGCTAATGAAAGTAGCTTTTAAGAACTTCTACCTAGTGATTGCATTGTAAATTACAAAATTCTTCATTTTATTTAGTAAAAATCTTTATTTATTGTGCTACTTTTAGACATTTTACATAAATCTGCTACTTTAACAGGCACATTTACCAAATCCATTTATTTTAAATTGCAAATTGAATAGCTAACTACTAACTATTAGTATGTCACAATTAATCAATAGTAAAACTACAAACACATTGTAAAACAGTTAACCATTATTAAAATAATTAATTTTACCAAACACACCCTATTATAATTAATTTGATATATGCAGTGATGATTTTATTCATCAACGACTGAACTGAATTAACTTCAAAGTTCTAAATTTGTAGCCGTGGATTTGAATGAAGTGTAGAAGGGGTTATTAAAATAAGAGGAAAAGTTTCTCTTTTCGTCGTTGCAATTAATTTAAGGATCTCCCGCGCAAAGCTTTTAAATGGGGAAAGTGCCCTTTTCGCTTTTTGGCGATCTTCATTATTTCTCGCTGTAAGGTCGGTCTCTCCCACAAGGATGAATGAGTATAACAGATGAACAGAGAATTAAACCGTTGGGAAATAATTTGGTTGATGTGATAAAGAAATCAAAGCTGAAAAGTAAAAACCATCCATCTTCATTGTTTTTAGGGGTCTTTAATCAACCATAGAGTTAAATTATTGCTAGTTTAAAAAGAGTTAGTTTTTCCGTCATAAACTTTGGCTTTGATGGGACTTATGTATAGGACCTTATTAGAGGAAAACAATCGTCAAATTAAGAACAAAATCTGTATTATTTTTTAGATTAAAAAATTCCTTTAATTGGCCAAAGAATGGACTTTAAGAGTTATATGTTGTCAACATCAGTTAGTTCAAGTATTTTTTGATACTTATTTTACGTAAGCAAGCTCTTAGATTTATTTGAATTTTATGAATGGAGGAAATTTGTAAGCAGAGAACTCTAGTTTATATGAACTATTAATAACTTACCTCCAATAAAATGTAAGATGGATGACCCAAAAAAAAAAGGAGTTGTATATTGATGGATTGGAAGCTAAACACAAATTTGTTTAATCACTAGATCTAGCCGATTACTTGTGGGTAAAGTGTCTATTATAGCTAGTTGCAAGTTAATTGGTTTAAAGTATCGAGTCTTTGCAACTCAATATGTTCCATGAATCATAATGAACAAAAGTCAAGGAGACTTTTAGACAACAGACTTTTGTAAGGTTAGTTTGTGTTCCGTTATATAATTCATTATTATTTTTCAGCCCTACTTTTTGGGTTCTACTAATCAAGTATTCCTTCTTTTTTTTTAAAAAAAAGACAAGTACACAATAAATTAAATACTGGAGTTGTTTCCTTCCAAATGGTTTCATCTCCGGATCAAACTAAATACTGCCCAAACTGCCATAAAATCTTAATAAATAAATAAGAAATAGCACTCTAAAGTCATCCAAAGCATAGGCTCAATTCACTTCAGGCATGGACAAATCGAAAGTTTGAACAAAATATTATACTCGAACCCTATTCAAATCACTAATTCGGACACTTCAATTGAATTGAATTTGGAGTAGGATGTTTGTCGTTGTGACCTAGATGCCGGAATCAAATTCTCAACTTTGTGACTTGAAGATGTAGACATTCTAATGTAAGTTACGTTTTTGATAGGATCAGTCCAATTAAATTTTGTCTAGATTCAAACTAGGTCAAAAAATCCGGCAAGCCAAATTCAAATTCTCAAACATAAACATGATTTTTTATGCTATTTCTGTATATCCGAATGTCCAAATATAATACTTTTTGTGTGGTTGGATCTAGTTTGTTTTCATGTGAAATCGGATCAAATTTTGCCAATGATAGAGCAGTTTCAGGGTCTGTTCATTAGGCTTGGATAAATAGAGTTGGATGTTAGGGGAAGTTAGACGGAGTTGGTAGGAGTTAGAAAGAGTTAAAAAGAGTTGGAAGAAGTTTGAAGAAACTAGAAGCAGGTGGAAAGAGTTTTATATCATTCAATTATAACTATATTAACTGTACCCTAATCAATTCTCTTCGCCCTTTGGGAGGTAGGATAGCAAAATAACATAATATTGGATACAATCTAAGCACATTAATTGTTATACTATTATTTAAAAAAATTATCAAATTATAAAAGATAAATAAAGGCACAATCTAAAATTTGCATGAATTTTATGCATTTCATTATGCTCTCTCTTTTGATAAATATGACAGCAGAATGTTTAATTTTTTTAAATAAGTTTTACCACAACTTTCTTTATCAGGATGTATTTTTTCGCAATTTTAGTTAGGGATAAAATTAATACAAGAAGTTCGGTGTTAAAAAATTGAAGCAAAATCTTGATGTTGGCATATATATAAATAAAGAACTAATGTTGACATATTGATTGAAAAGTAAATTATAGATTAGGCGCTTGGTGGGAATTGGAAAGAATTTGGGGTTGGAAGGAAACAGAAGGAGTTGAAAGAAGGTGGAAGCAGTTAGAAAGAGTTGGAACTTTAGAGTTTCAACCCAGAAGAACAAGCCCTTGGATGAAGTATATAGAACACAACTAACATCGAAGGAAACTAAATTATAGATTAAGCGTACAAAACTAACTTTATCCTCGCAGCGGAAAACGATCGGACACTTGGCTTGAGTAATTGGGTGGGGAGGATCTGACCAGGCTGAGGAATCGTACAGTCCCATAACTTAAGTGCTCTAAAGGGCTTTGTAGAAACTCCATCTTTGGAGAACCCATTGTTTTTTCCACAAACATATCTACCTCTTAGACTATGTCCTGTTTATGACAAAGTAGCCACCTCGAGGCTCTAGGGATTTAGATGGAAATAGCTAATGTGCTCTTATTACCTTTTAGTGCTATACACAACTAAAGCTACCACTCCTTATGTATGGATTGAATGCCCAAATCCAACATCTCTGATTCACACAAAACAGAATTTCTATTTTTCCATTGAACGAAGACTTATTTTCTTTGTTGTTCTGCGCATTCTTCATACTTAGCAGATATGCCATGTGACAAGCATACATGTGAGACTATTATACAATACACCTGTTAGAAATATGTAATGCCTCTTGAGAATAATACATAAGCAGGTTTGTGTAATTCCCTAGATGATTTCAATCTCATCAAGATATCTAATCTTATCCCTTCTATATGTTATATTTCATATTAATAATTATGGTCCACACGTTATAACTTGTGCACCAGTGAATAGACTCTAATAAGAGTCCACAAACTATTTTTCTTTTCTCATGAGACACTCAACCAAGTTGAACTCATTTTCATAGACATCTCCTGCTAGACAAAATCATTCATGGTCCTCTAGAAATACACTAAGATAATGAATATTGGATCGAGTCTTAAGCCATTGGTTAAAGCGATGCACATATAAGGCCATAACATTAAGTGATCTCATATGAGTACAAGTTAAGATCTAACTTATATTAACCTGATTGGTCTTCTCTAGCACATATGGTATGAAACATGCGCTGCAACATTCTCTTTTTTCCCATGGAGCACATGTGTTTTGGTTGTCTAATCAAGATGATGTGATGATATTTGGACATCTTACTGTACAAATTGAGTTTTCAAATCTACTCATTAACGTAATCACATAGAAAGTAACTGCAACTCATATGGCCTAGTTTTGGATAACAAATCTTTGATGTCATTGTAATTAAGCAAACATAGAAAAACGAACACTTGTATTAATGCAACTGAAATCCAAATCCACACGGAGTAAACCACCTCTGAGAAAAGATGAACTAAAGAAAGTTGTTTCAAAAGACAACTTGACTTCAACATTACACCCTTCAAGCAAGCATTGAAAAAAGTGACTCAAAGTAGCAGGACCCGTTAAAAACCCGCTAGATCCTTTATATCCAGAGGATCCGGGTCTGAATCCAAATTTGATAGACCCTACAAATTTAGATTAGATCTAGATCCAGGTCTGAAAAATGGATCTAGATTTGAATCTTGGCGGACCCGATCCAGATCTGATCCATTGCCATCCCTAGGCTGAGGGCCGTATAGTGCGGTCTGGGGGTTAAGTGCAACAACTTTTAGCTCCCAAAGAAGTAAGGGTCTTATAGTGCGGCCTAACGGCTGGTCACCCTAACAAATGGCGCTAAACCAGCCAGCCGTGGCTCGGACCTATGGCCAATGGGCATATGAGAACATCAACAGATAGGCAAAAGCATTGAACAAAGGAATGACTTCTCATTACCAAAACGGTCGATTACATAAAAAGAGAGAGAGAAAGATAGATGAACAACGGACTGAAAGACAAGCCACAAACAAAAGCCTATGGCTGTTCTTCATCATCTTCACTAGAAGAAGGTGGGAAGTCATTTGACTCGGAGGTTTCTTCCTAGCCACTCGTAGACCCCAGCCCCGCCTCCCCGAATTGACTGGTCTAGGGCGGCGAGCCCACAAAAGATTGTTCCTGTTGAGATGCAGCCAGGCTTCGAAAACAAACCACCACAGCCCTATGAGGGCTGACTTCAAGTCCTTGGCCAGGGCCCCGCTCAGAACGCCCAATTCCAGGGCCTCATTGACTACCATAGTGTAGAAGATAGCTTGAACCATTTCTGGAATGTGGAAGTTGTGGGTGCCTTCTCGGCATCAGAGAGGGCAAAGTCAGGACATAGGTCGCGATAGTCTTCCGAGAGCGTCCGAGGAGGGCGAGCGGCCCTTCTTAGGCACCAATTGAAAGTCTCCAGAACATAGATAGCCATCTCCTCGGTGCTAAGAAAATAAGGAAATACCACGATGAAGAAACCTTCACTAAAGCAGAAACCAAAGCAAAAGGAATAGACAGCTCCTTCAGGCAAGCCCCATTTTACCAACTATCTTTAACCGTTCCTAATTGGATCCAGGAATCCCTATTCAAGGGCCCAACACGGGCAACCGCCCAGCATCCATTAGGGAAACATCCTAAGTGAAGTTACTGTTTTGCCCCTAGTTATGGGGACTATAAATACCCAGATCTACCTCAGGAAAGAGGATCACCTTTTTGGCACATTCTCCCATAGTATTAAGAATACCCTTTTTCTTTGTTCTGTCTTTTCCTGGAACCCCACATTACTTGATCATCAGAGAGGCATTTCCTGGATCTCCCCCTAGGGCACCCCTTTTTGCAGGTTCAGCATTCATGGAACGGATCGTCAGGTGTCCAGTTCGTGCCATCACGTAAGCCTACTCTCTTCCCACGTCACCCTCAAAGAAAACTGAAAGACGATGATACCTGAATTTTTAAAAATTGGATAAATTTGGAAAATTAGAGAGGATGACATTTTGCTATCAAAACCCAAGTTTCTCTACAAGCTCAACAGTAAAAGAAGCAAGACAACCTTTTTAACTTGTAACTGTTATTTGAAAAGCGTTAGCCGCACAAGTTAAGTCACTAGAGACCACTTTGTCCTCTTCTGGCGAATGAAGCTCCGAAAGCCTTCTTCCATGGCAGCATTAGGTGGGTTTAGCGATCAAGTCAGGATTTCTTTCTCCAACATATTGGGCTCTATGCTTGAAAGCGCTTTTTGTCCAACTTTGGCGACTTGAGAGTTTTTTAATTTCTTCATTGCTCAGTTTCTTTTGATGCTTTGATTTCTTTCGTTTGCATTTAAAAAGCTTTGGATGGCCAATGGGAAGCTGAAGTATGGTAGAGCTTCAGAGGGTTGCTTCTTGGAGTTGAGAGTGGAATAGAACTCAAAATTTCTACTGGTTTTTTGCTGCCAAATACCATCAAAATCCATAAGGACAATTTATCAGGTCTATCCTTCCTTCATGTGCAGTGCATTGTAGTTGTAAGCGTATGAACTCATTTTCGGTCAAACTAAGGTTTTTCATCTAGAGTGGATTGCATTGTGATGGAGACCATCAAGCCAAGGAGTCCAATGCTACTGAGGAGGACAAGGAGGGTTAGAGGAGTGTCAAGGAGGCTAAGGAAATCCACACCATGGTCAAAAATGTCCTAATTCATAACCATATTCTATTGTCCAGTTCGACCGAAAACAGGCCCGGCTTTGTGCACCTTTTGCAGCAAGAGGAACTGGGGGATTTTAATGGGGACCTTCACCCTCTTCAAGCTATCAGCTTTTAAATAAAAAGGTTTCAAGTCATTTGGAGTTCATTTGGTTGGTCAAATTAAGTCCTATAGTAAACCGGTCAGAATCCAGTCCAATTTGGACCATATGGACTCTATGGCCGATTTCTTTCAAACGGCTAATCCAAATCCAGTCAAACTTTTTTCATTGGAAAATAGACTCTTCAAGCTTTCATTTGACTCCTGAATCATCGAATTTGGATTACAAACAAGAGAGTTATGACCCATTGAATCTGACCCTACTGCTGTGAGAAAGCGCTGAATATTAGGAACAATTAATGCATGGGAAAACTTCAATCCTAGGGACTTAATCCACGTCCCCCTTACTCCCAATGCTGATACATCCTATGCTAAGTCGGAAATTGAGTTTAACAAGTCTCTAGGCTGATGGAATCAAGTTCTCAAGCCCTAGTTATCCGTGTTGCATTGTTTTCTTTTAATTTTACTTTGTAATTTGTTTCTTGCATTTCCTATTCTAGCCTAGTAAGTTGTGTTCATGTCTTTTCATATGCAAGGCCAGCTCTATAAAAGGCCATATCTGAGTTTGTTTCATCAAGCAATTATCAATTATCAAGTACAATTTCAGGATTGAGTTCAAACACTCTTTCTTCCTCAAATCCCTAGTTCTATATCTTGAGATTGGCTTCTCAAGTGGTGTTCTAGGTCTCCTTTCTCAATTAGGTGGTGATTCAATTCTGTATCCTAATTAACCTAAGGAGGTTGCCCAAGTTCTTAGTAAGAGTGGCTCCTTTTTAGATTATCTCTTGTCTTAAGATCTTGTTTTATCTATCCCTCTTGCTTACATTCATAATTAACAAACTTGTTGATTTGCAGTCTATTGTTGATAGAGTACCTTGAGCCTTGCGTATTTAAGGTGATTGGTGAGGTTGGATACATCACATTGGCTCTAGCAAATTACATAAGTTAGGTGTTGATAAAGTATTATTACCAGAATGCAATCAAAATGCACCATCATGGTTACTCTTCCAATTCAAGAGCATTGCTTCTTCTTGTGTTGTTAAGAATCACAGTGATTTTGAAGTTCATGGTCTCAACAGGGGTGTCAAGGGCGTGTTATTATAGAGGAGGACCTAAAAGTGTGGCGCTCCTTGTTTTCCCATTAGGATTGATCTTTGATTCAAATTTGGCTCCCTTGCGACTTCAGAAGAGAAGAAGAAGAAGAAGGGTCTTGTTGTGATTAAGGTCTCTTACGGTGTAGTGCTAAAGAAGAAGTGTCGGGGCCCTGAAAAATTCATTTGAGCATGAAAGTCAAGAACAACTGCATGGTAATGAGAGTTTTTTCCCTAAGATTTAAACGGTCTTGGGAATGGACCAACGTGAGGGGTTCATGTCCGTACTTTGAAAATAACTAATTTTTAGAAATAGGTGAAATTTAGGAAATTGCTAGGACAACGTATCTAATTGATGGTTTGCTTTCAATGTTGGATGATGTTCAACATCCACGTAAAATCTAACCAAAAAAAAAAAGGCTATTTTTTTAAATCAATTTATAAACTTTAATCGGCCAAAAACAAATACCAAAAGGGGGGAGAGAGGGAACAGAGCAAGATGTTAGGAATAATATTAGAGCAACAATAATAGCGGAAGCGATTGGATGAGTTAGAGATTCAGAATTCAAGTGAATAACAGAAAATAGAAATAAGAAGACAAGAGATTTAACGTGGAAAACCCAAATCGGGAAAAAACCACGGACGGCGACAGCACCAGAACAATTCACTATGAGCAGGAAGAATACAACACGATCACAATTACTACAGTGATTTGATCTAAGAGCAGAATTACAATCTCTCTACTGTAATCCCTCACAAAGTACTTCTACCTCTCAATGTATGTATGAGTACTGGAGATCTTTTAGATCCTAGACCTTACCCTATTTATATAGGGTCCAAAAAGTAGGGTTTTTTCCCCCTTAGCGTGCAACCCTAGCCGCCGGGTGAAATCCTTCCTTGAACAGAACTCTACCGCCTTCCGAGAGAGGCGGCGTAAACACACGGGGCACGACCGTGCCACGTGGCACGGTCACCCCGTGCCACATGGCACGGCCGTGCCACGTGGCACGGCACCCCCGTGCCGTTTTTCTGTCCTCTTCGACTGGACGTTCTTCGTCTTGACACGCCCGTGTCCTGTGTAGCATGGTCCCACCGTGCCGGTACTTGGATTTTGGGCCACGAAACCCAACAATCTCTACCTTGGACCAAAAATCTCCAATCACTGCTTTCTGACTCCGTCATTGCACCCCGAAGGGTGACGCCCCCTCCCTAGGGGCACTGCCCCGATGGGCACTTAGTGGCTGTGAATACCCACTAAGTCCAAGCAATGCTCGAACTTAGCCAATGGTAGAGGCTTGGTTAACATGTCTGCAGGATTTTCTGACGTGTGAATCTTCTTCACTATTATTTCACCTGCAGCAACTGTGTCTCTAATGTAGTGGTATTTCACACTAATATGCTTGGTCTTCGAGTGGTAGGCATCGTTCTTAGTCAGGTGGATGGCACTCTGACTATCAGAAAATACAACAGTCGGAGTTTGTGGGACTCCGAGCTCGATCACAAGACCCCTTAGCCAGGTAGCTTCCTTCACCCCTTCAGTAGCAGCAATGTACTCAGTTTCAGTAGTAGACAAGGCTGCAATAGACTGCAATAATGCTTTCCAGGAGATAGCACTTGCACACATGATGAAGATATACCCAGATATGGACCTCCTCCTATCCAAGTCACCAGCATAATCAGCATCAACAAAACCTACAACATCTGATGTATCAGCTTTGTTTCTATCAAACACCAACCTCTTCCCTATAGTACCCTTCACATATCGAAGGATCCATTTCACAGCTTCCCAGTGATCCTTCCCAGGATTGTGCATATATCTACTTACCACACTTACAGCATGTGATAAGTCTGGTCTAGTGCAAACCATAGCATACATCAAACTACCAACAGCACTAGAATAAGGTATATTGGACATTCTTCTGATGTCCTCCTCTGTTTGCGGGCAGCATCCCGCAGACAGCCTGAAGTGTGCAGCAAGTGAAGTGGAAACTGCCTTGCAGTTGTCCATGTTGTATTTACTTAGTACTTTCTCAAGGTACCGTTCTTGAGACAGGTACAGTTTACCCGCTTTCCGATCCCTGTGGATCTCCATGCCTAGTATCTTCTTTGCTGCACCCAAGTCTTTCATCTCAAACTCCTTACTGAGTTGAGATTTTAGCATACCAATTAAGGTCTTGTCTTTAGAAGCAATCAACATATCATCGGCATACAGTAGTAGATAAATAAAAGTACTATCAGAATACTGTCTAAAGTACACACAATTGTCATATCTACTACGTGTATATCCTTTATCAGTCATAAACGTATCAAAATGTTTATACCACTGCCTTGGAGCTTGCTTAAGTCCATACAAGGACTTTTGTAATTTACATACCAATTGTTCCTTCCCAGGAATTGCAAACCCTTCAGGTTGTCTCATGTAAATTTCCTCCTCCAGCTCTCCATGTAGGAATGCAGTTTTCACATCAAGCTGCTCCAACTCCAAGTCAAACAATGTGACAAATGCAAGAAGGACTCAAATAGAGGTATGTCTAACAACAGGGGAGAAGACCTCATTGTAGTCAATACCTTCCCTTTGGTTGCAACCACGAACAACCAACCGTGCCTTCCATCTTGCATCTTCAACTCCAGGAATTCCTTCTTTCTTCTTGTAGATCCACTTGGCAGTTAAGGCTCTTCGGCCTTTGGGCAGTTCACAGAGTTCCTATGTTCGGTTCTTTCGCAGACTTTCCATCTCTTCTTGCATAGCTAGGATCCAATTAGGTGAACTTGGGCAAGTGATTGCTTCAATGTAATTTGAAGGTTCAGCACCTCAGGCACTTCCTCTGCAACTGAAAGTGCGTATGCTATCAGCCCCTCATCATCGTTGTAACGGGCAGGTTTCCTGATCTCCCTTCGAGGACGATCACGAGCTATAGAATGGGCAACCTCCTCCTGAGGTTGATTGGGACTGATAGTTCCAGGTTCAGTAACCTGGGCCTCCCTATTGGGTTGATTAGTAGCTCCACCTTGAGCTGTTACGGTCTCCATCTCTACCTCCACATTAGCATCTTCCTGATTACCTGCATCAGTAGAAGGAACAACAGTATTCTTCCCAGAAGATAGCATAGCAGTCTCATTAAAAGTAACATCCCTGCTTTGAATTACTTTCTTAGACTTAGGACACCACATGCGATATCCCTTAGACTCAGATGCATATCCAAGTAACATGCATTTGACAGCCCTGGGGGCTAATTTCCCATTATTCACATGGGCAAACACAGGACATCCAAATATTCTTAAATTAGAATAATCGACAGGATTACCTGACCATACTTCTTCTGGAATTTTGAAGTCAATGGAGGTGTGTGGTGAACGATTTATCAGGTAGCAGGCTGTAGAAATAGCCTCTGCCCAAAAGGCCTTGCGATCCCAAAGCTCGGCATGTGAAAGCATACATCTAGCTTTCTCCAGTAGAGTCCTGTTGATTCGTTCTGCAACCCCATTTTGCTGTGGTTTACCAACCAACGTCTTGTGCCTAGCTATGCCATTTTTCGTGCAGAACTCTTCAAACTCTGACTCAACGAACTCAAGACCATTGTCAGTCCTAAGTTTCTTGATCTTTCTCCCAGTCTGGTTTTCAACCAGAGCCTTGAACTTCTTGAACATGGAGAATGTCTCATTTTTCTGTCTCAAGAAGTAAACCCAAATCTTGCGTGAGAAATCGTCAACAAAAGTTAACATGTAATGCTTACCTCCACAAGAAGGAACCTTTGAAGGACCCCACAAATC
Organism: Carnegiea gigantea; assembly: GCA_029747015.1. Lineage (NCBI taxonomy): Eukaryota > Viridiplantae > Streptophyta > Magnoliopsida > Caryophyllales > Cactaceae > Carnegiea > Carnegiea gigantea. The sequence goes on from JAKOGI010000040.1 coordinate 1,446,595, forward strand.
AGAATGAATGTAGTCAAGGATCCCCTGAGTACGGTGTGTTGCTTTCGAGAAACTTACCCTCTTTTGTTTCCCAAAGACGCAGTGATCACAAAAATCGAGCTTACCTGTACTGGCGTTATCAAGACAACCTTTCTTACCCAGAATGGTCATCCCTTTCTCACTCATATGGCCCAACCTCATGTGTCATAACTTTGTATCATCTATTGTACCAACTGCAGCTACACCTGTAACTGTAGTTCCTTGTAGAATGTAGAGATTGCCTTGCCTCAATCCCTTCATTATCACCATGGCTCCCTTAGTTACCTTTAGGACACCATTTTCCATCGAAATCCTGCAACCATTAGTCTCAAGAGTACCCAAGGATATTAAACAACGAGTCATGTCAGGTATGTGGCGCACTTTAGACAATGTTCTAATTGTCCCATCATGGGTTTTTATCTGAACAGTACCTATCCCTGCAACTTTACATTTAGCATTGTTACCCATAAGTACCACCCTAGTGTCAACTGCCTCATAGGTGACAAACCAGTCCTTATGAGGGCACATGTGAAACGTACAACCAAAATCTAAAACCCAATCAACATCCACTCCCCTTTCGGAGGTGGTAGCCAAAGAAGTAGCAAGTAACACATCACCATCAGACTCCGACTCTACTACACAATCAGCTGTAGCAGTTTTCTCCTTATCCTCCTTTTCATTCTTTTTCTTTAATTTCCAGCAGTTAGCCTTGATATGACCCAATTTGTTGCAGTAGTGGCAGGTTTTGTTAGAATGAGGATTCCTTGACTTAGAACGGTTCTTTTTCTTATTACCGTTCCCCCCTTTCTCAGTGGTTCTACCCCTGACAACTAATCCCTCAGACTGATCAGCATGGATGTCTTGGTCAAACTTTTCTTTAGACAGCAGGTTAGACTTCACATCCTCAAACGATATAGTATCCGAATTACTATATAACATGATTTCCTTAAAGTGTTTGTAGGAAGGGGGTAGAGACACAATAAGCAGAATGGCCTTATCCTCATCCTCAATTTTAACATCCAAACTCTCCAAATCTACTAGAATAGAATTAAATTCATTCAAGTGTTTTTGGACAGGAGTGCCTTCAGCCATATGAAAGGTGTACAACCTTTCCTTCAAACGAATCTTGTTGGCGAGACTCTTCGTCATGTAGAGTTTCTCCAGCCGAGCCCAAAGATCCACCGCAGTTGTCTTATCTAGCACCTCTCGCAGAACATGTGGTGCCAAGCACAACTATATGGCTGAAACCGCTTTCAGCTTCAGTTCCTCCCATTCGTCATCCGTCAACGATCCACGTCTCTTCTTTACATCTTCAGCCCACTGTTCTTCTGTCATCTTCTCAGGTTTTACGTGAGGTCCCTTTAGAACCTTCCACAACCCGTGCTGAATGAGAACTGCTCTCATCTGCACCTTCCAGAGATTAAAACTAATCTCCCCATCGAATTTCTGAATATCTACCTTCATGATAGAAGACATCCTATAACCAAAGCTCTGATACCACTTGTTAGGAATAATATTAGAGTAACAATAATAGCGGAAGCGATAGGATGAGTTAGAGATTCAGAATTCAAGTGAATAACAGAAAACAGAAATAAGAAAACAAGAGATTTAACGTGGAAAACCCAATGCGGGAAAAACCACGGACGGCGACAGCACCAGAACAATTCACTATGAGCAGGAAGAATACAACACGATCACAATCACCACAGTGATTTGATATAAGAGCAGAATTACAACCTCTCTATTGTAATCCCTCACAAAGTACTTCTACCTCTCAATATATGTATGAGTACTGGAGATCTTTTAGATCCTAGACCTGACCCCCTTTATATAGGGTTCAAACAGTATGGTTTTTCCCCCCTTAGCGTGCAACCCTAGCCGTCGGGTGAAATCCTTCCTTGAACAGAACTCTACCGCCTTCCGAGAGAGGCGGCGTAAACACACAGGGCACGACCGTGCCACGTGGCACGGCACCCCCGTGCCGTTTTTCTGTCCTCTTCGACTGGACGTTCTTCGTCTTGACACGCCCGTGTCCTGTGTAGCATGGTCCCACCGTGCCGGTACTTGGATTTTGGGCCACGAAACCCAACACAAGAACATCACCCTCGAAGCGCACACAGAAGAAAACAGGGACCAAAAGTAGAAGCAACCCACCGTGATAACAAATGTCAGCGATGGGAACAACACAGGAATGAGATTGGAATTCCTAGCAAGCATCTCTAAGGCACATGCTATGTCCTCCCTCTAGATTTTTGTCCAAATTGTAACCCACCATTTGATTCTTCACATCTGATCTGATAAATCCAAAAGCTAGCTGAAATGCACCAGTTTTACTAGGATTTTGCTTAGTTGGACTTTGATTGTGTTGGTTGTTTACTAAACAAATTTTGTGTTCTTTGGATACTTGTTTGTGCCGTCTTCCCTTTGCCAATTAACTCCCGAGAAAAAGAAATATAAAACTTAGGTATCCTCTACTACAATATGTAACAAACTTCACTTAAAATGAAGGTCGTGTTCGGCAATGACATTTTAAGTAACATTAGCATTTTGACCAAATTAATACACTCATTAGTTAACTTTTGGTGTTCGGCAACTTAATGTTTGGACTAGCATTTCAAGTAGCTTCTAGCATTTCAAGCAACATTGTTGAAAGGCTAATAATATCAGTTTTTGGCATTCAAAAGTAATGTTTTATATTTTTTGGCAAAAATTACCTTTGCAAATTTTATTTTTGAAAATTATCTATATTCTTTTATATTTAAAAATTATCTATATCTTTTTATGTCAATTTGCAAAATTTACCGAACACATTTGTGCCAACCGCTCATCTCAAACAGCTGTTATCCATTATATAAACTGCTATTTGCTACCTGAATAACTAACCACTATATAAACTGTTATTCACTATTCAAACAACTATTTTTACTAAACAAGTTCAGTGCATGATTGCACTTTTTTACCAGTCAGCTATGAGATGAGGACTTCCAGAGACATTCACTAAAGAAATGCAATCGTCATAGTCAAATGTCCTCAATATGGCATTACATGACTGTTCTCTCTTTTTCTTTTTTGAGAACTTATGTTACGCATTTGGTATACGATTATTCAAGAACATAGGAGAAGCATCACGGCAATCAATCAATCAATCAATCAAGCCATCATGCCCTTATTAAATTGAAGTTAATGCTTTGATTGACCCTCTTCACCTATGACATTTAATCCAATCAAATTTATGCAGGCATATTGAAATTCAATCGTTCAAACCACGCGTGCTCACCCTATCATGTATGTCATAAATTTTTGAGCGATAACTAACATGAGGGCCCCGTTCCAACGTACCACGAAAGGTTTAATTTAACAGTTGTATCTCTAAAATCTAAGTTGTATAGTTAATCACAAAGATAGCTAAGTTATATCCTAAATTTGAAATGTTCAATATCTACTGCTACTCAATAAAAAAACAAACAAATAGGAAATCCACATTTTAGTTTACAATGTTCAATTGATTATTAGTATTTATATGCTAGTTCCGAGCTGTCGACCCAAGACATATGTAAAAACTTTTCAGACAAAGCTATTGGTTGGGAGATTAAGAAAAAAGAAAAAGAGAAGCTTATACTCTTCTATATTTTGAGACTACCTTAATAGACAGTCTTGAAAATATAGTATAATCAATATAATTATTGCTTCCTAATCCAATCAAATAATTTTATTTTTTTTAGTGTATTTCGAACTACGATATCATCAAATAAAAAAATGGCGACAAATTCGATCCAGTGTTTCTCTGATCCATTAAGTTGGCACCAATTCATGCAAATGTATTCCAAAAAGGCTACAAGTTCTGAATTTTAGTGATATCAGCATGATCACTAGACAACATCGTAGCAGGGCCCTTCTTTCAAGGTTGCTCTCATCATCTCTTAAAAAATTCTAACCTCCTCATAAAAAATTCTAACGTCCACCTACTTTAGTAAAGGACTGCCATCAACCGTAGTTGCTGATAGTAAGTCCCAATTTTCTTTCTTCTCGAAATTTTATTCAGTCATAAGGATTTTCCTAATATTTTTGTTTATTTTCAGCAAATTTTCTCTCCGTTTTCTGAGAGTTAGGTTCTTGTTTTTCTTATCATTAGTGTGAGTTAGGTTGTTCTTGTCTCTAGTGTAAGTTAGGTCGTTCTCACTTCTAGTGTGAGTTTGAGTCATCGCCTTTATGCGATTTACCATAGATTTGCAAATTTAGAGAGTGATTTTCTGCGGAATATGATTTGGTTGCTATCTTATTAGACTACTTTTTTGATAAATAAATGAGTCAGCAATAGAATTTCAGGTGATTCTACTATAAAGACCTTCTTTTCAAGTGTAATTTGACATTTCAATTAGACATCTACTTCATGAAATTATATTTTAGCCCACCAACATTTGACGTTGAAGAATGCGATTGGCGGCAATAACAATGCTACAAATTTAGAGCCAGGGTTGACAATATATCTACCAATAGTTTTTTGGAGAGAATTAAGGATTTATTTTGATGTTTCAGATTTATTTTTATTAGAAGATATTCATTGTAGATGTCATATGATCTTTCATTAATCAATTATTCCTTTTAAAAAAATAAATTCATGATCACTGGATCAGCTGCCATGTTGTGATTCATGCTAGTAGCCTAGGATGAGAAACTAATCCATACTAAATTAGCCCAATCAATATCCTAAAATCTTATTATGATGAAGTGAGAGGATTAGATATACACGACTTACGGTCATGCTCTAATAGATTGTCTTTACTACTAACATAGGTTGTCATGCTCTATTTTTTTTTTAATTATTATTATTATTATTATTATTATTATTATTATTATTATTATTATTATTATTAATATTATTATTATCATGTTATTATTTTAGGCTCAGACTAACATAAATTATGAGTGTCAGGTCAATATAACGGATTTCTACATTATTTTTTTTTTTTATAGATAGTGGAAAACATCAAAATTGATGTTACTTTATACTAATGTAGTGACGAATTTGACTAGTTTAATATAAATTAATGAAGAATTTGACAAATTAAAATTATTGGCAGATTTTGGGGTAAAATTTTGATGGATGCTTAGATTTAGCCCCCCACCCCCAGGCCACAACCCAATATGGGCCTGTTCTTTTGGTATGGAAAGACTAAACATGACATAGAAACGAATGAGAAAAATTGAAAAGAAATATGAGAAATAAAGGTATATTTTTTTTAAGGGGTCGAAACGAAAAAGAAGGAATGGTGAGAAATGCGAAGAAATGATAAGTGATGGAAAATTCTTCTTTAAAAGAGAGTGAAGAGGAAGGGAAAGAGAGGTGAGAAATAAGAACAGATAGAATTTTTCTTAAAAGAATAATAAGCAATGGAAAAGAGTCGGAGGAAGTGGACAGGGACGGCAATCCCCTATTTACCCACAAAATTAACAGGTCATACTAGGGTCAAAGTTTGTCTTAAACTTTCACCGCTTTTCAAGTTTCCCTTTAGACAAAAAAAAGGAAAATAAACTTTCTTGATCACGTACAAGTTCTTCTTTACAAATTCTTACTAGAGATGATCATAATTAATGTGACACAATAATTTCACAATAACTTTGTGCAATGTTGTCTCACTTAAGACATATTTTCTTTAACATCTATCCCTGTAACATCACCAAAAAAATATATTTCCCTTAAAAAAAAAGGGAAAAAAAAAAGAAAAACCATCCCTTTTCACAATTTCTCCCTTAGAAATTTTAGTTTGAGATTTTCATCATCAATATGACATTATAATTTCACAATAAATCTGAATGATATCGTCTCACCTAAAAAAATTTCATTAGTATATATCGATGTAACATTGCCAAATAAAGTTTCCTTTCAGAAAATAAGTAGTTTTTTGATGGAAGAAAAATAAATATTTACCATAGCTCTTCCACGAAGTGGTGAGAGAACTCCAATTTATGTCTGCATCGAATGCATAAATAAAAAAGCGGCAATGTGTCTTTCCAAATGGCTTATGCAATGGAGCACAAAAGTACGCATTATTTTCTGGAAGTGGAGGCTGTCAGTGAAACTGACATTACAGGAGCGCTAAAGTGCACCTCATAATAACGGAAATAGATTAGAGGATGTCATTTTCAAAAGCCAGGAAAATTACAAATGCCCTTGTTTGCCTTGAGGACACTTCTTAGTCAGTGGAATTTTCGTCGCTCACTCCACCAAATTGTCGGCAAAGAGTATTCCGTGATTTTATACATTTTGATCTTATTCGGCAAAATTAGCTATTCAGATAGTGAATAGTAATTCAGATAGTAGATAGCAGTTTAAATAGCGGATAATATTTCTAATTTAGCTATTAGCAAACAGCTGTTCAGATTAGCAGTTGAAACTAATGTATTTGATAAATTTTACTGTCATACTAGCTGATTTATATAAATTGACATAGAAGGATATAGATAATTTTCAAAGATAAAATTTTTAAAGGATATTTTTTGGGCAAAAAATATGAAATGCTATTTTAAATGTCAAACGTTAAAATGCTAAACATTACTTAAAATGCTAATCAAATACTAGTTTACAAAACACTAAAAATTAACTAATTAGTGTATTGATTTGATCAAAACGCCAAATACTGCTCAAAATGTTGTTACCGAACACGTCCTTTATGCTAAAACATTTTAGCAAGGTTACACTTGGTAATTGACTCATTTCCAAAACAAAAACAAAAAACAAAAAGCTATAGAAGTATAAAAGTACCTAAATAAAAAGGGATACTTTATTTGGTATCCGTGTTTCTTTAAAACCCATTTGATACATACTAGCTATGAAAATAAAAATAAATTCTAGTAATGATATTCATCAATTTAAATTTACAAAACTCATCTTTATTTTCACATTGTGAAATCAGGTAGCGTTTGGTTGGGGGAAAAATAGTTTTTTCGGAAAATAGTTTTCCAACTTTCTGTTGTTTGGCACAATAAAGGATAGAAAATTATTTTCCAAGAAAAGTAATTTTTCCCCCAATAGAGGAAAATGATTTCCTTTTTTAGAAGATGAAAAGTTGATTTTCTTCTTTCAACTCTTTGATGATATGGCCTGCTGAAATTTAGGCACAAAATACGATTTCAACAATTTAGATCGAAACTTGACTATCGGATGCAAAATATTAAAATAAACTCAAATCTAAATTTGTAGCTCAAATTTCTTTCATTTGATCGACATTTATCTCTACCACAACAATTTAATCGATTTTTTGCCACTAAAACAATTCAATCAACTCGTCACTCAAACAGTTTCAACGATTTCTATTGAAACTTAATCCTCATATAGAAAATATTAAAATTGGCTCAAATTCAGATTTTGAACTTGATATTCTTTCATTTGGTCAACATTTTTTTCCACAATAATTCAATTAATATTTTTCACCTCTTAAACAGTGCAATCAATATTTTTCACTACTAAAACAATTTCAATAATTTGGATTGAAATTTGATCATGGGATATGAAAGATTAAGATAGGCTCAAATCCAGATTTTGATCATGACATTCCTTTATTTGGTCAACATTTTTCTCTACCACGACAATTCAATCGATATTTTTTACCACTTAAATAATTCAATTGATATTTTTCGTCACTAAAATAATTTCAGCAGTTTATATCGAAACTTGATTGTCCGGGAGGAAGTATTAAAAAAACTCAAATATGAATTTTAAGCTCAAAACTATGATCATTTAGTCAATATTTTTTGCTATTTAAACAATTCAATTGACGTTTTCCTCTTTTTCATGAAAAATAATTTATCTTGTACCAAACAACAGAAAACATGATATGAAAAATAATTTTTCTTGGAAAAATATTTTCCACAGAAAATGATTTTTCGAGGAAATCATTTTTCTTCCAACCAAACACTACCTAAATGAATTTTTCAAAAGTATGAAAGTACCAACTTAAATATCCTAAATAAAAGTCATTCACATCCTTTTAAGAAATCCAACATTTGGAGAGCAAGACACACACCCAAAAAAAAAAAAAAAAAGACAAGCCAATTCATAAAGGAATTAAAAGTCTAGAATAAAAGTTGAAGTATACTCCGAATACATTCTTATAAATTAAAAGGAAATAACACTTCGCTCGTCCATATGTCTTGTTCAAGAACCATGTCAATTAAAAGTTTAAACTGATGGTTGAAGATCCAAGAATAGGTTTATACTCTAACACGTCCTCTCATACGAATACCCTTCGGGCTTGAAGCTTAGATGTTGCAAAAGTTCTCCCTACCTTATGCGATAAATCATTATGGGGGCTACTGAGATTTGAACTCAAGACCTCTCGCTCAGCAATACTCTAATACCATATTCAAGAATCATCTCAACCAAAAATTTAAATCGAGGGTTGAAGGCCCAAGTATAGATTTATACTCTAACATATTAATCTCTAAAAGTATTTTCTTTTTCCTTTTGTTTTTTTCGAGGAGGTGGTAGTCAAAACCCTTACTGATTAGACAAATGTGCATGGCAATATTTGTGTATCGAGGAAAGCTATTTGGCCCCATAGGAATTGGCAAATGCTCCACCCTTGAGGTAAACATGTAAGATTTACCTGTGTTATCCTTTCGCTGCGAATGTTTGTATTTTAGGGTAAGATAGGAGTCTAGACCTCAAGAACATTGGGCTCAATTGACAACAATATGCTACCACCTTCACCAATCCAAATCAAGCATGAACCACTTTTTGGAGCAGCTCACCTTGTTAAAATTATAGCTCGCTTTGGTTTAATATGAGCACTGGTATCTTGGTTAGTTCAAACTACAAATAGCAATCAAAGTCTGCAAGACGCCAAGACATTTGAACCAAAGTAACTTGGCCATAATTTTTTTCTTTTTAAACACGAACATGTGGTTGCATATATTTCACCAATATTTGTAATTTTTTTAAAAAAAAATCATAATTTATCATTATAAAATTTTTAGTTCATTTAAGAATTTTGTAACAATATTGACATTTGTTGAAATATTTAAAATATTTTTATAAAAGGGATACAGTTAATCAAATTTGACCTTCTAAAAACTTGTGATGGACAGAGAACCGTGCATCAAAAACAAGTCATTGGAGCCCACGCTTGCCATCTCTCGGCTCAAGGAAAGTTTCACCAAAAATCCAAAAAAAAAAAAAAAAGGGGGGAGAATACAAGAAAGAAGGGCGCCTGCCCCTTTTGTACACAAGGTTTCCGAAAATAGAAAGGGGTAGTCTGGGAATTTGCACAATAATTCCCTCAAAATAATTGAATACCTCACTCTCAAAAAATATAGAGAGAGTTTTCCACAGAAATTAAATTTAAGAGATGTGTGAATCTTGTTCTGCTTTCCTTTTGCTGCTGTCTTTTTTATTTTCACTACAAATTCTTCAACAAAATTAATTATGTAAAATTTAGGTAATCAATAGCCTATTTTAGGGATACTTTTTAATTTAAGAGTGACTTATAATTCGTTTAGCAGTAATTTTAATATAAATTAACCGCGTCGAAATGGATTAGAAATCACTAGTCACTATAATGTGTCCATGTTATGACACTTCTTAGGTTTTGTTTATCATGAGTAACTTATAACTGATTACAGTGCTAAAAGCATAACTCGAAGCAGGTCTAAACGTTGATCAGTGTGATTAGTACTTATTAGTGTCAACGAATGTTGATTCGTGGTAATGAGAATTGTTAGAATGTCTTGAATCTGTTTTTAACTCCTTTTCGCAGACCTAGCACGGTGATGTAATGCGTATTTCTGTATTCCCATATCAATAAAACTATCCCTCTCTTCTACCTGTGGACGTAGCTAACACATTGTTAGTGAACCATGTTAAATCTGTGTGTGTTTGTCAATTTGTTCATACTTTCTCGCATCCGTTATAATAAGAATTTTGCAGTATTGAATGTTGATGATAAATACATATCATAAGTTGAAACGAATATGCTTAATCAGGAAGGGTGGGCCTAAGTTAAAGTTTGTGGCGTCCGCAGCCCACAGACGAAAAATTCTTAAAATTTGTTTCTTTAACAACCATACAAATTACTAATTCATATTTATTAAATTTCAAAAATCTTATAAGATAATGGACACCATATACGTACAAAAGTCCTAGATTTATCATTGTTTTTTAGTAAGATAAGATCATCTAAAATTTACACATTTTTAATTATGAATAACAGTTACTCTCCACCCACAGTTGATGATGGAAAGGCAATTAAATTCTTGGATGTCTCTTATAACGACATGGCAATATGGGACATCCCACTCTTAACATCAACATCCAAAAGAGACAAAATGGAGACCGTTGAAAACCCAGACATCATCATGGACATACAACAAAGTAAGGACCCATTCACATGCAAGTTGCAATCCAACAGTAGCAGCTACGTACAAATCATGCATATCATACTCACAGAAAGGGCAAGGAAACGAGTGTAATTCAGAGGATAACTTCGAAGTTAAATCATAAATGATCTATCCAAGAAATTAAAACAATTTGTATTGCATAAAGAAATTCAGGGGTTGTGGGCTCCTATGAGCACATAGTAATAGCAAGTAACATGGAATGAGAATGAATTAATGAAATCCATAGTTCTAGTAATTTACCTACTTGTCAGACGTGCCATGCCAATACCACCACGCCAAATTCAATTCAGTTCTTTCATGTTGAATCATTAGGAGACGTCTTTGTTCAACAATCATCTCAACCAAAAGTTTAAACTGATAGTTACGTTAATGTCCTAAGAATCGGTTTATCCTCCAGCACGCCCTCTCACGCGAATGCCGTTTGGGTTTGAAGTGTGGATATTGCAAAGACTTCCTCCACCTTGCGTAAGAAATTAATATGGGGATTGCTGAGATTCGAACTTGAGACATCTCACTCAGAAAGGCTCTGATATCTTATTCAAAAATCATCTCAACCAAAAACTTAAGCTGATCATTGAAGGCCTAGGATTCGATTCATCCTCTAACGCTCTTTACTCAATGTTAAAACTACTTGCATTTGAGTCTTCCCCTCTTTTCTTAGATGCCCAGCGGAATCTACACTAAATCAGATGTATGTGTTGTTGTTAATTTGCATACTGAATGATCAAGAATGATGAATGCAGGATTCCAAATCAATGTAGAGTTAGTTTATATTATTCTCTACATAGACATATATAACTTATAAATATCTTAATACTTCATTACGTTAATTTGTTCTGGGAACTAGAAATGTACGTATTTTTAACGAGACCACTTCAAAAGCAATGAGATCGGCTAACTCACTTCCTGCGTGCTGGGACCATCCTTAATGACCAAGCAACCTCATCAAAGACAGTTTGTATGGCTTGTTGAACGTATTCAAATAGGGAGTCCAATTTGTGAATGAAGTCCAATTTGTGAATGAACTAGCCTTTAAACATGTGCCATGCACGGTTTGCTTAGTTTTAACTAAAATATTTTTAGAAATATGATAATTAATCTTACAATTTAAATTTTTAGAAATAATAATATTAATATATCTTTAATTTACTTTCTTTTTTTCTTCATTGAAGTAGTTGAAAAAAAGATACTATTCATTATGATGACTTTAAATCATATATTGTTAATTTTTTTAAGAAAATCTTAATAAATACTTAACAGGACATGTGTCACTACTGCAATATTTGAACTGACTTATATATATATATATATATATATATATATATATATATATATATATATATATAATATATATATATATATATATCTAGATATATATTATAGACTATATGGTATGTATGTATGTATGTATGTATATGTATACATATATACATATATATATATACCTATATGGGTATATATAGAGATATATATATGATATATATATAAATTATATATATATATGGTATAGATATATATATATATATAATATATAATATATAGATATATATATATATATATGTATAATATATATATATTAATATATATATATATAGTATATATTATTATATATATATTTATATATATATAACACACATACATAATACATACATATATATATATATATATATATATATATATATATATATATGTGTGTGTGTGGTCTGTGTGTTGTGTGTGTATATATATATATATTACATATATATATATATATATATATATATATATATATATATATATATATATATATATATATATATATATATATATATATATATATGTATGTATGTAGTATGTATGTACGTATGTAATGTCTGTTGTATGTATGTATGGTATGTATGTATGCACATATATAATACACACACAGACACACACACACACACACACATATATGTGTTGTGTGTGTGTGTGTGTTGATGTATGTATGTGTGTGTGTATATATAGATATATAATATATATATATATATATACTATATATATATATATATATATATACAATACATATATATATATATATATATATATAATATATATATATATATAAATATAATATATATATTTATGCTATTGGTCCTGAAATTCCCTATGCAGTTTATCAAATGGATTATGGCTTGTGTCACTTCAGTCACCTTTACTATTCACATCAATGGCCAAGACAGTGGGGTGTTTCAAGGGGCAAAGGACTCAGACAGGGGGACCCCCTGTCACCTCTCTTATTTGTCATACGTATGAAATACCCTCAAGATTAATGCAAAGGGTCAGTTCTGAACCAAACTTTAGATACCACCCAAATTGCAAGCATCTTGGACTCACTCACTTAATGTTTGCTGATGACCTGATTCTGTTCTGCAAAGCTGATTTAGAAACATTATAGCACATCATGGATGTCCTTCATGAGTTCCATGAATGTGCTGCGCTGCAAGCTAACATCCAAAAGTCCCAAATGGTGCTAGGGGGTTGTTCACAAGACCTGCAATATAAAGGCCAGCAGATTATAGGCTTATAGGATAGTAATTTTCCACTAAAGTACTTGGGGGTACCCATTACATCCAGCAGGCTAACAAAGGTAGAATGCAGAAATCTAGTGGAGAAGATTACTGCAAAGATGAAAATCTGGGCCACAAAGAGTCTTTCCTATGCAGGTCGGGTTGTGCTAATTAACAATGTGGTCTTTGGGATGTTCAATTATTGGGCCTCTATTTTTATCCTCCCTACTGAAGTAGTGAATAAAATAACTCAGTTATGCAGAAATTACCTATGGGGAGGAGATACAGAGTTTAAGAGGGTGCCCCATGTGTCCTGGCAAAAGGCATGCCTCCCTAAAGCACAAGGGGGCTTAGGGATCAGGGACTTTGCAGCATGGAACAAAGCATCAATTGCCAAGTTAATATGGGTCATTGCTGAAAAGAAAGATATCCTATGGATAAAGTGGGTCCATGGCAGATGTCTAAGAGCAAAACCATGGTGGGACTTCACCCCAGCACCAGATAGTAGCTGGTATTGGAAGAAGATTTGCTATGTCAAGGAATTCTTCAAAACAGGGTGCACAAATCAGGCTACATGGGAATGGCTAGGTTCCCCCCATTATAAAGTCAAACAAGGCAACAAGTGGCCGATGGAAGGGCATAAAAAGGTGGAATGGGGAAAGGTAATCTGGGCAAAAACCAATATTCCCAGACATGCCTTTGTAAACTGGGTTTACATCCAGCACAAACTGCCAACAAAAATCAGACTGAATAAGTACTCTCATCAAGAGGATATCACCTGTCCTTTATGCAAAACTGCAGCAGAAGATGATCAACATTTATTTTTTGGCTGTGATTATGCCAAGGTTGTGTGGAATGAAATAAAACAGTGGTGGCCCCTTACCCCCATGGGCAATCAAGTCAAGCTCTAATACGGGGACTGCCCAAAGCCAGATGCACAAAAGGGGAGAAACAGATAACAAGTGTTATTGCCTCAGCAGCCATTTACCATATTTGGAGTGCTCGAAATCATGCACTTTTCTGCAGTACTCATATGCCACCAAGGCAAACAGCAGGCCAAATCAAGGAGCAGGTCATCCACAGGATACTTTACCTCAATACCATCTCCAAAAATTTCATATACTATATAGACAGCACACTGAAATGATATAGGCAAAAGGGATAATAGTAGAAAACTGTAATCAATAGGATTGTACACGCAAACCTGGTTTGAAGTAAT
>JAKOGI010000040.1:1465645-1635645 GCA_029747015.1 Carnegiea gigantea
TGTGTGTGTGTGTGTGTGTGTGTGTGTGTGTGTGTGTGTGTCTATATAGATCTATATATATATATATATATATATATTATATATATAATTATATATATATATATATACTATTTATACAGACATAATATATACTATAGATATATTTGTGCAATGATGGTTTTATTATTAAAAAAATTTATTATATATATATTTATATATTTTGTGTATATATATATATATATATGTTATATATATATATATATAGTATATATATATATATATATGTATAATGTGTGTGTGTATATATATATATTTATATATATAATATATATATTATATATATTTGTGCTCTATATACAATATTATATATATATATATATTTGTGTATATATATATCTATAAAAAAAAAAAAAAAAATATATATATATATATATATATATAGATATATATATATATATATATATATACGTATATATCACTACAAAAAAAACACGCATTTAGGAATCGAAATTTGAAACCGAATATAAGTCTGTTTCAAAAAACACATTTGGAAACCGCCATCAGAAACTCGTTCTTGCGTTTCGAATTTTGAAGCTGATTGAGCCATCAGTTTCAAAATTTCGAAATCGACGAGAAACCCGATTTCTAGAAGGAAACCGATTGAAAATTCGAATTCAGGTTATAATTTATTTTTGTTGTCTTCTTAATTTTAAATGGCTTAGAAAATGCCCCCAGTACTCCCCAAAAATTGGGTTGCCACCATTTTCATACTTTCTCGCTGGCTGCTGTCTTCTGTTCTCCTCCGGATGCCCCCCAAAGCTTTGCTTCCAGAAAACCCTATTTCCACCAGAGAGCAAAATGAGGAGAGAGGAAAGCTTGAGTGGTGAAGCCTTGTTTCTTCTGCCGCCATCTCCAGCAAAATCGGAACCCATTTGCTCCATCTTTGCCAAAACTAGAACGAAGTTGCTCCATCTCCAGCAAAACCAGAACCCATTTGCTCCATCCCCATCAGGTTTCCTTAATTTTTGCATTTTGGGTGAAAATTATAAGTTTTGTTCCTATTTTTGCCCACTTCAAGATTAGGGTCCTCATAATCTGGAATCTCCGCCGATTTCCCCTTCCCCAACCCACAATCTTTAAGCTTTTGTTCCTATTTTCTGGGCATCTTTGACAATATGGAATCAAAGCTAGGATTCCTTCAAAATTTCTGGAAAGAAATCAGAAATGGTGTTTGTGAAGAACGACAATCACTGCAAGAAAAAGACCAAATAGAGACGGAATCAGCGACGGAAAACGGTTAATCAGCGACGGAATTTTCACGTCAACAACGGAATTGGCGATGGAATTAGACTGTCGGATTTTTGCTCGTCGCTGAGTACCTGGCGACGGAATTTTGAAATTCCATCGTCATTGGCGACGGATTCAGCGACAGAAGTCGCGACATATTTTTTTCGGCGGGGGAAATTGGCGGGGCAGGGGTGGCAACGGAATCAGTGACGGAAATTCCGTCGCCACCCCCGCCCAAAAAAAATTACGAACTGTCGTCATTCCGTCGCTAGGTTTCTCATTTTTTAAAATAATAATGTTTGTTTTTGATCGTATCCCTTAGTATGTACATTTCAATTCCTGCAAGAAATTTACAAGATCTTCGCACTCAATCAACATCTAATGGCTTCGAATATGATTTTATTCGAAGCGTTCTCAATAATTTCAAGCCACACAAAGGTGGAATATCACATCCAACGCAACACTTCCAACCAAGGGTTTTCAATTCATAAACTACAAGTTCCAAACAAAGTCTATACATATCACAAACCACAAATCCAAACAAACTAGAAGTACTTGTCAGTAATTGAGAATGAAGTTATATGTTTGCAGAAGAGGGAGAAGCAAGCGCCAAATGGGAGGAAATTAAAATAAGCATCAAGGGGAGGGGAGTGACATAAGCACAAAGGGGAGGGGAAGCAAGTAGCAAGAGATGTACTTCGTAAAGAACCAAGTAGAAGAACCCTCAACTGAAGAAAACTATAACCAACTCAATCACCAAGGTGACGATCATCCTCATCCTCATCCTCTTCCTCTTCCTCAGCCTCTTCCTCATTGTGTTGCGAGTGATGTGTAAATGGTGGCCGAGATCCCGAGCCAGACGCCTGTTGCATTTGAAAGAAAGCTTGGAGGCGCTGATCGATGCTCTTCATTTGTTGGCTCAGTTATTGGTTGCTTTGGGTGAGCAATTTGTTGGATTCCTCCAATTGCTTACATTTCTCCATAAGCAACTGGTAACTTTCAGCTTGTGAAGTTAGCTCACCCCCCAAGTTGGTCACTACACCCCTTAAGTCATTGAGCTCTTGTTGCGATGGTGTAGAACCGGTACCTGCTGACAGGCATTTTAGTGAAGTACACATTAGTATTGCAATTAAGTAAATTCAATATATAAAAAAATTTGTTGAAACTTTAATGTGAAAACTATACCGGATCTTTGAGTGGGATTGAAGTAACCGGATTCCCTAATGTTGACAGCCTCGTCACCAATGCCATAAATACGACCCTTTTTGTTCTTGAACGTCTTTACCCACAACTCATTTGGGTTTGGAAATGGCTGATTTGGATCTGGAGAAGTGCCATCTCCGGTCCCTTGAGAGTTGATAACATTTTGAAGATCACGTTCAAAGGATTCCTACAATACCGCAACATGCGCACGAAATCATGTACACTACAATAACTGAAAATAAAGTATACAAGTTCATGGTGAACTACCAATGAAGACTGCGAATAGCTAATTGCTTATATATGTTTGTTGTGATTTCTTATCAACCCAAGGAGCATCATCTCTGCCATGGAGTTTGTGAGTGCGATTGAATAATTCAACAATGGTGGGCTCCGTCCCAAGTTATTCCCTCTATGTACGTATCGGAAAGAATGATGTCAAGCACAACACAAAATACAGTGTTAAACTTAAACAAATACATAGCAAACATTAATTCATTTACCAGATGCCACCTATGCTTATGCATAGGGATCGAGCCACAGGTGTGGAGAAATAGGCCACCACTTTCTAGAGTTCCCAGTTGGTTCTTCTAGGCTGTTTCACGTAATTTCTTGTAATGTTCATTCACCCAATACTGTTGGAGTCCCTCACATTGAGCATCACCGAGCCAAACAGGCTTCCTGTTATGCTTTCTTACTTTGCCAAAGAAGTCTCTCAAATGTGCATTACCTCGGTTTTCAAAATTCCTTCTTATACGGTCCTCATGGACCGGATCCCAAGTAAACCACTTTTGCAATTATGAAAACAAAAAACACATCAAATAATACAGTAGTAATTTATCACGTTCACAGAAACTGTTGATACGAAGTCACTGTAGTTACCTTGAACTCTCTAAACCACAAATCTCATACTGGTTTGGGCACTTTGCTCCAACTAGGCCAAGCTCCGTCAAATTTGCTTTGAAATATGAGCGAAATCCTACTAACAGCACCATCATTGGGGAGAAACCTAATTGAACATAACACATCAAATTGATTACTTGTTATTCAAAATTTATGTAGTACTTCATAAGATATAATAAATGAAGACTTACCCGTTACCATCTGGTTCAATCCAAGTCTCAGTTCGAGTGCTCCCATGACTGGATTGTGCTCACTTTCACCGCTTGCAATGTTGTCTTGGGACTAATTTGTGTTAAGGTGAGTGGGTTGGGGAGTACGCTGCACAGTGTGAACAACATGGGGGTTTGGAGGAATGTTGTAGGCAAATTGGCCGTACATGGTACTTTGGTTAGGAATGTATGAGGTCTGATGATGGAAAGCCCCAAATGGGGGAGGTAGTGGTCTTGAAATACCTGGTACGTAAGCAGCCATTGTGGCTCCTGGCTGCACTGGTACATGAGGTACCTGGAAGAAAGATGGATCAATGTCCATTGCGGTCGGGTCTACAGCAGAGCTCCTACGCCCTCATCCTCTACCTCGAGGGGAGGACTTACCTCGACGAGAATTGGAATCCATGCCTGAAATAGGTGACAACAAAGCCAAGTACAAATATATAATTATTGCACATATAAATTGCTCACTCATACATCATAATAGGTACGTAGGTTACACATATTTTACAAAGCTCATTCATACAATATAAGTAAAGTCACAACCAATTGTTTGACATGCAAAGTACTCAAATACATAAGACTTTATAACCACTCAATCATCTGCATTCTCATCATCATCATTGTCATCGTCGTCATCATCATACAAATGCAAATTTTCTTCAGCTTTATCTGTTTCATTACCGTCACCCCACTCTCCCTCTTCATCATCCTCAAGATTCTCTACCTCATCTATCTCGTCATTACCCTGAATGAATGAAAACCCTATTTCATCATTAACCTCTTCTGGTGGCGCACTTTCATCCACTAATGATGCAGGGATGGCGTCATTCACAGGTTCGATGATAGTCATCATGTCCGTCTGTTGGTATGTAGTAGGTAAAGTGTACTGCTGATCCACTCTCGCCCTTAGTTTGGTTGGTATGACAACAAGCCAATTGGCCCTATCTCTTAAGCGATCTGCATGTGGCATGAAGTATACTTATGATGCGGTGTTTGGGAAGATAAATGGGTCGTACTTTCGGTACCTCCTTGTACGGTGGACCTCAATAAGGTTGCTTAGTTTATGAGATCGTGTCCCATGATTCAATGTGGAATCGAACCACTTACAACTAAAGAGCACACATTGTTTAAGTGGTTCGCCTATGTACTCAATTTGGACAATATCCTTTAGTACACTGTAATAATCATTCTCAATATCGCCTTCCCCAGTTCCACAAATACCAACATCACAATTATATGTTCTCTTCCTGACGCTTCGAGTTTCTGTGTGGAATTTGAATCCATTTACTCTATATACTGTCCACTTCGACACATACCTCTTTGGCTTCACAGCCAATTGACTCAAGTAGCAATGTTTGTCAGTCTCGAATAGTTGAATATAATGCACCTAAGGTGACATAACATGTGGTTTTAATTAATACAATGCACTAAATTAACTGTTATGTTAAATTATGAATAAATGAGGTACAATACTTACATTATGACTAAACCAATCTGCGAAATGAGTTTCGATGATGGTGTCGACATTTGCGTCGCTAACGTTGGGATGTGCGGTTCTGACTTGTTCTGTGAAAATTCTATCACATTTTATGAAGCCTATTAATATACTTACGCTCTGAATGATAAACTCAATTAGAAGTGAAAATACCACTCATCCTATATAAGGTTTAACTTCATCACAATTTAACAGCATGTGAAGATGGGCAGCAACATATTCGATATCTATGAGATACCTTGATCTTTCCCTACCAATAGCAGTTCCTTGCAGTGCAAACATAGACAGAGTTGGAAAATGATTAATATGTTCATCGTCATCCTCATTCCTCCTACACTTAGTGCACATGGAGGGCACATTAGAGCCGAAGTAATAGGAGGCGAAGAATGTCCTCTCTGCCTCTAGGTATGCTTCTGTGATTGAACCTTCAGGACACGCTTGTTGCTTTATCTTTTTCTTCAATCGGCCAAAGAACCTACCAAATTCACAATTGCTTTCACTTCTAAGTGATTCCAAATAAAAGAATTCATATAAGGTTTCATCGATTATAGTATAATTTACCTCTCAAATGGACACATCTATTGGTATTGTACTGGACCACCTAGTTGAGCCTCTTCTGCCAAATGCACTGGCAGGTGCTCCATTATATTGAAAAAGTTAGGAGGGAAAATGGTCTCCAACTTACATAAAGTGATGACAATGTTGCGATGCATTTTCTCAAGCATATCCTCCCGCAATGTTGTTGAGCATAAGTTCCTGAAGAACTGGCTTATCTCAATAAGAGGTTTCAACACATCATCTAGGAGTGCACCAAATGCAATTGGTAAAAGAGTCTCCATGAACACATGACAATCATGACTTTTCATGTTGTTGAACTTAGCCTTGTTAGGGTCCACGATATTCCTCAAATTAGAGCAATATCCATAAGGCCTGTGAAGCTCCTTCACCCATTCACACAACTCTCTTCGTTTATCGACATGAAGTATGAACTTCGCTTTTGGTTTAACCGACTTACCACTTGGGCCTGAATGTAAATGTAATTCTGGTCTATCACATATTTTTGCAACATCGATTCTTAATTTGGCATTGTCCTTTGCTTTCCCATGAACATCCATAACAGTGTTGATAATGTTTCCAAAGAAGTTCTTTTCAATGTACATCACATCCAAATTGTGGCGGAGCAGTTGGTGTTGCCAATAAGGCAACTCCCAGAATGTGCTCTTCTTTGTCCAGTTGTGCTCATTTTTCTTAAATTTTGGTATCACAAAGTCACCATTTGTAGTTACCATTGGGTAATCTTCCACCTCAGTATATAGTTCTTCCCCAAATAACCGGCGAGGAGGACCCCCTGTAATAGTTCTGCCTTTCCTAAATACTGTTCTATTTCTTTTGAACGCATGATTCCTTGGTAAAAAATACCGATGACAGTCAAACCATGAGAATTTACCTCCATTTCTCAATCTCAAAGCCTTTTGCTGTTTCATACATACAGGACATGCCAATTGGCCATTAGTACTCCACCCAGATGACATTCCATATGCAGGAAAATCATTGATGGTCCATATAAGTGCAGCCTTCATCTGAAATGTATGCCCTGTAGAAATGTCGTAAGTCTCAACTCCAACATCCCACTACTCTTTTAGCTCATCAACAAGAGGTTGTAAATATACATCTATCTTGTTCTTGGGATTTTTGGGCCCGGGGATTACACAAGTCAAGAACATAAATGGTGTGGTCATACACATTTCAGGGGAGAGGTTATAAGGTGTAACGATCACCGGTCAAATGGAGTATGATCTTGAAGACAACGTGTAACGATTAAATCCATCAGCACATAAGCTAAGCCTCACATTCCGAGGCTCTGCAGCAAATTCAGGTTTCTTCGTATCGACATGTTTCTATGCTGCCCTATCTGATAGATGACATAAAACACTGTCCTCACGTCGATGTTCATAATGCCATCTCATGTGCTCTGCACTACTTCTTAATGCGTATAACCTCTACAGTCGAGGTTTTAGCGGCAAGTAATGCATCCTCGAGTATAGCAATGGATTCTGATTCCTTTGTTGTGACCTTTGCCTCTTTCATCTTGAATGCCCACAAAACTTGCACGCATCCAAGTTTGCGTCCTCCTTATAAAATAGCATGTAACCTTTCCGGCAACAATCAATTTGGACCATATCGTTGCCGAGATCTTTAACAACCTTCTTTATTTGCCCATAGTTGTTTGGCGCGCGGTTGTTGGGGGGCACATCTCTTTCATTAATTGAACAATTTCATTGAAACAATTTTGAGGCATATTATAATCAGATTTAATACTCAACAGTCTCGCCACCGCAGATAGCTCACTGTGGGTGAAGCAACCATTATATAAGGTTGTTAAGCAGCTTGAACCATATTATAAAATGATTCTCGGTAAGTGCTTGACCCCTCTTCCCTTACATTTTGATTTGCTATTATAGCATCATTAACCATGTCCTCTATCTGATCTATGTAGGATTCGGAATGGTCATTATTAACGTGACTTGAACCTCCAAATTCGGAAACTTCACTATTTGAATATCCAAAATCATATTGTTGAGGTTCTATTTCCCCATGACTTATCCAAAATCAATACCTTTGCACAAAACCATTATACATAAGGTGCATCTTGACCTCATCAGGTGTCAAGTACACCTTATTTCTGCATTTCGCACAAGGACATCTATACTTTCCTCCATTCAGAAACTCTGTTTGTGTACGTGCAAATTGATCAAATTGGTTTACTCCATCTAGAAATTCTTGCATATAACCACTATGATCAAGTAGTAATCTATTATACATCCACCTATGATGTAGAGGACCATTCATATTCTGCTCAATAATAATAACCACATAAGGTATTTGCTAAGAATTAATTTTTATCAAAATTATAATAATTACATACATTACGCAATTATATATTATATATGTTTACTTTAAAATTCCCACATGCACCCAAAAACAACTTATAAATTTCGATAAATATACTTATATACTCACAAATATCACAAAACTAATAATTCATACATATTTAAAGAAATCTAAGTGCACATTGCATTGGACGAAATCTTTAAAGAAATATGAGTTACAACTTCATATGAACATCACATTTGAACAAAATTATAAACTAAAGTATCTCAATCCACCAACATATCAACTTTCAAGTTCACATCACCAAACCTAAACTCTAAATTGCATTTAGCAAAATCTCCAACCAAATTAGATCAATAACCTCACACGAATACCACATTTGAACAACATTATCAATTAAAACATTTTATTCCACCAACATATGAAATTTCAACTTCAAACTACCAAACCTCAACCCTAAATCGCATTTACCAAATTCTTCCAACGATTAGAGCAATAACCTCACACAAATAGCACATTTCAACAATATTATCAATTAAACCATTTCGTTCCACCAACATATCAAACTTTAACTTCAAACTATCAAACCTAAACCCTAAATTGGATTTACCCCAATCTTGAACCAAATTAAAGCAATAACCTCACACAAACACCACATTTCAACATAAATGTGAACTAACTATGCAATTCTAACAATGTAATACAAAAATTTGTACAAATTACAAGTGGTTTAGTTGAAAAAAATACCTCAAAGTGCTCCCAAAAACCGGCGGTGGAAGGTGCGGCTGGTGGCAGGCGGCGACGGGTGGCAGGTACCGGCGGCGAGGGGGTGGGGGACAGCCGGTGGTGGCTTGGCGGGGTGGAGGACGGCGTCGAGTTGGGTTCGGCTACTCGCTCTCGCTCTCGCTATCTCTCTCTTCGAATGGCAACAAATGAAACCAGACATGTTCTGGTTTCATTTAATTGAGCTAGCGATGGAATGGCGACGGAATTCCATCACCAGTCCGGTTTTTTAAAAAAAATTCGAATTTTATACATGGCGACGGATTAAATTTTTTATCGTCGTATCTACCGTACAATCTGACTTTTTGATAAACTGTTTTTCAGTTGCCATTTCCGTCGCCAAATCTGTCGTTAATTTTTTCCGTCGCTGAATTCCGTCGTTAATTTGAACTTTTTAAGTAGTGAATGAAGCGGGTTGTTAGGTCTTCCTTATACTTTTATGAAATCAGGTGGGCTTTTTGGTGTTCTTACCCTATTTTGTGTCGCTTTCCTCACATACTATTGCATGTTATTGTTGGTCTCAACCCCTCGAAAGATTAAATCTCTTAATGTGTACTCGAAAATCAACTCTTTTGGTGATTTGGGTTTCTCTGTTTGTGGCTCATTTGGGCATTTTTCTATTGATTTGATGAATATATTGTCATAAGTGGGTTAAATTCAGTCCCCACATTGACCCATTTAGCTCCTTTGAGTATCTTTGCATCAGGCAGTTAGGTCTCTTCTGTTGTTTCACGGCAGTGTTACCTAGACTCTACCATACCTAGACCATGCTAAAATATTTAGTAGCTAGCATGAGCTTAGGCATTTTTACTATGACATTTTGAAGGAATTTTATTTGTTTTAGTTCAAAATGAAGGCTTTAGTATTACCAACCATGTAGGAGTTTCAAACATCTGCTATAGGTTTTTGAAGTGAAACTAAGAATTTGAACAACATAAGCATCATATTGAGTGTAACCATGTCAAATTATTTGTTAAAATCCTTGCACTGCTTCCTTTAATCGCTCGTTTTTCCTATTGGATATTCAAGAAATAGATTGTTCTATATGAAATCAACTCCTTTTCTTTTGCTGGGGTATAGGACTTGCATTTTTGGAAGGACATCCAGGCATATGGATATTCATCTCCTCTGAGATCTTTGAAAGTGCCTATATTTGGATCATAACCTCAAAATAACATAAGAAGCACACTTACCATGGGAGGCAAAAGGTGCTCGAACAGAGGCTTTTTTTGTTTTTTAATCTTTTCTCTCGATATAGTTCATAACTTCATATATAAATATATATGACATGATGTATATCATATAATATGATTCTGAGCATTGCACCTATCTTGAATCTATACAACATGGTGTTGTGCTCTTTTGAATTATTCAACATTTCAATCAAATAATCGATGAATAATATGCAATGTTCCTGTTGAATTTCCAAGTTTTCTATGTAATTCATGTGCAAATGCTATGTTCAACCTAGAGTATGTCCTCACTGTCAACAACCGTCTCCATATATTTAAGGTGTCTACATCAGACTGTCAGAGTTGTACTCGGCATTCTGAAAATTTATCAACTATTTGCTGAAATGAGCTGATTCCTGAATATTACCTGATTTCTAGCACGCCAACTGAGATATATGATTGATGAATATCGCCTGTTCTCTAGCATTCCAACTGAGACATATTCTGTGCATATTCACCCTATGCATTTCCTGACTTTTGCTCATTTGGTGCTAGGATGCAAAGTGATGGGATTAAGGTTGCTGATGTTGAAAATGGGCTTCTACCACCATCTGTTGGTCTCCTCTCAGACTTCATATGCATATGTGCATTGAAAGAGAAGATGCGACTCAGCATCTATAGCCATTTGTGCGATTCCGTTGCCAGTTTTTCTGAGTACTGTTCTATTGTACATGTATACATATACATAGCATACATGTACACAGCAGTTGAGTTAGGGGAAAAAGTGCCATTCTATAGCCATTGGA
This sequence comes from Carnegiea gigantea, assembly GCA_029747015.1. Classification (NCBI taxonomy): domain Eukaryota; kingdom Viridiplantae; phylum Streptophyta; class Magnoliopsida; order Caryophyllales; family Cactaceae; genus Carnegiea; species Carnegiea gigantea. The sequence goes on from JAKOGI010000040.1 coordinate 1,476,375, forward strand.
TACCTTTTACACTGCGTTTCTGAGCATTTGGGTATGCTTTGTTTTTGCGTCTTCACTTTCCCCTTTCTTTGTTTTTCTTAGGGGGTGAAGGGTTAAGGGATAAGGTGTTATACTCATGCATGTGCACAACATTTTGGAAATAATTTGGATAAATAGTGTGATGAAATATACGGCCCGTTTGTCAGGCTAGGTGTGCAGTTTAATGAAATTATTTTTGTAACATTTGTATTTTGGAAATAATTTTCAGGCGAAATATCAATTATTGAAAATGGAAAAACAAGTTCTCTCCATCACAAGAGGATGATAGCCTTTTCCTGGAAGTAGTTGGGGGATGGAGTGAGAAAGGCACCGTTTATGGATTGGGCAATAGTGCTGCTCTTTTCTATGAGAAGCCAGTGAATCACACCACTTTTGAAGAAGTCTTCTTACACTCCCTCCATCGTCTCACAGCTTCAATCTGAATTAGATTCGACAAAGACCGAGCTTAATTCGACAAAGAATAAACTACAACAACAATGTATTTCTATGGAAGAGCAACAACAAAGGATGGAGGAGCAATAAAGACCGCTTGAACAGCAACAAAGAACGATGGAAGAGTAGAAACATAGGATGGAGGAGCAACAACGAATGCTAGAGGCACAATGTAAGATGATGGAGGATAAAAAACAAGCCTTGCTAGGTGTGCAATCCCAAATGGGACTCATGTCTAGCTTGCTTGGTCATCCATCACCACTCCGTGATTCAAAAAAGTAGAATGCTTTAAAAACATATGCACAGAGAGGAGTTCTGATTTTGGGTGCTTTGGATCTCTACCATGCATATATATGGAGAGGAGTTTTGATCACTTTTGTGGATCCTAATTACCTTACTTATATATATATGTTATGCTTTGGATCCATGTAGACTCGTATTTTGGAGTATTACATACTTACAAATCTTGATCGTTTGTGTGGGGTTGTAAATTTAGCAAACAGCTCAACCTTTTGAAATTGACATTATTGTAGAAGCTCCTGTATATATGTTGTGTATTCTACTTGCAAATCGTTGAGTTGTGTTTGCTTATGGTTTTATTGGAAGAGGTGTTCACGCAATTTCGCACCAGTACGGAAACAGGGACATTGGCTTAAAACCCCAATTTTGATAGCAATTTTGATAGCTCAAAACCAGTTTGGTTTCAAAATTTAGAAACTGAACGACCTGATCAGTTTCAAACATCAGAAATCGAGCACAATGATCAGTTTCTAAAAATTAGAAACCGATCATGTATTCGGTTTCTGATGTTTGAAACTAATGGCTTTGTTTGGTTTCCTTATATTAGAAACCGATGGAGTTGTTCGTCTTCCAAATATTAGAAACCAATGACTAGACTTGGTTTCCAAATATTAGAAACTGATGGATTTACCTGGTTTCCAATTATTAGAAACCAACGATCTTATTCAGTTTCCAAAAATTAGAAACCGATGCTCGGATGGTTTCAAATACCAGTTTCTGATTTAGAAACTGAATCAATTTCGGTTTCAGAGTTGGTTTGCAACCAAGCCTGCGGAAACGAAAATCTTTCGGTATCAAATTGGTTTCTAATGGAATTTGGAAACCGATTTTACCATTTTGAAACTGTATATTTCGGTTTCTAAACGCGTGTTTTGTTGTAGTGGGACTGTAAGAAGCTGTAAGGATAAATGTAAGGAGTTGTAGAAGTATTGAAGAGTTGTATAATATAATTTATAGACATGTATGCATATTATTAGTGTTTAACGTATGATTTGCGAAATAACGTGTAATATATTAGTCATATTTACGAAATAAATTTGATACCATCAATGAACAAATTATTTCTTAATATTATTGAAATAAAATTTATTTCTTTTACAATGAACATTTTGGATGAGAAACTATAATATTAAAATAACATACTTATTGAAAATAAACCTTTAACCAAGTAAATTAGACAACAATAAAATATATTAAACCCCACAAATTTTTCAATCAAAATTTCCTACACTTGGGGTGATTTCTTATATTCACATTAGTTTGATCTTCCAATAAGCAAAGTATAATAAAAGAAACATTTCTCACAAAATTGAATACAACTCTTAAAATGAAATCCTATTTTAAGTAAATAATTTTAAATGTAAATGTCTGATCAATATATTATTTCCAATAAATTTTATAAATAAACTTGTAAAACATTAAGAAAATGCTTGAAATAGGAAAATTGTACGGTCATATCAGACAACCAAAAACTGAAAATTACCTTCCTGCAAAAAAATAAAAGATGAAAAATTAAATTGATCGATAGAATGCCTCAAATGAGACAGGAGCAGCAGCCTGATATAATCGTTTCTTGTTGTACTCTTCACAATTTTATTATTCTGAATAACAAGCGCATACTAATCTCAGCAAGGGAACTAAATTTGGAACGACCACCAAATGTTCAACTATATAATGAAAGCAACAAAAATGTCATGGATAACCTTAGGGATGAAATAGCTGTAATGCTTTCGTCATATATAGTTTTAGAGTTTTAATATATGATTCAGATTTAAACATGAACGAAAACTTTGTATTATAATTTTAAAAGCATGTTCACTTATTTCATCTATAATAACATATATTATTCATGTCGAAACTCAAATATAATTTACGTCGTTAAATTCTGTTTTTTATGTTTATATAAATGTTGTGTTCATAACATATGCACAAATTCTGTATATTGGTAGTATAATAAAAAATTATATACATATTTTTGTAATTATTAGAACAAAAATAAGTGAATGTTATACAAAAATCTATATGGGATGTAAGAAGATATAAGAAGATTTAAGAAAATGTAAAGAGATGTAAGAAGATTTAAGGAGATGTAAGAATATGCACGTAAAAAGCTGTAAGGATTATGTTAAGGATGTAAGGAACTACAACAAGATGTAAGAAACTGTAAGGATTATGTTAAGGATGTAAAGAGTTATAAGAAGATGTAAAGAGCTGTAAGAAGCTGTAGGCTATTAGCTAAATCCTCCAAAATGCAAAAAAGAACAGGGTCGTAGTCTAATCAACCTAACCACTATTTTCTTGGGGTTAGCCCAACTAGACCACGAGAGTAGCAAGATGAAGCTAACTAGTGCTCATGGCTATTTGCATGTCGCAACCTCGACTATTCTCCCTTCTCACACAAACAGATTGGCCTTACCTTTTAGCATAAAAATTTGAATGAAAGTTAGAGCTAAGTAATAGGTCGGGTTTATGTTCGTGTCGCACTTAAATGAGTTGAAACTTTCCCGACTTAAACACAAACTATTAATTAAACGGGTTGAAAAATCTTGACCTATACCAATTTAATTTTTAAATGGTTTGACCCGCTTAACCCGTATAAGATAAACAGGCCGAATTCTATCGCCTAATTATCCATTTAAGTATTTAACATTTTCAACTAATGAGTAATTACATAGTGTTAAAAATTAAGTTTACACATCACATTAAACAATTACTCTCTGAAACTCCATCTATTCATCATAATTCATAATTTTTTTTAAAATTTTATATTCTTAATTATCTAATAAAAATAAACCGATAAATGACAAATGGAAACATAAGTTGACTTGTTTAACATGTTTAATTAAACGAGTTAAATATGTACTTTTTTCGTATCAAGAATCTCAACCTAAACGTAACCTATTTTAATTAAGTGTGTTGATTGTGCCAACTCATTTAATTAAATGGGTTAAAAATTTATATCCAATGTAGATTTTGGATTGGTAATTGTATCGGATAAGGTTTGCCCAACCCTAATGAAAGTTCTTCATTTCATCAAAAACTTGAGGAACTAGTACGCGATAAATTTCCTAACTACAAGTAGTCAAAGGGATGTTTAAAGCCAACACTACATTAGCTAACCCCAATAGGGCTAATGATATCCCAAGCCAACGACTAACCACTAATTAACATCCAATCAAAGTAAAATCAAACAGTAAAGTAATTAAAACTCTGAGAGTAATCCCAATGGTGAGCCCAAAATTTGACTCACCAGTTGGGGCCTACCACTGCCACATCATTTCTCTCTCTAACTTTTTCGCTCACAATTCTCACTCTCTCTAATGGAAGGCTCACCATTTTGACTCACGAAATAAAATAATACCAATGGATCCCACACTTAACAATTTTTAATTGGTTTAGTTTTTTTGGTTATTTTGGGTGGTTATTTGGGTTTATTTTTGGGGGGATAAATAATATGCACATAATAATTGCAAGAGTTCGAAAATAAATAAAAAAATGAACATTGGTTAATATTTGACCAAAAAATTACAATAGTTGAACAATTTTTTTTAAAAATTACAACCTCTTTTTAAAATACCAAAAAAAGAAGAAAACCCAATAATTTTTTTTAAAAGAAAAACAAATAAAAATTAAAAAACAAAACCAACAGATGAAAGGAAAACGGAAAAAAGAAAAACCCAAAAAAAACCCCAAAAAAACAAATAAGAATTTTAAAATATAAAAACAAAAGAAAAAAAAGAAAAAGCAAAAAAAAATAAAAATGGGCTGCGGGCTGGCTCATGGGGGTGATCAGCCCGTTAGGCCTCGGTGCGTAGGCCGGTTGATGTAGGACTTTGAGCCACGCGCTCACCTGCCACATAGGATTGTTGACCCGCGGAACAACGATTGCACTTGGTCTAAATAGCACGAATCAAAACAAACGAGCATTTCAGCTCAACCAAGGATATGCACAAGTTAATTAGTCTAACTACAAGATAAAATCAATCAACAAAGCAATCTAAACTAGCAAACCTAAAGGCGTTAAAATACAGAGAAAGGGAAGAGAAAATTTAGTCATTAAAACGGATGAAATACTCAATCACAAGATCAACCTAAACTGCTCCTAATCTAACTAATTTATTCTCTTCTAATGAAATTTAATGTGGCTTAACTACTCCTACAACTGAGGCCTAGAGACCCATCCGAAAACTTCCCCTCAAATCAAGCACAACGCATATATATAGGCCTAGGGCAGTGAAGGAGACACGACTATGTCTCCCCCCAGAAAAATGGCCCAATTGCAGCAAAGGCAAGTGAACCGATGAATCTAGAATTGGGCAAATTTGACTCAACACGATTACTAATCCGGAACCGACACAAAGTTAATTGGGTTTGGGTATAAATTTTCAACCCATTTAATAAAATGAATTAACACGTTCAATCCGTTTAATTAAATAGGTTAGTTCCATGTTGAGATTCTCGACACGAAAAAGTACCTATATAACCCGTTTAATTAAATAGGTTAAACAAGTCAACTCATTTTTCTACTTTTCATTTATCCGTTTACCTTTTTATTAGATAATTAAGAATACAAAAATTATATAAAAAGTGAATTATGACGAATCAATGGAGCTTTAGAGAGTAATTGTTCAATGTGATATGTAAACTTAACTTTTAACGCTATATAATTACAACTTAAGAGCACCAATCTTTAAACTGCTTTTCTTTTTTCTTTCTTTCTGTTTATTTACAAAATTTTGTTTAATTTTGTATTTTTCTAGTTGAACGCTTTGAAATTTTGGTTAATTAATCTAGCAGCTTGCCTGTCATAACATTTATATTTGGTTCCTTTTGTTTATTCTAACATTGCAGCTCTTTGCATGGTTATTAATAAACTACTGTCTACTTGTAGTGAAACAGTAACTTTTTAGCATTTTCAATTGATTAGTAGAGGTTGTCAACAATGATGGGTGGTGACACTAGAACGCACTCCTTTTCCATGTTGTACCTTTGCCCTTAAATATGGATTTCTTTGGTATAGAACAATGCAATGAGATTAAGCACTCACAGCAGGGATTACTCAGAGACTTTTTCAAAAACCTTATCCTACTAGTACTAGAAGTTACTTCAGTGATTTTTATTTGTTTTCTCGTAAATAAAATTCATTGATGACTCTACTTCCTTTAAACATTCAAAATTAAATAATTAAGAAGAAATCTTAGCAAACTACACCCATATGTAGAAGGCTATCTTTCAGGGATTGGGTTGGGGACCTGCCTGGACTGTGATCCTCACAATTTTTTCCTAAGTGGCTTGTTAGTCTTCAGTTCAATTTTTTGGTTTCGGTAGTATTTCAATTTAGTTCAGCTTTCTTCTTTTTTTCCTTTTTTTGGGTGCAATCTTTTTTTTCTTTTTTTTTTTTTTGCGCCACTTAATATAGTGCTCACTTTTTTCAATTTGATTAATCGATTTGATGTTTTTCTTCATTTTTTGGGTTTTTCTTATTTTGTTCCCCTTTAATTTGGATGTTTTTAACTCAACACCCCTACTTCTTACTTGTTGAAAAAGGATAACCAGAGTTAAAAACCACACCGACAAATCCAACAATTTGATTCAAGTATTGAACCATACATCCTCGTTCTTTGTTCTAAATCACTTCACCGATAAAATGGAAAAACACATATGAAGGTAACAAATTTAATCCGAAACGATGCCGATTTCAACATATAATACTAAGCTACAACGGGGTTGAAATTATACTAATATGCATGAAATAGAAGGTAGTCCATGAAGGCCTTGCTAGAGTCCCATCAGCAACTTTATTCTAGAAGATACTCTGTTGCATGAGCTAGATACTTGTATTCTGCTTGAATACTATCCATCTAGTTGATCCTGTAAAAAAATAGGCAAAGGCAAGAGAATTAAAAAAAGCGAAATTATCAAAAAGTTAAAAAAAAAAATGGCATGCACACGTAGTTTTTGCTTATCTTTTGTTTGATAAGATGGAAAATGTTTTTCTAAAAAAGGAATATTTTCATTTATCTCAAATTCCCTTTTCATGGGGCAGGGAAAAGGAGGTGACTTCTATTATATCAAACATATTGCAAAACCCCCTTTTTTTTTTTGGTATTAGATTTTTCATTTCACTGGAGTCGAGCTATTGTTCGTCCAATAAGGGGTAAAGTCCTTCCATCACATATTGCAAAATCTTTTTTGAAATATCATTTCTTTTCGCGAGGAAAACATTCTCTTAGACTTTTGAATTGAAAGAAGAAACAGAGAGAGAGAGAATGGAAACATACTTAGTGCAATCAATGTTGGGGCTGATAGTATAGCCGATATTGACACTGCATTTGGTAGGGAGTTGGGCTGCCTTTGCAAAGTCAATACCCCGAAAAGAAGTGGCCGCTGATTTCAAACATCCACAAGCCGTTCTCCGGTCAGCCGGGGTGGAAGCCAAGCTGTTGAGCGTTTTGACCCCATTGCAACAGCCCGAACTTGGGGTGCTCCCTCCCTCCAAGTACGCAATGCATGGCACTAGGTTTTTCGACACTGTGGCACAAGTTATTGCCGCCTTCGCCTGTGGTGCGACCACCATCACCATGCACAAGAAAATTGCACAAGTCGACTTGAGAAGAGCCATTGAGTATATTGATTGCTTGAGAGAGAAGATATATAGAGGGCTCAAGAATTTGATTAGTTGATGTATTTTCTGAGACTTGTTGGTTTGGAAGCTCTCTAATTTATAGAGGAGTTTCATAGGTGGGGTGAATATTGGATTACTGAACTTATGGCTTTGATTAAGGGAATGAAAATGGTTTTGGCCATTGTTTAGGTTGTAGGTTAGCCATTGGATTATGTGTTGTGATCCATCCAACGGCTATAAGACTTGCTCCTTTTGAGCATAAGGTAATTTTTAATTACATGTATAGTTGTTAAGCTATTGGATGTATTGCCCTGGTGGGTCATGGGAGCTTTTTCCTCCAGAAAGTATGCCTAATTTTTATCCACACCTTATGGTGAGTTTTCTTTTGGTTTAATTCAATATTCAGTAGTGCTCTAGTGATCCAAAAGTGGGACGTGAGTTTTAGGTTATGCAAATCTTAACTTCTAGTGTTTGGTTTGGTATTATGTAATTTCTCCAAATATGATGAAGAAATACACTGAGATGGTTGTCACATTGATGAAGTAAGATTTCTAGTTAGATATGGGTTAAATTTTGTTGCCGTGGATGGTGTATGTAAACAAAATGTTGTCTTTTCTATGTTCTCTACCCATGTTCGACTTGGGGGAGACATTATTATTGTACTTTGTGCGCAACTATGTGGTTCGACTTGAGTTCTAGGCTTGTTATCTGGCCTTTGATATCTCCCCTCTCGGCCCGTTATGGTCCATTGATGACCCTTAAAATAGGGGCCTAATAGGCTGAACATATTTACCGTTGTTAAAAAAAATGCAAACAAAATGTCCCTGGATTTGCCTTTAAATTGATGCCTTTGATTCCTGTGCCTTTTATGATTTTCCATCCATGCATTTTTCTTGTCACTTTGCACGTCTCCCCATCTCACTGGTGTTATGTATTGCTTAGCATTTTGCAGTAAGACAAATTGTTTTGAATAGTTAATGGAGGTCTTAAAAACGCCTAGCTATTATTCCAAGACTGTGTTCACCAACAGCGTACGTTTTGAATAAGTTAATACGCTAATGAGTCAATTTTTATGTTATGTAACCTAGCATTTGAACAAATAGGTTAAGTAGTGTTTAACATTTTAAGTAACATTTCTAAAAAAAATAGTAGCATTAGCTTTTGGCATTTGAAATTAACATTTCATATTTTTCAGCCAAAAAATAACCTTTGAAAATACTATCTTTGGAAATTATCTATATTCTTTTGCATAAATTTACATTAACTAGCTAAGCCAACAACTAAATTTACCAACACATTTGCTTCAATTGCTTATCTAAACATCTATACGCTAATAGCTAATGTAGAACCGCAATATGTTACTTAAAAAGCTATCCGCTACCTAAGCTGCTATTTCTTACGTAAACAACTAATTTTGCTGAATAAGGCGTAAAAATAAAATTGGTTGATTGGATAACAGTTTCACAACTCAAGAAATCTGGTAAGCAAATTTCAAAGCAATTAAGAAGTTAACACAATATAATTTGCTATTTGGTTTGGAGAGTTTTTGTTCAACTACTACTGCCAATTTAAATGAAACTCCTTTTTTTTTGTACTTCATTGTTCTTTTTTTGGCAAAGAAAAAAGGGACAAATTTATTAAATATTAAATTGCTATCCCACATATATAATGTATATTCGACTAAAATACTAATCTTTCTTGCCACATATTAAGGAACACCAACTTCACAAAATCTAACTTAATACATCAAGATTCTTTAGTGACCTAATTACTAGGCATTTGATTTGCTTTATCAAAGGAAGGGCACGTTAAATCCATTTTTTTCCAATAATTTTTTACATTTGCATGAAGCATGGGATATCCTTTAGAGCTTAAAAAGCCATTAAGGAAAGTTACTGCCCATTGAAATGTAAAAAGTACTCTTTTGGGTCAAAGTTTATATCATACTCTTAGGAGTACAGACTCCTACAAATCACATCAGCGTCACATATTAAAAATTGTCTGTATGACAAATACACGTTTGAAAAATATAAATGCATGGCAAGAGGGAGTACATACTCCTAGGTGTATGATATACATTACCCTTTCAAAGGGCTTGTTCGATGGTCTTGCCTTTTTTTTGCAGCCTCGATGTACTCTATAGAGAGCTCCTTCGCATTAACAATGGTGGCAGTTTGGATGAATGGGAAGCAATGCCATGCCGCAAATATTCAAGCAGTTTCGGGGTAGGGCTTGGAGCACTGGGCTTGATCAAATTATTGTAATTCATCGTTTTCTTGGTCAGCCAGGATCTTTATTTTTTTTCGATCAATTGCTTTAATTTTAATCATTTCTTTTTGGAAATTTTTGTGGGTTCATCATGATGAATTGTGCAATTTGCTTTCCATCCATTGAATAATGTATGTTGACATAATGTTAAAGTCCTATTGTGCTTTTAGGACATAAGTGGGGTACCTCCCTTTTTTCTTTACGATGTGATTAGTTAATGGGGTTCATCATCTTTGATGTTTAAATTGTTGGTTTATTGATGTAACTTTGAAAAGTTTGGTAATCGCATATAAATCAAGAAATTGAAAGATTTTAAATTAGAAACTACGCACAGTCTGCATTTTTCAAACCTAAATTTACTTCTCATTTGTCCAGAGAAGTCACAAGGGGAAAAGAAAAATTCACAACAATGCACTCTTTCTATTTCAAATCTTATAGAAATTAAAGAGAAGGTTACACACATGATACAAATAACACGTAAATTTGATGGTGAACATTAGTACGTAACTCAAACTGTATATGAATGAAGTTACAAATTAATTCAGTATGCATTAAACAGAAACTTGTCATGAAAGCCTTGCTAGGATGGATAAATCACTCTATTAGGATATTTATTCGTACACGCCACTAGGCTGAGGAGTCAGATCGATACTTGTATTCTACTGGGGAAACCATCCATCTAGTTGACCCTGTAAAAAGTGAAGGCAAATTGAACAAAAAGAAAGTTAGATTGAAATTGGCATGCATATATCTTTTTTCCTTAGTTTTTTTTTTTTTTTTTTTGATAAGATTCATTGGCAAAAGTATTGCTTCTAATAATTGAGAGACATGGAGGACATATACTTGGAGCAGTCAATGCTGGGGCTAATGGCATAGCCAATAGTGACACCACATTTGCTAGGGAGTTGAGCGGCTTTCTCAAAATCAAGGCTCTTGAAGGAAGCAGCAGCCGATTTCAGGCACCCACAAGCAGTTCTCCTATCAGTCGGGGTGGAAGCCAAGCTTGTGAGGGTCTTGACCCCATTGCAACACCCTGAACTTGGAGCACTCCCTCCCTCGAGGAAGCCGACACAAGGTGCAAGGCTTTTCGACACAATGCTACATGTTATTGCTGCCTCTGCATGTGGTGCAACAACCATCATGCACACAATAACAACACAAGCCAACTTGAGAAGACCCATTGAGTATCTTGAATTAATTCTAAGAGATCAGATAGAGACTTCGAGGTATTTGTTTTGTTTTGTTTTGTTTTGTTATAGTTTTTTGCTGCTTGATGGTTTGGGGGGCTCTCTAGTTGCTTGTATTTATAGAGGAGTTTAGGTGACGTGATTGTATATTACGAATCCATACTTCCTTGAAGAACGGAGGCAATTAATCTTTTTTTGCGTTTTCTCCCAGAAAGCAAGCTAAGCTTACTTTTTTATGCACCTAGGTGAGGTTTTCTTTTGGTGTTCGTTGTCATTTTGGTTATGCAAAAGAGGAACTTGAGATACAAGTTACCCAACTGTTACTGTATAAAATAATGGAATTTTCCAAAGCTTTTATTGAAAAATAAGGCTGTAAATCTTGTCATGTTGATGAAGTAAGATTCAAAGTTAGATATAATTCAAAATTCTCGTTGATGATAATTTAGCATGAACTTTGGGAATGGTGGCAAAAAATAATACGAACTTTTTCTGATAGCCACATGCATTGCAATTTTATGCTATTGCATATAAGCATACTTTTGATTTTTTTTTTGGGGGGCTACCACTAGTACTTCAGAATAACGTGTTGGTACGCTCACATTAAATAGGGTAAAACTTGGTACTGCAGATGGTGAGCAAAAAAGTTCGTATTGTTTTTTGCTACCCCTCCCAAAGTTCATATTATTTGCGTCCTATGTTCCTTTAATATACCCATAATTGATAATCTTCCTTCACTTTCTAGGATTAGGACTACAACTTTACATGTTTGCCAAAAATGTAGTTTTTGCGTGCATTGAAGTTTGCAAGCCGAGTTACAGTTTTGAGTTGGATAATGTTGTAGTGAATATTACTGAGATTCCTATTTGGCCAAGTCCAAGTTGAATTATTTCAGTTCTTTCTCTACATTGTTTCAACTAAATAAGTATTCGAGCATGTTTCAACTAAGGGCCTATTCTTTTTCGTGATAAGATACAGCTGTAAGTTGTAAGAAACTGTAAGGAGCTGTAAGAAGCTGTAAAAAGCTGTAAGAAGCTGTAAGGAGGTGTACGGAGCTGTAAGAATATATAAGAAGCTGTAAGAAGATGTAAAAAACCTATAAAAAGATGTAAGAAGATGTAAGAAGATGTAAGGAGTTGCAAGGAGCTGTAAGGATAGATGTAAGGAGTTGTTGAATTATTGAAGAGTTGCATAGTATAATTTGTGATAATCATGATATATTAGTCATATTTACGACTAAAATTTGATACTATCAGTAAACAAAATATTTCTTCATATAATTGAAACGAAAGATGTTTGTTTTACAATGAATGTTTTGGATGAGAAACAATAATATTAAAATAATAAACTTATTGAAAATAAATCGTTAACTAAGTTAATTACATAATAATAAAATATATTAAACCCCATAAGTTTTGTCAAGAAAAATTTGTACACTTGAGCTGATTTTTTATATTTACATTAGTTTAATACAATAAGTAAAGTATTAAAAAAAAAAATTTTCGCAAAATTGAATACAACTCTTAAAATAAAATTCTATTTTAAATAAACAATTTTAAATGTAAATGTATGGTCAATATTGTTTACCTAGAAATTTTATTAAAAAAACCCTTAAAATATTATTCAACAATGCTTAAAATACGAAAATTGTATTGTCATATTAAACAACCAAAACTTAAAAATTACCTTCCAAAAAAAATAAAAACAAAAGCTTTGCATTATAATTAAAAATTGTACTGTCATATTAAACAAGCAAAAATTAAAAATTACCTTACAAAATTGTCATGGACAAACTTAGGGATGAAATAGCTATAATACTTTCGTCACATACAGTTTGACAGTTTTTATATATGCTTCAGACTTAAACAAGAATAAAAGTTTTGTATTATAATTTTAAAAGTATGGCCATTTATTCCATCTATAATAACATATATTGTTCATGTCGAAACTCAGATATAATTTACGTTGTTATTGTTAGCTTTCCTAGAGTTCACATTGAGTTTTTCATATGTTTTGATGAAAGACAAAAAGAGATTAATCAGTTGACATATTCATCATGTTATATTTGTATTATCTTGAGATTACAATGCTGATTATAATTGATAAAATTATGATTGATATTATGGTTGTTTCCTTATTATTATGGATCCTTATGTAGTAAATATTTGGCTTTTAAGGTTTGAATCCTTGATATTTGCCTTGATTATGGAAAGGATTGCAAATCATCTCAAAGAGATTCTCAATCAGCTAAAAATGAAAGTAGCCGTTGAAAAATCTTCATCAGCTCAAAATATGGAAGTGGCAGTTGAAAGAATCTCAAATCAAGCCAAGATTACCCTTCTAGTCGTTGGTTGCTGATATTGCCAACATTTCAAGGACACTGAATTGCAGTCCAAGGCACTGAATTCAAGATGAAATCCAGGGTGTGTCTAACGGTTAGTTTTCAACAAATCCTCCAACTTTCTACAATAAATACAAAGCTGAATCACAGTTGAGAGACACAAGAAAGAGAGCACAAGCAATTGTCATACTCAATACTCACTTGTATACATTGCGTTTTAACTTGCTTTACATTTATTCAAGTTGTATTGTTCAAGTTATAAGTAGGGTGGGATTATAAAGTTGAAAGGTTAACTCTACCAATGACATGTTGAAGGGTCAACTTGTAACTTGGAACTTAGAGTAAGCGTACCCTAGAGTTGTATAATTTCTCCTAATAAATTGTGTTAATCCTAGAGTTAGGGAACTTTAGGCGGGGACTAAGCCTAATTGATGCTAACATCGTTAAAAAAATACTTGTGCCTTGTCCACATTTACATTTCTGTATTTTTATTTTGATTATTTAGAGACTTTGATCATCACCCTATTCACCCCTCTCTAAGGTGATTTAACTAGTCAAATCATGCCAATAATTATATTACATTTTTATGTTTGTATAAATGTTGTGTTCATAAGATATTTACAACTTTCGTACATTGGTAGCATAATTAAAAAAATATACATTTTTCTGTAATTAAAATAAATGAATGTCATAGAAAATCTATATGGGATGTAAGAAGATGTAAGAATTGTGTTAAGGATGTAAGGAGCTGTAAGGAAATGTAAAAAGTTGTAAGGAGATATAAGCTCTTAACTAAATTTTCAAAAACGCGAAATAAAACAGGGTCTAAATTACTTATTTCTAAACATTGTTTCTCTTTCTCAATTCTTTCTCTACAACTGTGTTTAACTGGTGGCATATGGTGGGAAAGTTTGGATTTGTCATGCCTCATAATGTCATTGTGACAGAAGTCAATGCCAGTTCCTATACGGCTCCATCTTTTCAAGTTTCAGCTCAGAGTTTCAGGATCGATTCCTCAAGCGCAATTCAAATCAATTATTAGTCAATGTTATGTTTGCACTTCGCACTTTTTCGTGAACTTTTTTATAACACCACTTAAATAAAAAGGACAATTTAATCAAATTATATTATGTAAATTTGATGTACTTAATTGATGTATCTTATTTGGTACAGATATTGTTCAATATGTTGTGATCCTACATTAATAGTAAACCTTCGAATTCTATTTTTAACATATTTTTTAGAAAATTTAAAAGGAGTTCATAAACTAAAAATATTACAAATATTAGGATAATTCAGGTATTAATACATGAATATTAAATGAATCCATGCAACACTAGGGATGAGCATGGGACGGATACAGGGCGGGTAGAGCTATACCCGCACCCATACCCACTTTCAAAAATCATCCTCATACCCATATTAATACCCATCGGGTTTTCAAAATCTATCTCCATACTTATACTTAACGGGTATTTTGGATTTTATTTGGGTATATATTGATGTTAAAATACGATACCCATCGAGTACGTTATTTTGTTTTATCTAAAGAATTGCATACAATTAATTCATCAGGTCCATAAAGATTAAGCATATAAAAGTTAAAAGACAGACTCAGAATTTTACAAACAAGAATTCAAGAACATAAATTCGCAGCATAACCCGAGTACAAACCATTGAAAAAATTTCGCACAAATCCAAGGAAACCACAGCAGTCCGAGGAGTGAGGACGAACTCAAGAACTCAACATGCACAAACTAAACAAGAAGTGAGAAGAGAATGGGAAATAATACTTGCACAAGCCACGAGCGTGAGAGGAGTATGAACTGAATGTCCAACACCCAAAATGCACTTGCTCACTCTTCACCCTTCGAGCCTTTAGTTCTTTGCTGAGACTGAGACCCTGAGATAGTGAGATGGGATACTAGAATTCTAGATGAGAGGGAGAGGGAGAGGGAGAGTTGATGTACCACGCTCATGCTCTGATACCAAAATTGATGTATCTCCCAGGGGTAAATCCTTAAAGAGACACAAGGAATTTTGTACTTAGAATCAAATGATTCTAAGAGAAAAAAAGAGAAAAAGGATAGAGAACTAAATCAATCTTTAGATACAGAAACACCATTAAAGACCAATCTAGCTGAAAACTAAACTCTCACTTAGATATAGATTTCACTACTAAGCTTGAGTTTGGGGCTCTTAAGCTTAATTAGGATACAGATTTTACCACCTAATCAAGACTTAAGACTCACTTGATCACCACTCCAATTGGCTAAATTAGAGATAAGCAAGTAGAGAATTTAAAGTAACACACAGACGAGTTTATAACTCAACTTTTGATTTCAATTTCACAACACTTGAGTTACAAAATGAGTGCCGAACTACTTATAATGGCACGTCCATTCCCCTTCCTTAGTCATTAGGTAATCAATTAAAGATCACTTAATGTTTATGGAAACTCACTAAGTATACTTACATATCCTAATACACAGTTTAGCACATAACTGAACTAAAACAAGTACAAATGAATACAATGACTTAAAATTAATTAACTTAAGCTAGTCCTTGATGATTTTAGGCTACATGAGTCATGTTTCCTCCCTTGGAAAGAAAGAACACACGGCTGCCACATCAAAAGTAGGAGAGGATTGCATGCTTGACACCTCGTGCTGAAGTGGACAGATGAATGCTTGCAAAATGGCTTAATCTTCCTCTTCCACATGGCACTTGCTGCTTTCATGAGTCACCTGGTGACTAAGCTCAAGCTACCAGCATAGCATACACACAACTTGAAGGAGAAAACCCACTTAAGACGGAAAACTCCTAGGCTAAGCAACCGGCCTGCTAGGTGGCGCATACTGGGTGAAGTTCCATGCTATTGGACCACTGTATTTTGATGATTAATATGTGGTTTTCTTCAATAGAGAAAAACCTCAAGATGTCTAAAAACTCCCTCTTTGAAAATCATGATTTTGGACATCATTAAGTACCTTAATCACCAAGATCTTTTAAACCGTGTAAATTCAGACGCCTGCTAGGTAGTTTTGACAAAATGACTGAATTAACCCCTTTAACGTGCTCTTTTACCTTTGTGCTTAACATAAGAAATAAACTAGACATCCTAATGAACTAACCAAAAAGAATTACAATATTTGGATGTCTTTTGATCTAGAAAATAATAAAAACAAGATCGAGTAAAAACTGTCCTAAAACTACAGCCTGAACGGTTTAAGTTCAAGAGTTGAGTTGAATTATCAAATGAAATCCAATTGAGCTGAAACTTATTTCTATGTAAAGTTAACTTCTTGAATTTCAAACCCATCAAAAAAATATTTGACTCAAACCCCCAAGAAATCTAAGTAATTAAGCTCACAAAAATCGGGTATGCTGCTGGAATTAATCCGACAACTACCTCCTCTTGTACTTGCAAAAATCTGATTAGTTCCGATGACTAATTTGGATTCTCTTGACTGCTTTGGACCTTCAAATTAGTGTTCCTTGAGGTATTTACAACATCATCCCCTTGTTGAGAAGGATTTTTCCTCAAATCCAATGGGTAAGTAAGGATGGATTAGAATCTGGCTGAAATATAATTAACCACCCAAATAAGCCCTTTTTGGTCTTGAAAGCTATTTTCCTTAAATCAATCTTGGAAAACACCCTAAAACATTCATCTGGAGAAAGACGGTGAAAATATTTATCGAGTGGGGTGGCTAATGGATGGTTTGGAGAGGGACCTTCGAACTCACCTTGAACAGCAAGCAATGGTTCACTATGCTCATGGTGCTTTTGTGGTTTGCTTTCATGGAGTTTAGAGAGGGGTAAAGGTCCTAAGGTGTTCTTTTTTTCTCCATTTGTGATCAATGAACATACCTTAATGTTCTTGCTTTTTTCATCCTCATAACCTTGAAAACCACTTGAAATGTTCCCCAAAAGAATTGTTTCTCCCTCATCAACTTTCACCTCAACTTCTTCTTGAGTTTCCTCCTGATTGACTACCACATCTTCTTCTTTCTTTTCCTCAACCTCACACTCCTTCACGGATTTCCATTCTTCCAAGGTGATAACCTTGCTACTTGGGCAATCCGTGGCTAAGTGTCCAAACCCGTGGCACTTGAGACACCTCCTAATTTGTGGGAGAAAGGTCATTTGTGGTGGTGGTTTTTTTTTTTTTTTTTGGTGGGGTGGAAGGGAATCAATCCGTGGGCTCAATGGAGACACTTTCCTTCATGGGCATGTAAGTGGATGGGCAAAAAGAACCCTTCAATTTACTACTCAATTTCTTCTAAGTTCTCACCTTCTCTTTTCCTTTCTTTCTTCTATTAAACTTGTAATTATTCCACCATTGAAATGCACAACCTCTCAATCTTGAAATAGCCACTTTGAAATTTTCTTGGTCATTAAGGATACAACAAGCAAAAACTCGTTCTACCTTAGATAACCAACCTGTGAACTCTTCCTCTTGGCCACGAAATTTTGGAATTTCGAAGCAAGTACATCCAATATCAATCAAAGCTAGCTCTTTCTCCAAGCTCATTGATGATGGCATGATGGACGAGGTTTAGGGTCCTTTGTGGCCTGATTTCAAAGGCAAGTAGGCTGTTTGTTTTTGGATTTTGTTTGGGATGAACTCAATGAACAGAAACGTGAATGGGATGATTGCAGGCAAGGATTCAGAACTTGCTCTGATACCAAAATTGATGTACCACGTTCATGCTCTGATACCAAAATTGATGTATCTCCCAGGGGTAAATCCTTAAAGAGGCACAAGGGATTTTGTACTTAGAATTAAATGATTCTAAGTGGGAAAAAAAGAAAAAGGATGGAGAACTAAATCAATCTTTAGATACAGAAACACCACTAAAGACCAATCTAGTTGAAAACTAAACTGTCACTTAGATACAGATTTCACCACTAAGCTTAAGTTTAGGGCCCTTAAGCTTCATTAAAATATAGATTTTACCACCTATCTAAGGCTTAAGACTCACTTGATCACCACTCCAATTGGCCAAATTAGAGATAAGCAAGTAGAGCATTTAAAGTAACACACAAAAGAGTTTATAACTCAACCTCTGATTTCAATTTCACAACACTTGAGTTACAAAATGAGTGTCCAACTACTTATAATGGCACGTCCATTCCCTTTCTTAGTCATTACGTAATCAATTAAAGATCACTTAATGTTTAAGAAGCTCACTAAGTATACTTAAATATCCTAATACACAATTTAGCACTTAACTGAACTAAAACAAGTACAAATGAATACAATAGCTTAAAACTAACTAACTTAAACTAGTCCTTGATGATTCTAGGCTGCATGAGTCATGTTTCCTCCCTTGAAAGGAAAGAACACACGGCTGCCATCTCAAACGTAGGAGAGGATTGCATGCTTGGCATCTCGTGCTAAAGTGGACAAATGAATGCTTGCAAAATGGCTTAATCTTCCTCTTTCACGTGGCACTTGCTGCTTTCATGAGTCACCTGGTGACTAAGCTCAAGCTATCAGCCTAGCGTACATACACCTTGAAGGAGAAAACCCACTTAAGAGGGAAAACTCTTAGGCTAAGCAACCAGCCTGCCAGGTGGCGCATACTGGCCGAAGTTCCATGCTATTGGGCCACTTTATTTTGATGACTAATCTGTGGTTTTCTTCAATGGGGGGGGGGAACCTTGAGATATCTAGAAAACCCCCCCTGAAAATCATGATTTTGGACATTATTAAGTACCTTAATCACCAAGATCTTTTAAACCGTGCAAATTCATATGCATGCTAGGCAGTTTTGACAAAATGACTGAATTGACCCCTTTAACGTGCTCTTTTGCCTTTGTGCTTAACATAAGAAATAAACTAGACATCCTAATGAACTAACAAAAAAGAATTACAATATTTGGATGTCGTTTGATCTTAAAAATAATAAAAACAAAACCGAGTAAAAACTGTCCCAGAATTGCAGCCTAGACAGTTTAAGTTCAAGAGCTGAGTTGAATTATCAAATGAAGTCCAATTGAGCTGAAACTTATTTCGTTTTAAAGTTAACTTCTTGAACTTCAAACCTATGGAAAAAATATTTGACTCAAACCTCCAAGAGGTCTAAGTAATTAAACTCACAAAAATCTGGTATGCTGCTGGAATTAATCTGACAACTACCTCCTCTTGAATTTGCAAAAATCTGATTGGTTTCGATGACTAATTTGGATTCCCTTGACTGCTTTGAACCTCCAAATTAGTGTTCCTTGAGGGATTTACATCAAGAGTGAGGCGAGAGAGGAACTAAATGTAGTCTAGGGTTTTCTAGTGTCTCATTCTCAGATCGGGGATGCATGGCGTGAACAGAACCACCTGGGCTTGGGGCTCGGTTTGCAAGGGTGGGCCTTTTGTCTAAAATCCAAAGTCCAAAGCTCAACCTATTTTTTTTAAAAAAAAAATCAGGTACGCGTATGGGGCAAGTGATGCCTGTACCCATACTTGTACCCGCTCCATACCCGTACCCGTTTTAATTGTACCCTCCCGATATCCCTTTTTTTTCAATTTTTGGTACCCATACCCGTAAAAAATGGGGCGGGGTTCGGGGCGGATTTTTGGAGTTCGGGTATAACTCTCATTCCTATGCAGCACAGAACTCTGAACTAGTTGTTCCTAAATATGACTTAAAATATTAAAGGTTGAAGTTTTTATTAATTTAGAGAATTAATCATCTTTTATGGGAGAGCAAGGGATCCAGAACGTAGGAGCTTTAAATCAATTATTAAATACTAAAGAATCCATTGTCCAACTACTAAGATTTAACTGTCTAGTAATTTTATGAATTCACATATATGGATGTTGTTTATAGTGTCCTGTGTTCTGTTCTTGTCCTATTTTCCATTTCAAACTACAGATTTCAAATATACGTACTGAAAACATGTTCAATTATAAGACATGAAGAGCTAAGCGATTGGACAATGCTTTACGTTATTTAATGCTCTTATTTACATCTAGATAAATCCAGAAAATTTTATTTCACTAATTTCCTTTGGTTACAGATTGCTATTATGTATATGACTCCTAATGGTCAAAAATTCTCTAATTTCCCAGAACAGGTTGGATAAGATCAAGACAAGATCATAACTCTCTTAGCCGACCTTAGTACGACGGTCGACTACGACATGTCGGCATGCCTTAGATATTTCAGTAAAATTCGGATGATTGGAAAATGAATTAAATGGAAGAACTAATCCTTAACTTCCCTCGGTTGTTATGATCATCAGTTGGCCGTTGTAGCTCCGCTATGGGGCTGCAAGATATTCATTATATATGATTATCTGTCTATACTAATACAGATTGCTTTAAGTGTTCTAATATTCTTCACCTTTAAATAATAGTTTTCATTCAAGCCTTGTGAAGAATAAAGAAAATTTATAGTAAAATAACTCCACCATTTATAGACCAACTATAACTCGACTGCAGTAACACAGACCTAAAGAACATACATAAGGTTATCTTACTTCTATGCAAACTTTTTGTCTTTATTTTTTTTTTAAATCTTCATTTTTAACTTACATTATGATCATTAGCTTTTTAATTCAGTACAATTTTAAGAACTTTAATTTTAGTCCGAAATTATTTACCGTTGATGTAGCATATCATAATACATAAATGGGACCTTAGAACTGCAAAACTAAAAAAATAAAGACTAAAGTAGAGGCTTTGAAGGTCCTAAAAATAAGTTTACTTAAATATGGGGTGTTTTTTTTGTAATTATTTGTTACATTCGCGTGTATTGGAAAACGAGTGTTCTATTGTTCTGGACTGTCGGACTCTATTCCCGAGATGTTCTTAATATCCCAAGGATCAATTGCAGTTTACCATATGTGTCCTTATTCGATTACGTAGTGCTTTTTGGCTTTGCAAGAGGAGCATTATCACTTGGAGATTGGATTGAACATGAGCCAACCCAACCCATCACAAAAGTTGCACAAGCAACAACAGCACGAAGAGAGCGGGAGGATTTTTGCCATGTTTACTCGTCACGATTAACTGCAGCATATGAGTGAAGTGTCGCAAATCGGACGCTTAGGATTAGAAGGAACATGCTATAAGGGTCTCTTCTTTTTATTGGTAAATTTTAAAATACCAACTTCAATCCACTTCAATCGAATTCAACTTATTTCAACTCACTTCTACTATTTTAACCAAGTTCAATTTATCACATCAAAAAAATTCAATTCACTTCAACTTATTTCAACCGCTTTATTCTATTTCAACCTACCTTAACTTATTTCAGCCCACTTCACCCCCAATTTACCCACGAAAAGAACAGGCCCTAAGTTTGGCACACTAATTCTTCTGTGACAAATTTTCGTTGTATGGGACTCGAATTGTTGAAGTGAACTCTTTATTTTTTTCATTGATTAGGCCCTGTTCTATTTCGCGTTTTTTAGGATTTAGTTAAGAACTTACATCTCCTTACAGCTCCTTACAGCTCCTTACATCTCCTTACATGTCATAAATTTTTTATAATATTTATTTATTTTAGTTACAGAAAGATATATATTTTTTCAACGATACTACCAATATACAAAATTTATAAATATCTTATGAACACAACATTTACATAAACATAAAAACATAATGTAACAACGTAAATTATATTTGAGTTTCGACATGAAATATATATTATTATAGATGACCATACATTTATTTATATTTAAAATTATTTATTTAAAATAGAAATTTATTTGAAGAGTTGTATTCAATTTTGTCAAAAAAGTTTTTTTTTTTTTGGTTATACTTGCTTATTCGATCAAACTAATGTTCATATAAAAAAAATCTTGGATGAAATTTTATTCACGAAATTTATGGGAATTAATATATTTTATTATTGTGTAATTAACTAAATTAATTGTTTATTTTTAAAAAGTATATTATTTTAATATTATTATTTTTCATCTAAAACGTTCATTGTAAAATAAATTATACTATACAACTCTTCAATAATTCAACAACTCTTTACATCCATCATTGTAGCTCCTTACAGCTTTTTACATCTTTTTACAGCTCCTTACATCTCCTTACAACTTCTTACATCTCCTTACTGCTCTTTACTGTTCTTTACTGCTCCTTACAATTTCTTACAATTTTTTATATCTCTTTATATTTATCTATCTATCTAAAACGCGAAATAGAACCGGTGGTTATTATCATTTGAGCACAGGACTGAGATCCGGTATATTACGCAAACAAAACACATCTGCAAAAACTAAACATAATGAAGCCACCTGCCAGAGAACTGGTGGCTGATATGGTTAGCACTCCACTTGCCAACCGTCACGTTGCACGTGGGTTCAAAACTTAGGGGACACACTTCTCCGTACTTGCGTGAAGAATTGTACCAGTTAGGCTGATGGGCTTTAGGTTATAGCCTAGAATTTGCCACTCCCTTCCTCCCCTAGCATTTTGTGGTACATTGAATTACCTTCAGATACACTACGGAAAAAAGGTCTGAATTTTGATCGAAAATGGGTAAATTTTGATGAAAAATTAATCTACTGATTGAAATTTTGATAGATTTTATGTCCGTTAAAAAATCACTAGTTAAAATAAACTTTTTGACCAGCTCGTCAGATATTTTGACGGAAAAATTTTGACCTATTGACATTTGTGTCCGCTTATTTTTTGGTTTCGGGGGACGGGAAGGCACTTGTAGTCTACCTACATAGAATGGGACTCAAATTGCCATGAATTTTAATTGAAGTGAACTTGCTTATAAGATTGTTGTCATGGATCTTAGTTGAAATGTAATATTACTTGACAGCCAAATCATATATATATATATATATATATATATATCTGTGTGTGCACTTGTATATATATGTGTTTGTGTATGTGTGTGTGTGCGTGTATCTATATATATATGTGTGTGTGTGTATGTGTGTCTGTGTGTCTGTGTATGTGCGTGTCTATATATATGTGTGTGTGTGCGCGCGCGCCGGGGGGTGTGTGTATATATATATATCACTACAAAACAACTCGCCTTTAGAAACAGATTTCGAAAACCGAGTGGATTGGGTATCAAAATAAGCATTTAGAAACTGAATTTAAAAACGGAATATATCGATTTTTGATTTTGATTCTTCATACAAATCGGTTTCTAAATTTGAAACTGAAATATTGTATCGGTTTCAAAATAACCGGAGAGTTAGTCGGTTTCATAATTGCCATCAAGTCTGTGGTAGTTTCTAAATGTGGTTTCCTCCTGAAAATTGAAATTTTCAACAATTAATGAAATAAAACCCTAATTTTAACTCCCAGTCCCGCCGTGTACTCTCCCTCGCGCTAAAGCAGCTTCCTCTGGCTCTCCATTCTCGGTCACATTTGCAAACTGGCAAATTTGGAATCCTCTCCCTTTCCATTTGCTCATCCTATTTTCTCCATCAATTCTTCGTTGCTGGCAAGCGAAATCCTCTCCCTTTCCATTCTTACTCCCACCTACTCCATACTCTGGCTGTTTGAAGAGTTGGCGACCCTCAATTATGACAGAGGGGTCAAATTTCGATTAGTTGATTGCAGGTTCTCAGATTTCTCTTTCCCTTTTCCTTTTATGAAATTTGAGTGACTAGAGCTTGTTTTTTATGGGTCGCTTAACTGATATGGTGGAAACCCTAAAGAAATCTTACTCGCCTTCAAGATTTTGGGGGAGGGGGGTGGGTGGGTGTGGGGTGTGGAAGATTGTTTGATTGTTATATGGCAGTCGTCGATTTTGTGGTTTTCCATGTCTTTTATTGGCTGATTGGCACCAGCATATCCATGGAATTCTACTTCTCATCTTGTTTTGTTCAAGAGAGTATATTACGATGATACCTTAAGGATCGATCTCTTTCTTTCCCAAGGAAACTAGATCATTCGAATCTCGTTTCTTCTTGGGCCATGTCACTGCTGAAGTCGAAATTGATTTCCATTTTCATATTCAAAGCAGACCCAACTGATCGTATACTTGCTTCAGTTCCTTCTTTTTGCATAACAGGTGCTATCTAGTTTGTTGTACTTGGGTTGTTCTTTGGATGTGCAATTTATGGCTCAGGTACTAATTTTAGGTGTGTGGTGCTACAGCTGTGTTTACTTGGAAGCTATACTGTAGTACCAAGAACTTCTATCTGAAGATTGTAATAGCCCATCTGAACTTTTGTTATACAAGAACCACTTTTATTTTTTTATGTGTTTCACGTGCTATTGTTGTAGTGATATTGACCTTACGCAGATTTTTGGTTCTCCTGGAGTTTTAGAATTTTCTCCCTACAATTATAAAGCACCTATCAAAGAAATGTATTCATATAATCCTATGATGGGTTCTTCATTTCACCTTATGCCCTATGTACATGGGTTTGAATGGTTGATGCTATTTCAGATCCTGAATGTAGCACATTCAGAACTGGGACCCTTGGACACTTAGTTCTACATGCTCAGGTAACTTTTAGAGTATTATCAATCAGGAAAATATGAATATCTAGTAGAGGTTTTTAGGAAAGAAGTTTGGACTTCGGAAGGTTAATTGTGTATGGTGTTGAGATGGAAAAGCTAAACAATGTGTCACTAACTGGCTTATAGGCCAAAAGAAGGGTCAACTTAATCTTTATTTGTCCATTAATTTCCCTCCCATGATTACGGGTTCGAACTTGCGACACCAATATCCTCGTATTGAGGATCTATAATAATGGCTGAATTTTGGAATCCCTGGAAACCTTACAAAGACTTTCCCAAAGAAGTAGATGCTTGCAAATACCTATACTAGTGTTGACATAGAAGGACTATTTTTCTCGTGTGGTACCCTCCATGTGCATTTACCTTATCCATCTTTCATATCTCTGGGCGACAGATAATCTACTTCAGTGACTAAAATATTCCTTTGATTGGTATCCAAATGCCAAATAGCCTTATAGTTAACATTTTTCTGGTCAGTGAGTTTTATAATTCCGCAGTACTTATTGTCATTCTTCTTGTTATGCTATTGTGTTACTGTATTTTTTTTGGGCAGTGAAAACTTTAGTAATGTCATAAGTGTTTACCCTTCGTATGAAGATTCATTGCTTCTGCATCATGAATCATGATGAACTTAAGAAACCTATCTGAGGATTTTTTAAATATGATTTAGCTGATCCATCTTATGTCTCCCTAACTCTATCGTATGAAGGAATGTATTCCCAATGTAATTCTTGCTACTTTGTTACCTATTTGATGAATGATAGCACTCATACTACTTGTGTAGTCATATATTAGCTGATTCAGAGATCTGTAACTGATGCCATCTTTTAGACCTACAGGGATTTGACAAGAACCTCCTGGTCTTTGGTGTACTTTACTAGCTTCTACCTTGTAACAGTGATGCTAATCTTGAATTTGGTAAGGTTTGGTGCTTTTCTTGAATAGCTTAATGTCTATTTACATGTGTCACCTCCCTTTTTCGTTTTCCCAATGGAGCACGGTAGAAGCTTTCGAGGGAAATCCGTGAATTTGTATTATCTTATGACTTTTACTCATCCAGCAGCCACTAAAGAAAAATTTGAACAACATCAAACACATATTCCATAGAACTCAAAATGCAGTTAAGCTTCTTTATAACCCAACATTATGGGATGTGACAGTATTTATTTGGCAATGGTAAATCACATTCGTAGCTTGACCTATAATCTACCTTGGTATCAAAAGCACCTGTCCTTTTTTTGGGGTTTGGGGGGGGGGGGAGGCGATTCAATATCATGCTTATGCCTAGTGTAACAAACTAATCAATGTTCTTGAAAGAAAGGGAGTTTTAAAAAACTGAGAGGAAAGAATGGCTTATTTTCTTTTTGGTTTCATTTCTCTTTATTGTGAATGTCACACCTCTTAAGTGCAAAGCTTTTGAGAATATTAAATAAGCTGCAATTACTAAGCTCGCTGTGGATATTACGAAGATTCCTAAGAAACTGCTCTCAAGTCATGCCAACTACCTTGCCCTGACCAACCTCTTCCAAATGCTTTCTGATGTTTAATATAATGATGGAAAGTACTATTGCTGTTTCTCTAGTTTTGATAGTTAATAAGTGACTGTTTACATCATCATGTTAAAGAAGTCATATTTAGGTTTAGTAATTTGTAATGATATTTGTTTACTTGTTATGTCGTTTTGTCTTAGTCTTTCATGGTTGGTTTAGCAAGATTATGCTTTTATGTATTACTGAATGTTAGAACTATGGTATTGGTATTGCACTAACTCATTTGTGCTCTTGCTTATGTAATGAGTTTTCTTAATATGATAACTCTATTGAATTATTTGGTTATGTGATGAGGTTTTTATCGTTGGTTGATTGCTTATAGTCTTGACAGGGTCTTCTTCTCTTAATTTGGTAACTCTAGGCAGTGTTTCGTAACCTTATTTTGCTTCTCTTCCTTTTCTTGCATCCATGGTTTGTACGTTCTAATTGCATGTTGAAGTAAGTTATATAACTTTGTCCAAGGATCCAGCAGCCATCATATAAACTTAATCATTTTTAGCTTCATTATTCTAGTCTTTTCAAGGTATAAGAGAAATAAGTGAATGAGTAGGTAATTGAACTTGGATGTATTTACAATCCAGAGTTATTAGATAAAATATGCTATTGACTTACTCAAGAATCTTGAATCATTGGTCCATGACTGTATTGCTCTTAATAATAATAGAACTCAATTATCTTGGCGTCTCCTTTATCCTCTCATCTGTTGGTTATTACTAGATGGTATTTGTGTCGGTATTATGGTATATGATTGTTTGGAAAGAGTGCTTGGCGTTGTTTTACCTTAGATCCTGTTTCCTCTTACAATTCTTACGGTGTCTTGTCAGTTCTTTCTTACCCGTCCAGCGATTTGGTAGGTGAAGAAATTTGAAACGTTCTGCAGGTATCTTACTCCCTTTCTTTCTTCCTCTTTTCCTTGTATGAAATCTGAGTTGAATATGGTCTTTCTTACCCACTTTCTTACCCATCCAGTAAATTGTCAGGATTTTTTAATCGTTGTAAACATCATGTTCATCCTGCCATGTTTTTTTGTATATGACTTTGACGATATTATTTCAGTTGAATTTGGTTTAGCTATTTCTTTTAATGTCGAGATTTATTTCCTTCTTTTCTTAGTGGGTGTTTAGACTTTATTCAACATAGCATTAGAGTAAGAAGAATTAGGCAGCAATGGCTACCATTTTTAAGGATAGTAAGTATGGTAAATGTAAAACAAGCATGACTTTCCAAACTGAGGTATTGTCTGATATGGTTCCATGGCAAAGAAGCATAAGGGCACTTACTAGGAAAATAGAGAGATAGAATGAAACTTCAAATTTGCTTCAAAAAATGGAAAAATCTGAAGGAAAATTGCAAACATGAACCCATGTATATATAACTATAATCATATTGTTTTCTTATGATTTATGAATGCCAACAATGATAACAACAAATAATATATTCCCTTTTTTGGAAAATATAAAATAAAACAATTTAAGTAGTAATTTTAAAGGAGGCCAAATAGGGGAGTAGAGAAAGGCAAGTGGTAGGTACATGAGGAATCTGTTTGATTTAAGTATTAGAACCGAAGCTTTGAATGTCTTGGATTATGTGAAGAGTGAGAGTAGCTTTGAATGTCTCATTCTAATTCTAATGTTGTTGTTATAGCTTGGCAAGAATATGATTAACAATTTAGTATGTGATGATGTTATCCTCATAACGTTGTCTTCATAATGTTATTTTGATGCAGTGATTATGTTTTTTTTCCTTTTATTTACAGTTGTGTGAATCATATGCATGAATTAAGTGTATAGGATGTTCCTATGCAAATAATTCTCTCATTAAACTTAGAATGTTCAAGAATTTACACGTAAAGAGCTCACCTTAACAACTTAGTCTATGATATTGCATGTAGCATCTTCATATCACTAAGTTGATTGGAAGATGCTACAAGTGATATCTATATGTAGATTGTTGATGGGAAAGTATGATAAGTGTAAATTCTTGAATTGTCCAAGTTGGACAGTTTGAAAACCTATGATATTTGATTGTTTGGCTACAAAATTATTGGTTATTTAGAGCACATTTTTGTCAATATTTCCTTAATGTTCTCTGGGTGTGGTTTTGAAGATGGTAATAATTCCTATGGCTCATCTTCAAAACTCATTCTTGGAGAACTATGGAGAAATGCTACTGAAATTTTATCCTAAATATACAATGATTTAGCTTAAACAATTAAATATCATAGGAATCCTGAATGGGTTTAGGACCACCAACCTTTGTAGAAGGGGATTAGGTGATACCATGTCATGGCATATGAGCATGTAATATGTTTTCCAGATTTTATTAGTATTTAGTTTCTAACTTATATTCATCTCTCTTTGGGTATGTTTTAGAAAATTCATTGTTGCTTTTTGTATGCAGTAATGGGGACTAATCGTGATTGGATGTATAAAAGACTTGATGATAATTATCTCAGTGAGGAGTTTGTGAAAAAAGTAGATGAATTTATTAAGGTTGCAAGTGAAGAAGAGCATTTTAAGAAATATAAAAAGTTCAAATGTCCTTGTGATAAGTGTTGGAATGTGCCATATTTAGATGAGAATACTGTCAAATTGCACATTTATAAGAATGGGTTTTGTCCTAGTTATTACCGATGGACTTATCATGGTGAACTAAACATGGAGTTGGGGGTTGAAAGTGGGATGTTTACTTCAAATAGGATTGAAGATAACTCTATAAGGGATATGGTTATGGATGCATTGGGTCCTATGTCTTCAAATTGGGTTGAAAAGGGGTCGAGTAATGTTGAAGAAGATCCAAATCCCGACATGAAGGCCTTCTTTGACATTATAAAAGCGGCCAAGAAGCCATTGTATGATGGGTGTCAATCATCCATTTTATCGGTGGCTGCAAGACTAATAAATCTTAAATGTGAGTATAACATCCCACATCCAGCAATTGACGGCTTTGCCTCGTTACTTAAGGATATTTGTCCTTATGATAACAAGATGATGTAGATGTTTTATGCTACCAAAAAGGTACTTACTAGTTTGGAAATGCTACATCAAAGAATAGATGTGTGCCCTAAAGGGTGTTTGTTGTTCTGGAAGGATGCTGCACAGTTGGACAAATGTGAAGTATGTGATGCACAACGATATTGTAACAAGACATTGAAAGGCAAGCTTATTGCGAAGAAGCAGATGATATATTTCTCTCTTACTCTACGATTACAAAAACTTTATGCTACGAAGAATGTAGCTAGGGAAATGAGGTGGCATTTAGGAAACCAGCATGTTAATGGCACTCTTGCACATCCGTGTGACGGAGAGGCATGGCAACATTTTGATGCTACCTTTTCAGAGTTTGCTTCTGAGCATCGCAATGTTCGCCTCGGATTATGTATAGATGGTTTCTCCCCATTTGGTTTAGTTGGGCATACCTACTCTTGTTGGCCAGTCATTCTTATACCATATAATTTGCCACCTTGGTTGTGCATTAAGAGACAATACATGTTCTTGAATGTACTTATTCCTGGACCAAAAGCACCTAAAGGAAACTTTAACATCTACCTGCAACCTCTTATTGAGGAGTTAAAGCAGTTGTGGTTCATTGGAGTACAAACATATGACATGTCTAGGAAACAAAATTTTATAATGAAGGCAGCTGTCATTTGGACTATAAGTGACTTCCCCGCTTATGGCATGTTATCTGGATGGATGACTGCAGGCAGATTGTCATGTCCTTATTGTATGGAGCAAACGAAGTCATTTAAGTTAAAGCATGGCAGAAAACACTTGTGGTTTGATTGTCATCGTCAATTTTTGTAGCATAATCATGTGTTTAGAAAGAATAAAAGTGCCTTTTATAAGAACAGGGCTGAACATTCAGAACCTCCACCAAGGTTAAAT
This sequence comes from Carnegiea gigantea, assembly GCA_029747015.1. Taxonomy (NCBI): domain Eukaryota; kingdom Viridiplantae; phylum Streptophyta; class Magnoliopsida; order Caryophyllales; family Cactaceae; genus Carnegiea; species Carnegiea gigantea. The sequence continues at coordinate 1,506,459 of JAKOGI010000040.1, forward strand.
GGACATCAAGTGTGGGATCGTGTCTCAAAAATACCCAAAACTACTGATCATTTTGGAAAGAGCAGCATGTATGGAGTTTCTCACAATTGGACAAAACAGAGCATATTTTAAGAACTACCTTACTGGAGACACTTATTGATTCGACACAATTTAGATGTCATGCATATAGAAAAGAATGTGTGTGAACAAATACTCCACACAATCATGGAAGTCAAGGGTAAAACGAAAGATGACATCAATGCAAGGAGAGATTTAGTTGAGCATTGTAAGCGTAGAAAGTTACACATGCAAACAACTGATGTGGTTGGAGGGGAAAGAATGACAATGCCAACGGCCCCATTTGTCCTTAACAAGGAACAAAAGAAAGCCTTGTGTGAATGGACACAAAACTTGAAGTTCCCAGATGGTTATGCATCTAATCTGAGTATGTGCGTAAATATACAGGGTAATAAAATACATGGGATGAAAAGTCATGATTATCACATTTTTATGGGGAGATTGTTATCAATTGCATTGAGGGAGTTGCTTTCAACCAATATATGAAAGGCACTTACAGAGCTTAGCCAATTTTTTAGGGATCTAAGCTCTGTGCAAATTCACATTGATGATATGGCTCGTTTGGAGAAAAATATCCCTGAAATTCTTTGCAAATTAGAGAAGTTTTTTCCTCCTTCTTTCTTCAACGTTATGGAGCACCTTCCAATCCACTTGCCTTACCAAGTTAGAGTCGGTGGACCAGTTCAGTATACATGGATGTACTCGTCTGAAAGGTAAGTCAAATGCAATGGCGTCATTGTTTTTGACATTATTTGTATGTTAATTTTTAATTATGCTAATGATAATCTAGGTTCCTTCATTACCTGAAAAAAAAGTGGGCAATAAGGCTCGACTGGAATCCTCTATTTGCATGCGTATCTCACAGAGGAGATATCAAACTTCCTCGCTTATTACTTTGGAAACAATGTTGACACGAAGGCTAGAGATTTGGGTCGAAATGTTATGATTGGTGTGGATGAAGAGGTTAATCCTGATTTTCCTTCTATATTCTCTGAAAATGTTAGATATGCAACATCCAAGGGAGCATCTAAGTATTTGGACGCTTAGGATTATGATGTTGTCTATCAATATGTCTTATCCAACTGTGAGTTGTTAAGAGAATATGAACGGTACGATTTCTATTCTTAATTTTATGTGTGTTATATGAGTTATCATTAATTGGTAGATAATGTTCTAGAGTCATATCAAGTTTTGTTTAATTTAATAGGATTTTTGAGCAAGACATGCTGAGATCGCATCCAAATATTCGCCTTCAAGATGTTTGGAATAAGTTTGGGGCTTGATTTCCTGATTGGTTAAAACACTATGTAAGTCATTTGTTTAATTATATAACATAATTCACATTAAATATAATATCTGAAAATTTATGTAACAAATGATTCATATTTATAGGTATTGAACTCCAACGGCATAGATGATATAATTAGGGCTCTTACAATGGGTCCTAAGAAAGAAGTGTGCACCTGGAAGAACTATTACATTAATAACTTCAATTTTCATACTTATATGTACGGAAAGGATAGGTCTACTATGAATTATGCAGTGTGTGTTAGAAGTGCCGATGGAGTGGAATACTATGGCGTTCTACAAGAAGTCATTGAGGTCACTTATGTCGGGACAAAGGGATGTTATAAAATTATATTGTTTAAATGTGATTGGTTTGACTCAAGTAAAGGTGTGAACATCCATGAACAGTACAAGCTTGTTGAGGTCAATCGCACGAAAAAATATCCTAAGTATGATCCATTTGTGTTGGGTGGGCAAGTTCAGCAAGTATACTTTACACCTTATCCAAGCACAAAAAAATGACAAAACAGCCTGGTGGGCTGTGTTTAAAGTTAAGCCAAGATCAACCATTGATGCCTCCATAAAAGACATTGCTTTCCAAGAGGATATGAATGATAACCCCCGAACTCTATTTGAAGTATAGTTGGAAGAAGAGAGAGGGGAGTATGAAGGAATTATTGATGAGGTAGATGGTGATGGACTTGAGGTTGATGTAGAAAAAGGTGATTCTGATCAAGATGAAGATGAAATGGAAGATGAAGTAGAGGAATATGAAGATCAAGATCAATATGATGATGAAGATGAGGATCACAATGTGGACGATGAGTTAGATGAATGACAAAACAAACTAGCTTTTGATGATGGTGCTTATTTTGTAGAAGGATTATCACTAACTGATGATTTAATTAGTTTTGTTGCGCATATGTTTACCTTTATTGTAATATATGTAAGTTTGGATATTTGTCAAATCAGACTATGATATATGTATTTCGATGGCTGGTTCACTAGTATTTATTATTATGTTTTTTTTTTATGATACAACTTCTTGTGTGCTAATAGTTTTTCAGATGGCATCTACTTTACAATTGGAATCTACTTCGATATTTGGTCGAGATAGACAAAGAGGTATAAGTGCTACAGATGTTAAGGGTGGTGGGAACGATAATGCATTGTTGAATTTTGATGAGAACCAATCCCCAACAGAAAATGCTATCGTATCCCATAGCCCTTCTGATAGAACGGGGAACTTAAGTGCTCCACAAATTCTATCCCCTGAAGGTCTTTGGTTAGTATAACTCACAAATTCTAAGTGGTTTATTTGAGTGATTCTCCTGCAAATTTGCATTTGTTGTGCTTGTTACTGCAATTTTAAGTTTCTGCATTTACATCGGCTGCTAGATTTGCAGTTTTAAGTTACTGCAATTAGATGAGGGCAGGGGGACTTGTTTTCTTTTCTTTTTATTTCCTTGACTGGGGGGTGTGGCTATTCTAGTGTAGTGCACTGGAATCAGGAGCTGGATTTGCAGTGCACTCTTACAAATAATATATTGTATGCCTGCGTATGCATCTCTTTTCTAGCAGAAACAGAAACAGAGAATATCTGCATATCTATTCCTTTCATTTCTTTTCTTTTTTGGCATCTGTTGCATTCATGAATAACATTTGTTAGTCTCAATTATTTAAGTTTTCCTTATTTGGATAGGTTTGATAACCAAAAAGTATCCCCTCAAGTCACTAGAAGTGTCAAAAGCTACTACAGAGCTCCTAGTACATGTTGGAGGGAAATCCCAGACCATGTCAAAAGCTTTTGGTGGAATGTATTTAGGGTGCATAATTTTGTACATTTATTAGGTATTTTTGTTGGTTCACCACATTTAGAATACTTATTTGATTTTATTGACAGGATCGATACCAATGGGCTCCTGAGCATACATCCCTTGTCAAAGAAGAATTTTACCAAAAAGGTCAGAATCACCTTAAAGACTTGATTTGCAAGGTGAGTAAGAAGAAACCAAAAGACCACATACCTTGGTTGTCCCTTGACGTTCGAGAGCAATTGATTCAACATAAGAGGACTTCTAGAGGTTTTCTTAAGAGATCAAGGCAAGCAATGCTAAACAAAATTACTAGGCCAAAAACTAGGAATCGTCATATTCTGGGATCAGTATCTGCTACTGAACTAGCAAACCGTTTAGTATTTAAGAATCCCTAGTCAATTTATGATAAAAATATAAAAAGGGTTTAGTGTCTGCTGCTGAAAAGCCCCAAAATATATGAGTTTCTGATGCATTCTGTAGTTATTTTTTTTGTTTTTAAATGTTGGTGTTTGGTTTGTGATCTAATTTTGATGTTGAGTTGTCCATCTAAAATGGGTTTGATCTGAAGGGTTTGTGTTGGAGGATTCTGCAAATGTAAAATTTGGGTGCAGACATTTGCAAGGGTTTTATATCATTTGCACCTCTGCCCCCTCTCTACTGAGAGTATGGGTGCGTATGTGTACGTGTGTGTTTGTGCTTTTTTTTTTGGTGGAAGGGGGGATCTAATATGTTACTGTTTCAGTGGTCAGCTTTGATGTATCTACTGGTTTTTATTTATTTTTTTTTTTAGAGGCTATGCTGGGCATACTTCTAGGTCAGGTTTTCGATTTTCGATTTGAACTCATTGTTTATGCAAAATGCGAAAGGATGGCCGACTTTATTTGGACTTGATTCTAGGTCAGAACACAGTGATGGGCTTACTTCTAGGTCAAAACACAGTGATGACTTTATTTGAACTTGATTCTAATGTGTTTGTCTCAAATGCCCTAATTGATGTTTATGCAAAATGTGAAAGGATAGAGGACTCAATTTCATTGTTTGAGCAATCAAAAGACCGTGTCATGTTTTTGATTTCATTTAACTTGAGAGTAGCAGGGGTGTTAATTGTTTTTGTGGCAAATAAGTTGAACTGATCAAATGACAGAGATTGATGCAAAATTTGTGAAAAGTTGAATGACCCTGGGAGTTCAGTAGCTTTACAAGCGACACTGCCATTTTTCTCCTAATTTCATTCATTTTCCTCTCACGGTGGGGAAGAGAGAGAGAGACTTTGTGAGAGAAAGAGAGAGAGAGAGAGAGAAGAAGAAGACGATGACATGGTGAAGATGGAGAGAAATACTGTGGGAATCTGCATATCGGTGGGTTTGCTAGGGCTTCGTTCATCTGTTATGGGTTTTGTTGCTGAGGGTAAGAGGATCAGGGTAAACCATTAAAACTACCACCTTTCTTTGAGTTCAGCAAAAATTGAACTTTGCCTATTTCTTTTCGTTTCATGTCAAGTATGTTTAGCTCGTTAATTAACTATTCCACAAGTTTGTGTAAGATGGGTGTGTTTAACTCATGTTTCTTATGGAGTAGATTGCTACATTTTGTTTGGGTAATCTTCCTCTTTGAAGTAGCATATGCCTTGGTAACTGTTCATGATTCTATGTACTATCAGCAGACATGGATAGATTTAATTGAATTTCCTTTCTGCTAAGCTTGCTATTAATCCAAACTGTCATTTGCATTGATTACTATGTTGTGAGGGATTGATGGATCTGAAACCGTTCCAGGGAGGCAAAGCAAATAAATCCAACGCATAATCTTGTCTCCCTTTCATCTACATTTTATACATCATGCTCTCTTTCTCTCTCTCCTGTACTCTCATTTATATTTAATTACAGGACAAGTATCAATCACTTAAGATTGCCAAATAAGTGCCCATGTCCCAAGGAGATGATCGTCTTTTCATTGAGATAGACGGGGGATGGACTGATGTAACACCCCCAGTCCCTACGGCCAGAGCATTACGTTTTCTTACTTCTTACCTAATTTATGGGACGAAATGGACAGAGTTTTCCCCAAAAATTGACCGTTTCTAGGCTAAAAATCTTACAATAAACTCCTGCAATCAATGGAAGCGTATAACATTTTAAAATAAGCTTAACGGCTATGCGTCGGAGTTCAGAACTTAACAAGCAATTCACTCGGAGTACTCAAACAATGTAGTTCATTAATGAAGAAGAAATAAAAGATACAACTCAACGGTTCATATAACCGGAGTATTGGGGTTTACATCCCAAAGCATAACTAATTTTGACCAAGAAGACATTTAACTAATTAGATGGTTAGCTCATACGGTCATACAGAGCGATTTTTATACTATATGCATTACATGAACTAGAATACTTGGTTTACATACATTTAGAAACTAATAATACATTCTATAACATCATCAAGCAGCGAGATTACTTCACTATGGGCACACTTGACTCCTTTTAAGCAAGGGTAATGTCTATTTTGGCATAACTGACTCAATTTCTTCCTGTCATAAAGAAAACCTAGGGAAAAAGGGAAAAGAGTAGTGGGATGAGCAACCATACGCTTAATGAGTGTTTCCCGACCCCCTTAAAACCAAAATCGTTACAGGCAATAATATCTTTAATAGTCAAATATCAAGTATTCATATTTTACTATCATATTAGACATTCATAAAGCCCTTGTGGAAGGATCACTAATCACAAACTTCATTTTAACCACTCCAACATATTTTTAGGTCCCTGAATAACTAAGTTCTTTTACTAACAAGCAGTCAAACACATAAGCAAGCAACAAGGCTAAGCACAGAATTTTCTTTCATAGGTTACGTTATATATATGTGAGTTATGCCTTGCCTAACTAATGCACTTGCACGAGATGCTTAAACACAGAAAGTAGAGATTATGCAAGGAGCTTTCTTTCACAGAACATGCACATTCCATCTCATATGCTCGATGCATTATAAGAGTATGGCCACATATTACTTGAAATCGCATTCAACCGTGCTTAGAAACCTCTTTCATTAGGCATTCATAGAAATCTTCCTTTCTTTCGTTGAAAACACTTTTTATAACCTCTTGAGATTCACATTCTTTAAGAGGAATTTCCTTCATATTGGTCTTATAAGGACCCTTATAAGCTTATCACATTTCATTCATTCTGGCCTCTCAATGGCCCTTAAAAACTTTTTTTCTGAAATACTTAAAATGGCGAGATGCCGACTGTTTTTCTTTGCTTATTAGGAAAATACTGCTGACATAAGATCATTATAGGGTGCTGATTGGGTGAGATCTATTCTCAACCCTATAGTGAGATCTAATGCTCACGCATAAACTCTTACTCTCGGAATGGCTACATTTAACATATTGGATCATTATCCTCGTCAGGATCTTCCAGGGTTTCCTAGTACCAGGACTTATTCCCTAGGCTAACATCATTCATATCATATTGTCCAGAGCATATTATCTTAGCCAATTTAAAGCGTATGGTCATAACGGTTAATAAGTTTGCTACTTCTCACAGCGAAATCCTTTATCATACAACTCACGCCTTTGTAAAACTCTTTAGGGATTCCCCCGTTCAAGCGAGTTCACTCCCAGAACTGTATCCATTTAGTTAAAATAGGCCATCATGCGCTAATAATTATGGCTACCATCATTTCAAAACATGAAATCCTTCTTTTTCAAAACTCACCCTTATGCAAATAATCAAACTTAATGATATAGAAAGGGTAGGGGTGCATATGTGTACATTCAAACACTTCATAATTCAACTTAGCAACATGAGCCATATATGGCCTCGCAATCCACACAATTGCAGTTAATCACAACCCAGACTCCCTCCTCATATAGCAACCGACCACAGAAAATCTCGAACCACTCATAATTCTACCTCAGACCATCCAACTACCATCTCGATCTCAATTTCACAATCTAGCATTCTAATCCCTAGGTCATACTGAAAAGCAGTATGTAAACTTACTGATGCATAGCTTACCGAGCAAGCCAATATGATTCAGTAGTATGCTTCAGCCAATAGTTCTAACCATATATATACATATATATATCCATATCACATTAACTTGAACAGACACTTAGCAAGCTGAATTAAACTTACAAGGCATGAAACTTGATTACATTCATGTATTACAATCAAGGGGTAAACATGCTCGTTTCAACATTCATAAATTATTTCCACAGCTACGAGCGTGATTCAACTAAATAGGCAGACATCGATTCGAGGTGTTCATTTATTATTTTGAAGTCACTATTCAGGTATAAATTAACTAATCACACAAGTATCGACTCTAGGCACACTCATTCCTTTTCGAAGCTATTCAATGAGCATAAATTAATTGAGTGTACATATATCGATTCTAAACATTAACATTTCACTTCGAAGTTATTAGACGAACATGAATTAACTGAGCGTACATATATCGATTCTCAACATTCATATTTCATTTCGAAGTTATTAAACGAACATGAATTAACTGAGTGTATATGTATCGATTCTAAACATTCATATTTCGTTTCGAAGCTATTAAATAAACATGAATTAACTACGTGTGCATGTATCGATTTTAAACATTCACATTTCAATTTGAAGCTATTTTCAAGCATTAGCTAACTAAACTAACATATATCAATTCAAACATGAATCAACTGATTTAACATGCATAACCGGGGCCTAAATTTAATCATACTAAGCATACGTAATCACTTCACAAATTCAGTCAGCCTAATCAACCTTAAACTAACATGTATCTCATCCTAAGGGTTAAAACGTTTCGAATTTGCGAATACCTAGGAGGCAAGAAACACCCACCTGGAAGCCATGCTAGAGGACTGGATCTAAGGGCTTTGGCTCAACTTTGAGGGTCGAAAAACCTCAATTCTCGATCCAATTAGTCCCAAATACACGCCTCGTTGATGCGATTGAAACCCTAGCCCGACACAGACCCAAATCAGCGTGCCCAGACCCGGTTCTGCCGCTCTTTGTGGTGGTCTTGACCTGCTATGGCAGTTGCCGAAATCACGCCTATCGGAGACCCTCGTCATCGACCTCCACCATCGCCGACGCCCTCTCTCAGCCCCGATCCCCTCTCTCAATTCGCTCCCTCGGCCTTGCTCGATCTCTCTCTGTCTTTGCCGATGATGAACGAACGCCCAGCTGTGTCGCCGTCGCCGCCATGCCCACCGCTGAGAGACCTCGCCGTCACCTACTCCCTCTGCTTCCTCTCGACCGCTCAACATCTCTCTCCCTCTCTGTGGTGGTCGCCAGTATGGGGTTGCTAGGCAGGGGGCTGCGCGTGGTGCGACGACCAGTCGCCGATGCCGGCGCCTCTTCTCTCTCTCTCCGGTGGTCTCACGGGGCGAGGGTTTGAGAAAAACCCCCTTCCCTGGCTCACAGTCTCTCGCCCCCCTCTCTGTCGTGTTTCCCTCGTGAAAAAGAAAGGGGCTTCGGCCCCTTATTTATTATTATTTTTTTTTGTTGCTTGCCCATTCAACTAACACCACTAGTCTAATGTCTAATCTCGTACCTCATATCTTAACCCGAATCATTGATACGACCCTTCGTCGATTATTCGTTCCCAAATACGTCAAGGTTCGAGTTAATAAACCTCGAAACTAATTCTAAGGTTGACAACCTAATCGTACTTGGGAAACGACTAAATTAAACTATCGGCACAAATTAGCACGAATTAATCTCAAAATCAATAATAACAATAGTAATTCTTTTTAATAAAATTATCATTCTCATAAGCACATCGATAATAATTTAACTCGTAAAGTTAATGAAAATACGAATTTTATAATGTAGAAGGTAAGACAGTCCTGTTAACCTATAACAAAGAAGGCGGGTCTTACAAGTGGGAAGGGCACCATTTATGGATTAGGCAATGCAGTAGAACATTTCTACAAGAGGCCTATTGCTCGGACGACCTCTACAAGACCTTCATACACCCCTTCTATTGTCTCACAGCTCCAAAGTGAGCTAGATTCAACAAAGGCTGAGTTGAACTCCACAAAAAATGAACTACAAGAGCAGCGTCAATCTGTGGAGAACCAACAACGAATGATGGAGGAGCAACATTGCCAACTAGAGAAGCAACAAAAGATGATGGAGGAGCAAAGACAAATGGTATTAGCCATGCAAGCCCCAGTGAAGCTCATGTCACAGATGCAAGAGTTGCCACTTTGATGTACTCATCCACAAGCTCTTCGCCTTTGTGTACATATGATTATGTAGCCAACTCAAATATGCTTTTGGATTCTGAAAATGCACAACAGAGTTGCTGGTTAAAGCTTTTGGGTTTGCAAACATCACTGGCAATGAGATTGAGCATTTATGCTATCATATAAATGCTTCAGTTGGTATCACTGGCAATTATTATTATTATCATCACCGGCAATGGGATTGAGCTCTACCTTTTGGACAACTTTGTTGTAGAAGCTATACTATCATATGTATGCTTCAGTTGTAATAGTTTGAGCATTTAAGAATGCCCCTATTGTGTTATGAAATGCAAACAGAGCATGAGATTGATGTTAGTTGGTGTATGTATCATTGCCAATGACCAAATGAAAATTTGGTATTCAGACTAAAATTACAGCTTTGATTGCATTATTGGCAACAACCAAAATCAATTCAATTTTAAAATCTTGAAATTAAAGGGGCCAATTCAGTCAAAATTCTGTAACTGAATGACCCAATTCAGTTTCAGGATTTTGAAACTGAACGGTGAAAATCAATTTCAAAATTTTGAAACTGAACGGCCCCATTTAGTTTCAAGATTTTGAAACCAAGTTCAACCATCGGTTTCAAATTTTGAATCCGAATGCCATAATGGAATCAAAAAACTGGTTTCAAAATTCTGAAACCGAATCACGTATCGGTTTCTAATATTGAAGCTGACATCAGTTCGGTTTCAAAATAATATAGAGACTCCTACTCCAGAAACGGAAGTTATTCGGTTTCAATTCGGTTTCTAATATCTCTTTGAAACCGGTTTTCCTAATTTGGAAACCAAATAGTTCGTTTTCTAAATGTGAGTTGTTTTGTAGTGGTTCCTTACATCTGCTTACAGCTTGTTACATCTTCTTACAACTCCTTATAACTTCTTACAACGTCTTACATTTTCTTACAGCTCCTCACATTTTCTTAGAACTTATAGTTGTATCTTATTGCAAAAAAGAACACTCATAACTCTTAAAGGAGGATTTGAATGAGCTTTGATGGTATAACAGAGCATTCCAAAATGCTAGTGTAGACTTGGCATGCTAGGACTAAACTTGATTAGTTAGCCCATGAGGTGGCACAATTGCAAACTAAACCCCTTTTTTTTATTTCTTAGCCTAGTTTAACTTCCATAACCATCACACTTGGGTTATGCAACCTGAAACACTTGGGATAGTTCCAGTATCTCAAAGAAAAAGCATACTATGTTGATGGCCTTCTATATCAAAAATTTTTGGCTCCACCCTTAGTTACAGAGAGCTGATGCCTCCAAGGAAGCTCTATCCCTTTCCACAGACATTTCGACAACTCAACAATGCTAGCCATAATTTCTCTTTCCTTTTTTCTTTCCTTCATATTTGCGTTCACTGTTCTATGGAGTATTGAGTATCATTATGATTTTTTATATTTATATTTTCATTTTCCTTTAACTAGTTTTCGCCCGTGCTTATACACGGGTGTTTAGACGGTAAAATAGTAAATTGGACATTAATCAAAAAATATACCAAAAAAACATGAAGTCCATATAAAAAGAAGGTTCAAGATTCATTTATCATGGTTTTGTGTTTCTCAACTCATTGATCATTGCGCTCTTAAACTTTGTGGATTATGCAAGTTTTGAAGGCAATTAGTCCATTTATTTGAAATGACTTTAGGTGTAAGGCAGTAGAACCACTGATTTTAATTAGCTATATATGTAGTACCGTAATTGTAAAAAACGAGCTCATAACATTGTTCGTCATCTTTGGAGTAGGGGTGTTCATGGTTCGGGTACCCGAACCAAAGGAGATTTCGGTTCGGGTACCCGACATTTCGGGTCGGTAAAATAGTGAACCGTATCCGAACCGAAACTTTCAGGTACCCGAAAGTCGGGTACCCGAAAGTTTCGGTTCGGGTTTTTGGTTACCCAATAACCCATTTTTTCTAAAATATTTTTTCCTACTTTGCCTAATAATTTTATTGTACCTATAATATAATTATTTCTATTTAGGCTATAAAAGTTGTTGTATTCAGCCAAGTTGCACTTTAAATTATTACACAATATAACAATATAACCGGATATCTTATCACCATTCACATTTCAATTAATCTACACTTCCATAAGGCATAAGCTTGTTAGCATCATATTCATGCCCAACACATTCAAATAAAATAATGCAACGAAGTCAAAATACTTATCTTCTTCGGGTTTCTGAATACTTGACATATAAAATCTTTAGGGAATGGATGATATAAAAAAAGTTTTGAAAAAGTTTTTAAAAAAATTTCGGGTTTTCGGGTACCCCAATCTTCAAAATACCCGAACCGTACTCGAACCAATAACCAGAAAAAAATATTGGTTCGGGTACCCGAACCAAAATTTTCAAATATTTCGGTTCGGATACCCGAGATTTCGGATCAGGTAGTGGGTGTTCGGTTCGGGTTATTGGTTACGGATATTTTTGAACACCCCTACTTTGGAGTGATTTACTTTTTGGCACCTTAAGCTATGGTGTCTAAATTTTTGAAATCACGAAGCTCAAGAATGAATTTTTCGGCCCTCAAGGTTTGAAGAAAATGACTTTTAGGTCTTTTTATTATTATGGCCCAGAACTTTCAGAAATTTTCAACTTTAGCCCAAATGGGGTACTTTGAATAGTTTTACGATTTTTTGGGTTTTTTCAAGAAAGATACTTGTATTAAACAATTTAACTTCTTATAATGACTTTACTGGTACTAGTTATCATAATCTACTTATATCATAAATATTATATTTTTTGTTATTATAGTTCAACCATACTTAGCAACAATAAAAGCCCAATTAGAGAGTTTTGACCATTACCTAAACTTAGTCAGCACTAGACTCTAGCATTTCTCTAACTTCTAGTTTATAGAAATTGTTAATCTCAATCACACCTTTCTTAGATCAGGTACAGCACAAATTTGTTTCGTTTTCTATCTCAGATAGTAGTCACTAATTAAGTTTTTAGTTTAAAGGATAGTGACAATCAAGAAACCATAACATTTAAAACATAAGGTTCGATTAAATAGCGTTTCCAGTATTTTTATTAAAAACTTGAAAGTAGAAATATTACAGTGGAAAGATTGAAGGGCGACTTAAACTATTAAGATCATCAGAAACGTTTGCTCATAGAGAAATGAAGATTCCCGACTTCTCTTTTGCTCAAGTACATTCAAATGACCGTGTCACTTCTCAGCACTAAGCCTATTTTCTTATAAAGGAGATAGGCTGCATAGAATGCCCTAATGGCTACAGTATATATTGATATTTTCATATGACTACAGCTGTCCTCATATGGCTCCAGTCGACAACATTATTTTACTGACTTGACACCTGAAAAAATAGTACAATGATGGAGCAACAACCTTTCAGAGCCTTTAATACTGACGAGACAGTCAAGACTTGTCATTCATATTGAGATTTTGCATGTCTTTATTTCTAATAATGTCTTTCAGTCTATCATGATCTAGATAATCATCAAAATCTTTATTAAGTTGAAGATACTCTAGATCATATTTTTTGAATAATTCATGATGAAATTTCTTTCCTTTTTTTGATAAGAATTTTCCAACCTCAATATCAAAGAGACAATCAAAGACGTCTTGAAGTAGTTCCTTTTACCTTTATATATTTGCTAAGATCATCATGATAAATGAAAGTCGTGTCCCACATTGTATTAGTGCTCTTTGTAGTTCAATTAATACCCACATTTGATGATAAATATTATAAAAACCAATGACTCTTGCTAAAGTAGGATCACTAACTACTTCTTGTCATTCTGAAAATCATTCTTGTCGTTGATAATCTAAATCAACTAATTGGACAAAATAATGGGCTGATTTTGCCTTTTCATTTTCATATTCAATTATTGCACAATGTATCTCGACATACAAAATTCTTATGTGTGGAATTTTTATTGGACCGACTAAAAATGTGAGAATCCATTTGTTCCTTTTAAACATAAACTGTTGAAACTGAGTTAATCTTGAGAAGAATGTGAGCTTTGGATATGGGATTTCCATGAGGTAAGCTATCATTTCATATTCCCAGGTGTTCATGATGGGGTCATCTAGAGATATTAAATTTGCTGGGAATCAAACACTACCAACTACAGATCTATCAGACAAGAAGATCGTAGAACTCCATGATTCCTAAATATCTAGGAATAATTATGATAATAGTTACTGCACGTTGCATATATGTCATTGAACCATTTTTCTTTAACATGGGAACTTATTTTTTCTTGAATATCATAAGGGCACCTTCGGTAATTCATTTATAAGTGTAAAAGACTGAACCTTTATGCGATTAGATAGGCCGAAGACAATAGACCAAATCGCGATCTACTTTTTGTATGAAATTTCAAAATATCCATAAGGATTCTACTAGAAGGAGAAACCTGTTCTAGCAGTGATGACATTTCATTTTAGATTTTCCTCTTTTCCGACAGGAGTTCTATTTTGATAATTACCATTGTGAGCTCTCGAGTTAAACTATCTGTCAGATAATTTTTTGATCCCAATATATGTTCAATAGAGGAAGAGAACTGGTTAAACCAGAATTGCCAATGCAAGAGTCTCCCTTGCGCTTGCATGTTGGATAGATTCATTTTCACAAAATTAAGTATGCTTTCGCAATCAGTTTGAATAAGAAAGGGTTTTGGGGCTAAAAAGATTAAGAACTTTTTAATTCCCCTTATGACTGTAAGGATTTCTTCTTTATCAAGGAATAGTTGCATTTTGCTTTATTAAAACTTCCACTGCAATCCCTGCAATGTTTTTCTCCTTCTTTGATTTTGAGTACTGTATTACAGTGTTCATTGTTGGTATTTGTCTCAAGAATTAAATTATCTCTTCATTAGGTAAATTAAGAACAAGAAGAATTTTACATATCTCTTTGAAATTTTGAACAATCTTTGAATCATTAGGGGGTCCATATCTAACTCACGTCTTTCTTAAGTTTCTGTTGCAATGATTTTTCAATTTAGCTAGATCTTAATGAAATCTGAAGCATGGGCGAGACATCCAAGAGACCTTTCTAATTCCTTCATATCTTCAATCTTTTCAGATAAATTTTTTATTTTTTTCTAGAATATGCTTTTATAGAATGATTTGTCCAACTTTTATCTCTAAACCTAAAAACTTTTGATTTCTTGTTCAACATAAATGCACTTATTCTTATAAAGGATAATGCCATCATCAATGCATCTTTGGGTGAAGGCTAAGATATCATCTTTATGTTGTTCTATGATTTTGGAAAAGACAAGGATATCATCAATGTAAACTAGATAATAATGATTAAGATCTTTGAAGATGTTATCCATTCTTCTTTGGAATATTTGAGGTGCATTTTCAAGATCAAATGACATTACTATCCACTCATTGTGTCCTTGAGGGGCACTAAAAACAGTTAAAGGAATGCTTTCTTCATCCATTTTTATCTACCAGTATCCACTTTCGCAATCCATTTTCGAGAACTAAGAGGTTCTTCGAATTATATTGAAAATGACTATTTTGTTAGGAATATACTAATTATCAAAGACAGTATTATCATTAAGCTTTTTATAATTTATTACCATTCTAACTTTTCCTTTCTTTCTTCATCATAATTTTTTGCCATGAAAGCGGGACTGGTGTGGGGGTTCTTGCTATTCCTAATTAGTCATTTATCTAGAAGTTCTTTGATTTGTTTATCGAATTCTTAGATATCCTGGTATGTATACACCATTTATTTGACTCGAATAATAGTGTTGAGATTTAATAAAGTAATTTTCACAAATGTTTTATCTTTATCCTAAAATTTCAGTGTGTTATCAGAATAGAGTTGTTTGTATAATTGTTCTTGTTGTTTAGTAATCTGCTCCTTAATGGATAACTCAAGTAGTGAGATTGTTAGTGTTATTTCATGTTGTGCAAGCATTGCCTTCTCACTACGCTGGCTGCATGTAAACTCAATTTTTTGATGAGTGTAAGCTCTATTTAATTTATCAATAGGAACTAAATGACCATTTATGTAAATATCATTTGGTTTATGGTTTGTGTGCATGGAGAATACAATCTCTGAAATTTGTTTCCAATAATCATATTATGAGAGGGTTGATTAGTAGCATATAGAACTGGTGTAATGCATTCGACTCCTTCTATGGATAACCCTTCTATGTTCTCCTTTTGGCTTATTATGCTATTGTCAGCTATTCTGACTTCTAAGGGATTCTTGGCCTTATTCCTCACATGAATTCTGGAAATAAAGATCTTTTTCCAAAATAGACAGAACAACAACTATCTATGTACGCACGCAATTCGTATTTATTATATCAACATACATTTATTGGGAACATTTATTGTGATATAGATACTATTAGGATTTGTGTTGGTGACTTCATAGTATATCTCCATAGTCATATTTTTGATTGCTTCATTCTCGTAGATTGGCACACTAACAGTTCTTGTTTTTGTACCCAATGACTTTCCTATCAAGACTCATACTTCCGTCTATATTGTGTCTTGTAGATTCAAAACTCATTTTACTCATTTCATTGTCATGCTAATTTTATCATCTTTTTTAAGTTCTTCTGTAACTAATGAAGATCCTTCCCCCCACTCTGATCTTGCTCATGCTTTTTAATAATTTGAGTTTAATGGTAATTTTACCATTCTCATCAATTTTTATTACATTTTTCTTATTAATTTTTATGGAATTGGCAAAGCTCAATATCCATGGCCTATCAATCTTTATCTCTTAAGGATTGGATTTTATCCTTTGGATTTTTCGCATAGGAGTAGAACATTCAATTTTTCTGCCTCTATGATCATTACCTTAGTCTTTGAATCTATAATATTATCCAATTTGTATATTATTTTTCAAAATATTGTTAGTGGATATCCTCCTCTTTTCATGTCCATCCTGACTGTTTTATCTTAATGGATATGAAAGTTTTGGTAAATTCATCTTTTAGGCTCACATAATATCCAGGTTGGCAATTCCACTTATCCATTACATAAATTGGTCTTAATTCCTCTAATAATTTAATTATTAAATTTGGTATGCCTAATAAACATCAATATCCTTGCCATAATATTATAATGGATTAATTTGCACTTGGACACTCCAATATGGATATACCTGTACTTTGTATCTCTGTTGTGCCTAAGGATATTTTCCCAATTAATGAGATTGACTTCTCCTACATCATACTCCCAATCTTTTATTTCTAGGTCTCCTTCCATCATTTCACATGTGTACTTAATCTTTAATTAAAAGATGAATTTCATCATATCTTTCTAAATTATGGGAATGATCCAATCTCCTTTGACTTCTTCGTTTCATTATCTACAACAAATTCTTCTTGCATTATCTACAACAAATTCTTCTCCTTGAAGATCACTAAGACTAATTGAATTACTTTTCATTGTATACTGGTTTCTTCGTAATCACTTTCTTCATATTTATCTACCAGTACAATCTCAACAATTCTCTGTTGTTTATCAAGGGTAGGTCTAGGGCTTCCTCTTTGTTCAAAATAGTTTAGACTACCGAAGATCTCTATAAGTCTGTTATTCTTCCTATTTTTGTATTCATTTGCATAATGACCCATTTCTCCATATGCCCAACACTTATAGTTGTTTTTCCCGGCAAGATAATATGCAATTTTTCTAAAAAATCTTCATTTTTTAGGGTTTGATTTGTTATAATATTTTCTTTTATATTTCTCTCTTCTGCTTGTTAAAACTCTTTTTCTTATAAAACTTTATTTTCTTTCTCTTTTTAGGTTTTTTCCCATTAATGAGGATTATCCCGACAAGTTAGAAATTGTTTCTTCATTTTCTTTTGCTACTAGAGATCGAGCCATTGATCATTGATCATTTTCTTAAGTAAGAGATTCTTGAACTAAGGGTATCAATGATGTTGACTCCCTTAAAACCTTATTTGAATTTTGAATGAAAGACAAATTTTAATTTGATTAAATCATGTTGATTGCCTTGAAATCCTTACTAATATGCTTATTATCTTAGTATTGCTAATAATATGGGATTGTGATGCTATATTTATCAAATGTCAAGATTTGCTTAGAATATGATACTATCTTGTGATATAATGTATTGAAAAATTGTGCTGCAAAATAAGCATGCTTCTAGATGATTTTCTCAGCCAAGATTTTATCAGCAGATAAGCAAAATTCAAGGGCTTGAAAGACAAGGCTCAAGGCCTTGAAAAGTTATGGAAGATAGATTGCCTTGTTTGGTGCAACAGTCACTTACCAAGCTTTACTCTAACCTCTCCTACACCTCTTAGCTCTAAAAATGAGAGGAATTGGCAGTTGGAAATAACACAAAAGCAAGCACAAACAATAATACTCATAAGCATACATTGAGCCTATTCCTTCAATTCACTTGTACTGTTCAAAGTTGTAATTAGGTGGGATTATAGAGTTGAAGGGTCAACTTTAACAAGCCTTGTTGAAGGTGTCAGCTTGTGACTTGGAACTTAAAGTAGGTGTACTTTAGAGTTGTAACTATCCTCCCTAATAAAATTGGGTTAATTCTAGAGTTAGGGAACTCTAGGCAGGGACTAAGCCTGATTGAGGCTAACATCGTTAAAAAATACTTGTATCTTGTCCACTTTTATCTTTCCGCTCTTTATTTCGATTAATTTGTGGCTTGATCATCATCATATTCATCCCCCTCCAGAGTGCTTCAATAGTCTTTGAGTTTTTAATTGGTACCAAAGCCAAACCCACTGCACATTGACTTTATCGTCAAGTGGGCAATGATTATGGCTGCTACTGGAGAAGGCTATTATGATCAAGATCGCTCTACTGTTAGACCTCCCTTGTTCAAGGACACTAACTTTTTGAATTAGAAAATTTTGATGCAGATATTCATCAAGACTGAAGATTATGAATTGTGGAATATCGTGACTAAAGGTCTATATGTTTCAAAGACTACGATCGATGGAAAGACTGTCTTGAAAAATGAAGATCAATACACCCAAAAAGACTCTGCAAGGCTTTCAAATAATTATAAGGCTATGCATATCTTATATTCTGGATTAGATGCTAATGAGTATAATCGTATTTGTGCATGTGAATTAGCTAAAGAAATTTGGGACTGCTAGCCGATAATTTATCGTATTTTACGTGCCCCTTTGACGTAATTTTAACTCATATAATGATATAATCTTTAGGATTTTTACTTGGTTTGTTTGTTTTTATAGGTGATAAACTTTAATCGAGCAAAACGCCGTGAAAAGGAGAGAAGACAGACAAGAAGAGCAAAACAAGGTAATAGGAGACGACGGGAGACCGCATCACCGTGCCAGAGATGTGGCATGGTGGGGTCGTGCCACCTAGCACAGTCGTGCGCCGGCCTTCCCGACTCGCTTGCCCGATTTTATTTAAAGTCGGGCATTTTGTTTGGGGGACTCCCCAGACTCTCTCTGGCAAGTTTTAGGCTAGGTTTTAGATTAGTTTATCAAATAAAAAGCCTCAATAGGAGGATTAGATTAGAATTGAAGATTACAATTTTGAATTCAAGCTTTGGATTTCAAGTTCTTTCGATCAATCAAGATTCAGTTTTCTTCCCTTTCCTCTCTCTTTTTCATATGTTGTTCATGTTTATGTTTTGCTAGTTTAATTCTTGTATTTGAATTGTTCTGTTTAAATATTTAGTTTTCATTGTTAATTCATGTTTAGTTAGTTTGATTAGATTATATTTTCATTCTCTTCCCCCTCTTGTTCGTGTTTTCCTTCTTCGTTGCTAGTTTAGGTTTAGTTTGGGTTTTTGTGTTTTGTGATGTTTAGTAGTTAGATTGTGTTGCTTTGGTTGTGATTACCCTCTTGATGGCTAATTGATTGCTGTTAGGCCTTTACCCATCTTGTTTGTACTAGAATTTAGAGTTTTCTTTCATGCCCCCCAAGTGTTCGATGAAATGGTTAGAAGAGCTTTTGTCCATGTTTTAGGGACATTCAACTTGTGCTGAGAGGTGAGGTTGATTGTCTAGTATGGATAGAAATAATAGCTGGGATTCGAACATGAAAATAGTCTCGGTCACTAGCCAGGTCAAGGGTTGTCAATCTTGTAGTTTAATTGCACTAATCTCATGAAAATAGGAGATTAGAACAATTAGACTAGCTCATGGCCCTTGAGAGAGGGCTTGGGTGGTCTTTAATGATACAACCGATCATCTCTAAATACTAGCATAACTTGGAAAGGTTAAGGTTTGACTTGATTAGTTGGTTTATCTCAGTTTAATCATAATCGAAATCTTTTGTTTATTATAATAGCTCAGTTCTATTTTTATCCCTTCTATTTTCCTAACTTGAGACGCTTTAGTTAGTTCTGGTATTTGAAAACCCAACTCCCTGTGGACGTCACCCCGAGTACTTTAATGATACACCTCGTACTTGGGGTTATAAATATTAAAACTTTTTCTTCCTACCAGGGACAAGCTGGTGGTAGCATATGAAGGGATAGTCAAGTAAGAGAAACAAAGATCAATATGTTTGTCCATCAATATGAATTATTCAAAATGCAACCCAACGAAACCATCAAGGAGATGTTCACAAGATTCACTGATATAACCAACAACCTCAAATCGCTTAGCAAGACCTACATGAATGAGGAAATGGTGAGAAAAATCCTTTGATTTCTTCCCAAAAATAAATAGGGTCCCAAGGTCACTGCAATTGAAGAAGCTCAAAACCTTAAGACACTAGCCTTGGATGATCTACTCGAGAAACTTCTAACGCATGAAATTCATCTTAAAGAAGATGAATAAGGAAAAGAGACTCGACCAAAAAAGGGAGTTGCCTTCAAAACTATTAGTGAAGAGTACTACTCTTCAGAGGATGGATCTAGCGAAGAAGATGAAAATTCCATGGTGTTGATCGTACGAGGACTAAAGAAGATTTTCAAGTCAAAAAAAGTTCGATCCCAAGAAATTCTACAAAACTGGATTCTCCTCAAAGAAGAATGACAAATCTTCTAAAGGTGATAAAGTCTCAAACAATAAAAAAGAATCTGACTTGGTCCTTATTTTGGTTGTGGTTTGGGGCATGTGATGAAAGATTGTCCCATCGTACAAGAGAGAGTTGAAAAACGCAAACAAAAGGCCAAGAAAGAATTCAAGAAAGCTATAATTGTTGCATGGAGTGATAGTGACGATGAAGGAGAACAAGCTGCAAGCCTATGTTTTATGGCAAATAAAGACAATGTTCAAGAGGATGAAACCAAGTATGAAAGCTCGGATGAGGTAGATTACTTTGACTTTCTGAAATATTCTAAAGCTGAATTAGCCCATGCCTTAACTAAATGCATACGATATGAGCAAGAGTACTTGTCCAAGATAAGGTCCTTCAAGAAAACAATTCGTGATTTGCTTTTTGAAAAAGAAGCCTTACAAAAATCAAATAATGAATCTCACCCAAAGATTGAAACTCTTGAAATAAAAAGAAAGATCCAAATTTGAAGGACTTGAAAAGGTGGTGTTAAAATTTTCTAAAAGGATAAGGTAACTTGAACGAATTACTAGGCTCCCAAAGGATGTCATTCAATAAAGAAGGTATTGAATATAACCCTTTCAACAAAAAGAAAAACTTACAAAAACTTCTTTCTTCATGAGACATCCAAAAACAATCCTCACACCATATGTAATTATTGCTTAAGAAAGGGTCATATTTCTTATTCATGCCCTCTTAGAAAGCCAAATACCAAAATCATCCCAGTTTGGGTACCAAAAGGAACAAGACCACAAAATATAGTCACAACCTATATTAGGCCCAAATTCGATGTCAAGGCTAGAAAGGTTTAATATATTATTTTGAAAGCTGGTGACGAACTTTGGTAACCCAAAGGGAGAGATTTCTTAATATTGATGTGTAAGTTGAGGGAGAGCCCTCTCTAAGTACTCATTCTGTTTTTGAGTTATTGCAGGCCAATAAAAAAGGCTATCTGCTCACTAATGAAAAATTCAAGGCATTAAAGCATATTTCAAGGCCTTGAACTATAGGCAGAAACCAGTATTTTTTGGTGCAACTCAATCAAGGGCTTGAACTTCCAATTTCAAGTTCTTAAGTATAAGTCATCTATAAAAAAATAAATAAAATGATTCACTCCAAAGGAATGTTTGATTTAATTTTTTCCTCTTTGGGCACGTGGAAAAAATTTCAAAATCTCTTATATGATTTTTTTATGACACCAAATTTTCTCAAATTTTTAGGATATTGTAAAATTGAAAATTATATTTGACCTTCCTTTTTTTTCCCTAAAAGTATTCCAAACATGTCTGATAAGCTATATTTAAAATTGGAAATTTTATTTGGGGTCTTGTGATATCAGCTTTAATTGAGCTATTGTAATCCCCACTTTATCCAGGCTTTAGCTCTCTTTGATTTCTACTTTGGTTTATAAATGTTCTGCTTTAGTCATTTTGATCCCACGTGTATGAACCAACATGTTAGTGGTCACCCCCTTATTTTTGATGAAATTCAAGGAGGGCGAACAGTCTTAAGGCTTTATAAGTGATGTAAAACTTGTCCAATTGTGAATGTATGATAAGCTTGTGGATAAGGTTGGAAGTACTGGTAAGATTGCAAACTCTACAAAGTTAAATTATGATGCATGGTAAGTATCTAAAATCCATTTCTTTGGCAAGAATGACGTCATTCCTTTTAGCTCTAATTATTCATGATTCATTAAAGTAAAATGTTGTCTTTCATCAAAAAAGGGGAGATTGTTGACTCCCTTAAAACCTTATTTGAATTTTGAATGAAAGACAAATTTTAATTTGATTAAATCATGTTGATTGTCTAGAAATTTTGACTAATATGCTTATTATCTTGGTATTGCTAATAATATGGGATTGTGATGCTATATTTATCAAATGTCAAGATTTGCTTAGAATATGATATTATCTTGTGATATAATATCTTGAAAGATTGTGCTACAAAATAAGCATGCTTCTAGGTGATTTTCTCAGTCAAGATCTTCTGCAAAAAAATAAGGAAATTAGCTGCTGCAATTCAAAAGAAGAATGTTGAGCAGATCAGCAAAATTCAAAGGCTTGAAAGATCAGGTTCAAGGCCTTGAAATGCCATGGAAGATTGACTTGCCTTGTTTGGTACAACGGTCACTTATCAAGTTTTACTCCAATCTCTCCTACACCTCTTGGCTATAAAAATGAGAGGAATTGGCAGCTGGAAAGAACACAAGAGCAAGCACAAACAACAATACTCATATGCATACATTGAGCCTTGATTTGTTATTTATTCAATTTACTTATATTGTTCAAAGTTGTAATTGGGTGGGATTATAGAGTTGAAGGGCCAACTCTACCAAACCTTATTGAATGTGTCAACTTGTGACTTAGAACTGAGAGTAGGTGTACTCTAGAGTTATAACTACCCCTCCTAATAAAATTGGGTTAATCCTAAAGTTAAGGAACTCTAGACGGGACTAAGCCTGGTTGAGGCTAACCTTGTTATAAAATACTTGTGTCTTGTCCACCTTTATCTTTCCTCTCTTTATTTCAATTAATTTGTGGCTTTGATCATCATCCTTTTCACCCCCTCAAAGGTGATTCAATAGCCGTTGAATTTTCAAATGACATATGTTTTTTCAAGCCATGCAATGTACTTTTCATTGATTATAGAATTGATTGGATAAGATAATTTGTCATAAAACATACCAAGATTGATTTCATTATACCCAATTTTGTAATAATATTAACAAAATTCAGCAATATAATTCTTCAGATGCCTCATATTCTATAATTCTATGTTATTAATCTTTCTTTACCATTCTCTTACTTTTTTCTTGGAAATCAAGTTTAGCTCCGATGCATTCAGTTTTGATTTCCTTATATAAGCTTTTAAACATTGCAACTAGTGTTTCCATCATTCTTAATACATTTTACCATTCTCATTTAGTGAATCACACCAGTCAGCTACAGTGCCATAAAAGGTATGCTCGATATACTTTAGAAAATTTCTAGCAGTCCATGTAGGATTTAAGCTTAGGATACTATTCATACCTCTATTCCAATGCTCAAACATTTCTTCTCTATTATGAGTTTTCATCGATGTTTAATATGTATCCCGTTTGACTAATTGGGGTCAAGTCAATTTCTTCATATGACATGGTTTTCATGGGGATAAACCCAAAGAAAAAGTTAGTTGCATGTCCTAATAGAACGTATCTTAGTCTCATAGAATGGTATTTCTCCTATAAGGTTCACCAAATTCTTCAGGTTTAGGAATAACGCTGTTAACTAGATTAGATTTGATTTCATTTATGTTAAGTTCCTCTCCAATCTCATTGATTTCAACATCAAATACCATTTTTCATATTTTTTATCCAGTCTCTGTCTAACATCTTGCAAATGTACAGCATTAAGATCCTCTAGTTTAATTAGGCTCATCAACTAATATATTTCTTCTTCTAATTGAACATTATTTATCTCTTCAAGTCTTCATTATCATTAGATAATACCTATTGTTTATCCACTATTGCGCCCATACTTTTCTTTAATTCTTCTAAATTTTTTTCTTTATCAAACATATTCTGTAGTTTTTCAAGATTAAACTACTTATACTCCATCGTCTTTGTAACACCCCAAATGTACTCACTGTTTGCATTCTCATCAATTAACATCATCAATTAGTAGTGATATCCCAAATGATCGGGGCATTACCGCCATCCAAGAAGGACAAGGCTTGGCTTAAACATAATTAAACATAACTAAGCTGAACATTGTTACCACCACACAGCATTTGTAAAAGCAAATCATCAAACCAACATCAACCGTAACTAACCATCTCAAAGTTTACACCAAAATATAGTAACTCTTAGCAGAGTATATAGTTCTAACATCAAAATATCTCATAATGCAGTGCTAAAAACATTTCAGCACTAAAACATCACTATTTCTTTTAGACTTTCCTACTCACTTATCTTCTCCAATCGGCCTGCCAACCAGAGGGCAATTCACTGAGTATTTTCCTAAAACAAAACATGAAAACAATTCAAACTATGAGTCGAAACTCAGTACATGCATCTTGTATTGTTAAATGTTCTTCGAAAAACTGAATGGGCCCGCATTGCAATTCATTTTAATTTAAAACAAGAAATGAGATAAATATAAAACTGCATTGTCAATTATTATCTAATAGTGAACGTCTAGTAACTATTACGATCTGAAGATAGGTGTACACCTGCCAAGCTGATCGAAGAACCTAAGCTAAAGCCACGCGGGTAACTGAAGGGTAATGCTCTGTAACTGATAACTGATGGAGTCACTAATTATGTGATAAACCATTGATTAAACTAATTCATTGATGTACTTACCAAAATATTATAATTTTGATAAATATGCGCTAGTTTCTAAAAATACAGACAATGAACGTACCTGGGTCTTTTAATGAAATGTCACTGATTATGATTACTCACAAAAGGGGAGGAAATGATATATTAGGCCCTAATTCTATACAAAAATATCATTGTAGGAACATATAGTTAGCAAATGCATTTACTTTCATAGTTAATACTTTAGTAAAAGAAAAAGTAAGGGCGTAATAGAGGATAAAGTAAATGGCTCCTAACCTAATCTCCCGATCTCTATTTAAGACATTATTTTCCAATATAGAAACCTTAAGAAGTTTCAAAAAACTTTCATTTAGAATACAAAACATGATTCCTACGATAGGGTTGCCAAAATGGGGTCAGAACACAAGTGTGCCAGTTATGGTCTAACCTGCGTAGCTTTAGTAAAAGGGTCATAACTTTTTCCACAGACCTCAGATTAAGGCGATTCAAAAGCCATTTGAAAGATCACTCACTAATATATCTACCCACAAAATCATAATTTCTAATTGGTTCGTTCATTACCAGTTTATTAGCAAAGCTTGCCCTATTTTTTGTCATTTCTCAGCCCCCACAGTCATTGCTTTCTCCTCTCTTTTCACACAAATCCTTATCTAAAATCACTCCTTAAAATAATGTAACAAAGCTTTGGTCCTTTCCATCACCATACAAAGCCACCACATGCAATTTCACTTCATAATCATATACATCAAAGATGCATTTCTCAATCAAACATACACAAATAAGATACTTGTTATTAAAGGAAGGCTAAACCTTGCATAATCATTAAAACTCTCACTTTGGGCCAACTTAGATACACCCTTAACTCATTCAAAATCTCACCAACATCACCATAATCATTTATGATGCTAAAGATTGCCAAAACAAATACAAAACCATCCATAAACATCACTTAAGGTTAAGCTTGCAAGATCACGAAGAATCTCAACTTCCACTTACTCTCAAGGTTTTCCAACAATTTAAACACCAAAATAACTCTTATTTCTTATCAAAACATCATAATCAATAATCAAAAATAATAAAATAAGAATCAAGACTAAGATAAAATCAAAACCAACAAGATCAAGATTAGGATTTACTTACTTTGATCTTGAAAAAAGTAGAAATGGAGGTGATGTTTGGTGATTTTGACGATTTGGGATGATGGCCAGTGGTACTAGAGTGTTGGAGGGGTCGGAGGCAGCCAAGGCTGGCTGGAAAACACCAAGAAAAGGTGGTAATAGTTCAGGAGAAGGGGGTGGTCGAATAGAGAGAGAAAGAGGAGAGAGGAAGTGGCTTGGATTTGGCTGTGTTTTTTTAATTTATCTAACAAACTCGATTGAGTTTTTATCCCCCCCAAAAGTAACTTTTTCTAACCATAGTTAAGCTTA
Source organism: Carnegiea gigantea (assembly GCA_029747015.1). Classification (NCBI taxonomy): domain Eukaryota; kingdom Viridiplantae; phylum Streptophyta; class Magnoliopsida; order Caryophyllales; family Cactaceae; genus Carnegiea; species Carnegiea gigantea. The sequence continues at coordinate 1,532,629 of JAKOGI010000040.1, forward strand.
AATCATGATAATTAGCTAGGTTAATAATGCAAACTTGTTGGGCTTCAAATTGGGTCGAAATAAGTTGGGTTCGAGAATAAAACGCTTCATAATGATAACATTTTTACGTTAACTCAAAATTAGATTTTTGTAATGTTACGGAAAACAAAATAAATCACTTAGATTAAACTTATTAGAGCCTACTACCAATTCTTCTAAAGTTTTCATTAATAACTAAATAAATAGATAAACCCGAATTGCCAAGTGAGGGCTCAAATGAAATTATTATTTTCTTTTTTTCCACTGAGATGATGAAATGTGATAAATAAATATAAGAAAATCATTAATATGACATAATTAAATAAATAAACATAATTTAGGGTTGGGCTATTAAAGCCTTTCCCCTTAAAGAGTTTCATCCTCAAAACTTATGAACTTTATCATGTCATGCAAGGTTACCTCAAATAAATGTGCGTGCTTGGCTTTCATTTCTTCTTTAGTCTCCTAAGAGGCTTCTTGGGAGGTATGGCTTGTCCAAAGCACCTTGACTAAAGGTATCTGCTTGTTGCGCAGCTGCTTAGTCCTGCGATCTAGTATTTGGACTGGACGCTTTTCATATACTAGATCCTCAGTGATTTTAATAGGTTCAGTTGCAATGGTGTTGTCCGGATTTGGAATATACTTCCTGAGCTGAGAGATGTGAAACACGTTATGCACGTGTTCTAGTTCTATCAGCAGATCGAGTCAATATGCTATGGGATTTAATTTTTGAATGATTTTATAAGGTCCAATATATCGTGGACCAATTTACCTCGTACTCCGAACCTCTTGATACCCCTAGTTGGCGAAACTTTCAGAAAACCTTTATTGTCTACTTGAAACTCCAGAGGTCTCCTTCTCTTGCCCGCATAACTCTTTTGCCGACTCTGGGCAACCCTAATATGCCCCTGAATTTTTCTTATTGTTTCAATGGTTTCCTAGATCATTTTGGGACCTATGATCAATGTCTCGTCCAAATCACTCTAGCACAGTGGGATTCTATATTTTCTCTCGTATAAAGCCTCAAACGAGGCCATTTTGATAGTGGACTGGTAGCTATTGTTACAAGAAAACTCCACCAACGGTAAATCATCTTCCCATTTCCCTTCGAACTCTAATACACAAGCTCTTAACATGTCCTCTAGAATTTGATTCACTCTTTTAGTTTGCCCATCTGTCTCAGGGTGATAAAAGCTACTAAAGTTCAATTTAGTTCCGAAGGCTTTCTAAAGTGCTTGTGAAAAACGGTGTTAGAATCTTTGATCCCTATCTGGTACTATGTCTAAGGGGATCTCATGCAGGCGAAGTATCTCCTTAACATACAGTTAGGCTAGTTTTTCAACTCCCCAAGTATCCCTAATTAGAAGAAAATGGGCCGACTTGGTAAGTCGATCAACTATGACCCAGATAGCATCGTTCTTCGAGGCAGAAAGGAGTAAACCCATAACGAAGTTCATTAAGATTGAATCCCACTTCCAAGTGGGAATTTCTAAGGGTCGCAGTTTACACACAGGATGCTGATACTCTGCTTTAACCTTCTGGCAAGTTAGACACTTGTCTATATATTCTGTAACCTCCTTTCTCATATTATTCCACTAGAAGTATTGTCTTAAGCCTTTGTACATCTGAGTGCCTCCTGGATGTACTGAGTAGTGAGTATTGTGAGCCTCCTCTAGGATATGTTTCCTCAATTCCTCATTTTTGGGTAACATAGGCTATTTTGAAATCGTAGGGTCCCATTCTTATGTACTACAAACCTAGGAGGCTTTCCTTTCTCTAAGTTTTACTTCATTCTTTGGAGTTCAGGATCAATCTCTTGGTTCACCCGAATTTCCTCCACTATGGAAGGCTATAAGGTTAGTGATGATAATTGAACATTTGATTGTCCATGGGACACTAGTTGAATTCCCAAGTCCTCAAGCTCTCTCAAGAAACTCAATTGAGTAATTACCATAGTGTTTAAGCTATGTTGCGCTTTCCTACTCAAGGCATCCACTATAACATTTGCTTTTCCTGGATGATATGGAATCCGCAAATCATAATCCTTAAGCAAGTTAGGCCAATGTTGTTGTCTCAAATTAAGCTCCTTCTGGGCGAAGATATACTTTAATGGTCAGTATAGATCTTGCATGGCACCCCATATAAATAATGTCTCCAAATTTTCAAAACAAAGACCATGGCTGCTAACTCCAGGTCATGGGTAAGGTAATTTTTCTCATAAGACTTGAGCTGTCAAGAGGCATAAGTTGCTGCTTTGTCTTCTTGTATCAGTACACACCCCATACCATTCTTCGGAGCATCACTATAAATGATATACTCTTTACTCTCTACTGGTAGTATTAGGATTGGGGCGATAGTTAATTGCTGCCTTAGCTCTTGAAAGCTCTCTCACACTTCTCTATCCACTCAAATTTATTTACTTTCTTCAACAGATTGGTCAGGGGTGAAGCTATTCTCGATCCTTGACGAACCTTCGATAATAGCCCGCTAAGCTCATAAAGCTTCTAATCTCAGTGACGTTGGTAGGTCTCGACCATTCTGTGATTGCCTTCACCTTCTGGGGGTCAGTTTTGATTCCTTCTTTTGTAACCACATGTCCCAAGAACACCACTTCTTCCAACCAAAATTTACGCTTCTTTAATTTGCCATAAAGTTGATGCTCCCTTTGGGTTTGTAATACCATCCTCAAATGATCAGCATATTCCTCCCTGTCTCTAGAATAGATAAGGATGTCATCTATGAACACCACTATAAACTTGTCCAGATAGGGTCTGAAGACCCTATTCGTAAGATCCATGAAAGCTGTGGGGGTATTGATGAGGCCAAACGGCATCACTATAAACTCATAGTGACCATACCTAGTCCTAAACATAGTCGTGGGAATGTCTTCAGGTTTAATCCCAAGTTGAATGTACCTTGACCTCAAATCAATCTCAGAGAAGACTCCTGCTTCTTGTAGTTGATCGAACAAGTCATCTATTCACGGTAAAGGGTACTTGTTTTTTATGGTGATCTTGTTCAACTCCCTATAGTCAATACATAACCTTAAGGCTCCATTCTTTTTCTTTACGAGCAACACTGGGGCACCCCATAGTGACATACTTGTTCTGATAAATCCCTTTTGTAATAGCTCATCTAACTGAATCTTCAGCTCCTTAAGCTCAGTTGGGGCCATACGACATGAGGCTTTGGAGATAGATTGGGCACTAGGGATTAATTCAATTCCAGAATCAATTTTCCTCTGCGGGTAGTCCTGGTAACTCTTTAAGAAAAACATCTCCAAATTCACAAATTACATGAATACTTCCTGCTTTCTCTTCTTTTATTTGGGTGTCAATAGCATAACACCAATATCCAATACACCCCTGACATAATAGCTTACTTCCTTTCATAACAGAAATTAAGGGACAAGGTTTTTCCTCTTTCTACCCATAGAAACATACTTCTCTTCCTTTTTCATCCCTCAAAATAACCTTAAGATCTTCACAGTCAATCTTAGCTCCATAAGTGTGCAACCAATTCATTCTCAAAATGATATCAAAGTTAGACAAATCAAATTGAATCAAATCCACAAGGAAAGTGGTTCCACCAATGGTAATGGGAATAAGTTTATAGGAGATGGGGTACTCAATTACAGAATCGTTGAGTAGCTTGATCCTATAATTGGTTTTCATCCTCGTACCCTCTAAGTTTAATTGTTTGGTAGATCAGGTGAATATAAATGAATGAGTAGTATCCGAATCAAATAATACACAAAATGTCTTTGAATTTAAAAGGAGAGTTCCAGTGACTACCGTACCAAATATGGCAGCTTCCTTCTTGCTCATTAGATACGCCCGTCCTACAGTTGCAGGCCTTGGTGATGGGGCCCCTTGGTGAGGTGGGGCCAAGAATTTTGCTGCACCCTTATCCACTGCCTTAAGTCTTCTTGGGCAGGCGACAATAAGGTGCTCTAGGCTTCCACACCATATGCATTTATTAGTTCCTACTCGGCATTCAGGGGTAGTGTAATTTGTTCTTCCGCATTTTCTACAGGGCTCTGCTGAGCCTGTAGGATGGCTCTTGGGAGGAGTGAGAGAAGGTTTCTTCTGGTTCACATTCTCACTAAGAGTTTCTCACTTAAACCCTTTTCTCTTTTTGTTGATTGGTTTTAGGGCTCTTAATTCTGTCTTCACTCGCTCCGCTTCAGTAGCTCATTCATATAGCTCTTGGTACGTCAAGATTGCTTGCCCTGCTAACTGATTTCGAATATAGAAGGCCAAATCCTCTTCAAACCTCCTCATTTTTAACCCTTTATTTGACACAAATTCAGGGGCAAACCTGGATAATTCTATGAACTTACTGGCATACTGCATCATAGTCATATTACCACTCATCTTTAACTCCATAAACTCTTTATCTTTTTATCCTTGGACCATAACTAGGTAAAATTTTACCCTTAACTCACCTAGGAATTTACTCCAAGTAAATTCAGGCACTATGAGCCTACTCTTAACAGTGTTCCACCAAATATCCGCTTCACCAGTCAAATAATATATCCCAATATTTACTTTCTTGTCTTCTGGCACCTCTACCACTGTAAAGATTTTCTCCATTCCCCTTACCCATTCCTGTAATAATACTGGATCATAATTTCTATCATACACTTTACGGTTGTGTTGTTCTACCCTATCTGCTAATTTATCATCTTTAGGAGTAGGGATGGCAATGGGGCGGGTACAGGGCGGGTTGAGCTGTACCCTTACCCATACCCGTTTTTGAAAATCGTACCCATACCCATCGGGTATTAAAAAATAAAACCCATACCCATACCCATCGGGTTTTGCGGTTTTACGGGTTTTATTTGGGTTCACATAGAAAATGAAAATTAATAACCATATGAAACCCATATCCAAGTACGATATATATTTTTGTCATTATAAGATTGTAAAGTTGTGATATTTTGGAAACATATTATTTAGAAATTTGAAATCAAATACATTATTGACTAATGTTTTTGTTAGAACAGTTTGGATTAAACTTAAACCGGAAAAATATTAATCAAAAATAATTTTCTTTCTTATTATAAAAACGGGTACGGGTAGGGTACGGGCATGGGGCGAGTGAGGGCTATACCCATACCCGTACCCATATCCATACCCATTTTTCAATACCCGCCCCATACCCATTTAAAACCCATTTTCACCACCTATTTGGGTTTTAAATGGGGCGGGTTTTGCGGGTTTTAAATGGGCACGGGTTTTATTGCCATCCCTATTTAGGAGGGATTTCAGTAGGTACTTGAGGAATTCGCTTTATCAATTCAGCTACTAAGATAGGCCAGTAGTTTGAGTCCCCAACACTGTTAGCAAACTCAGGGGAAATTGGTGGCATTTGGGTAAAATTTGGTGGCACATGATGTGGGGCTTGTTCACCCGATCCCTGGCTATGATCCAAGTTATCCTATATATGAATCTCCGCATTGTTTTGCACTGACTCAGACATTCTAATTATACATTAAACAAAATAATTCAATCACTGAAATACTCAAATATATAAGATAAGCATGCCCAACAAATATATTTAATATGGCTTAAATATTATTTAAAACAGAACCCAAAGCTACATTATATCATTTCACAACTGCTTATTTACATACGTAGCTGCCTGTTTATATACATGATCAACAAAATATAACACATCTAGCTGACTAAGTAAGATTAGCCCCGGCTTCTATCTAAAACACTAACTAGCCCCCAATCTCTATGTCCGTCACATGCCCAAAAAAAAGAAATGGACCATGTCATCACGATCGGAAGGATTTGACTAACTATATATAATGTCATATGCTACATAAAATGCAACTATCCAATTCGACCATACTATGTACATACGGGGCTCAAAATGTAACCTACTCAAGTCAACACCTTAAAAAAAACCTAAGGATCCTTAGAAGGATCGTAATCTGGGTCGGACTCATCCTTCGACTCCTCGCCTGAGTCGAAGCTGCTGTTCGATGCTCCAAACTCTACCTCGTCGATCTCCTAATCGACCTGCTGCTCTCCCATATTGTCTTCGACCTCCTAATCCATCTGCTGCTCCTCTACTACTTCATCAATCTCCTAATCCTCCTCTGGATCGTCCTCTTCCTCTAGATGGCCCTCGAAACCCTCCATGGGCTCGTCGTCAGACCTAACGACCACGACCTCCAATGTATCGGGGAGATCCGCCACCACATGAGCCTCCCCAGGACTGTCGGGCATCTGTGGAGTACCCAATACAGGCGGCAAAGGTGTTCCCTGTGCTAGTGCAGGCAAGGGACATGCCTGGTGTAAAGGAAAGACGTGCTGAAGAGTCTCCATAGTAATCCCTCTCTACTCGAACTCCTCCCGTAACATCAACTCTGAAGTGATGATAGCCCAAGCCCTCGGACTTGGAGCCTAGGTCCATCCTAACCTGGGTTCCCCGTCATCATGAAATGATGATAATGGAGCATGAACTCTACCCACGGATCAATCGTGGATAAGGACCATAGCAATCTGAATGCACGGACCGTGATGTTGTGAAACTCGGAGAAAGTGTCCTGCGCATGAGCTATCATGCTAGCATGCAATAGTGAAATATGCGCCGCCACAAGCGTACCAGGCGTCATATTAACAGCATAAGGATCCATCTAGCAAGGAAAATACAAATAAGGGGCATGTAGAAGATAAACAATATGCATTTGTAATATTACAAGTCTATGTCTAATATCACAAATCTCTAACAGTATACGATATTTCTTACTAATAACCCTTCTCATCCTCTATCTCTAAACTCCATACTCTGTGTCCCATTAGAAAAATCAATACCTAGCTCTGATACCAAATCTGTAACACCCTAAATGTACATAATTCACTGTTTGCATTCTCATCAATTAACATCATCAATTAGTAATGATATCCTAAATGATCAGGGTATTATCGCCGTTCAAAAAGAACAAGGCTTGGCCTAAAAATAATTAAACATAACTAAGTTGAATATCATTACCACCACATGGCATTTGTAAAAGCAAACCATCAAACCAACATCAATAGTAACTAACGATCTCAAAGTTTACACTAAAATGTAGTAACTCTTAGCATAGTGTATAGTTCTAACATCAAAATATCTCACAATAGGGTGCTCAAACATTTCAGCACTAAAACATCACTATTCCTTTCAGACTTTCCCGCTCACTTATCTTCTCCAATCTGCCTGCCAGCTAGAGGGCGATTCACTTAGCATTTTCCTAAAACAAAACATGAAAATATTTTAAACTGTGAGCCGAAGCTCCGTATAGGCATTTCTGTATTGTTAAATGTTCTTCAAAAACTCATTGGACCTACATTGCAATTCATTTTAATTTAAATTAGGGAATGAGATAAATATAAAACTGCATTGTCAATTATTATCTAAAAGTGAACCCCTAATAACTGTTACAATATGAAGATAGGTGTACACATACCAAGCCGATCGGAGAACATGGCCTGAAGCTGCGCAGGTAACTGAAGGGAAATGCCGCATAACTGATAACTGATGGAGTGTCACTAAATATGTGATAAACCACTGATTAAACTGATTCATTGATGTACATACCAAAACATTATAATTTTGATAAATACGAGTTGGTTTCTACAGATACAAACAATGAACGTACCTGGGACTTTTAATGAAATGTCACTGAGTATGATTATGAATAATAGGGTAGGAAATGATAGATTAGGCCCTGGTTTTGTACAAAAATATCATTATAGGAACATATAGTCAGCAAATGTATTTATTTTCATAGTTAATACTTTAGTAAAAGAAAGAGTAAGGGCGTAATAGGGGGTAAAGGAAATGACTCATAACCTAATCTTCCAATTTCCATTTGAGACATAATTTCCAATATAGAAACCTCAAGAAGTCCCAAAAAACTTTCATTTATAACATAGAACATGATTCCCACGATAAGGTTCCCAACATGGGGTTAGAACACAAGTGTGCCAGTTTTAATCTAACCCGCGTAGTTTTAGTAAAAGGGCCATAACTTTTTCCACAGACGTCGGATTAAGGCGATTCAAAAGCCATTTGAAAGCTAACTCATTGATCTATCTATCCACCAAAATTATAATTTTTGGTTGGTTCGTTCATTACCAGTTTATTAGCAAAGCCTGCCTTGTTTTCTGTCATTTTTCAGCCCCCACTATCATTGCTTTCTCCTCTCGTTTCACACAAATCCTCATCTAAAATCACTCACTAAAATCATGTAACAAAGCTTTGGTCCTTCCCATCACCATACAAAACCACCACATTCAATTTCACTTCATAATCAAATACATCAAAGATTCATTTCTCAATCAAATATACACAAAAAACAAGCTTGCTATTAAAGGAAAGTCAAACCTTGCATAATTATTAAAACCCTAACTTTTGGCCAACTTAGATCCACCCTTAACTCATTCAAAATCTTCCCAGTATCACCATAATCATTTATGATGCTAAAGATTGCCAAAACAAATTCAAAACCACCCATAAACATCACTTAAGGTTAATCTTGCATGATCGCGAACAATCTCAACTGCCATTTACTCTCAACCTTCTACAATTTAACAAAATAACTCTTATTTCTTATCCAAACATCATCATCAATAATTAAAAATAACAAAACAAGAATCAAATCTAAGACAAAATCAAAACCAACAAGATCAAGATTAGGGTTTACTTACTTTGATCTTGAAAAAAGTAGAGATGGAGGTGATGTTTGATGGTTTTGAGGATTTGGGATGATAGCAAGTGGTACTAAGGTATTGGGGATGGTCGGAGGCAGCCAAGGCTAGCCGGAAAACACCAAGAAAAGGTGGCAGCAGCAGGGGGAAGGGGGTGGCCGAATAGAGAGAAAGAGAGGAGAGAGAAAGTGGCTTGGGTTTGGTTGTGTTTTTTTTTTACTTATCTAACAAACTTGGTTGAGTTTTTATCCCCCAAAAGTAACTTTTGCTAACCACGGTTAAGCTTAAATCATGTTAATTGGCTAGGTTAATCATGCAAACTTGTTGGGCTTCAAATTGGGCCGAAATAAGTTGGGTTCGGAAATAAAACGCTCTGTAACGATAACGTTTTTACGAAACTCAAAATTAGATTTTTGTAATGTTACGAAAAACAAAATAAATCACTCAGATTAAACTTATTAGGGCCTACTATCAATTCTTCCAAAATTTTCGTTAATAACTAAATAAATAAATAAAACCCGAATTGCCAAGTGAGGGCCCAAATGAAATTATTATTTTCTTTTTTTCCACCGAGATGATGAAATGCGATAAATGAATATGAGAAAATCATTAATATGTAATAATCCAACCCTAAATCATATTTATTTATTTAATTCAGTTGTGTTATTAATTTTTCAGATTTATTTATCTCATTTAATCACCCCGGTTGGGAAAATTCATTTTGGACTCCACTTTGCTATTCGAGTTCATTTATGGAAAAATTTCGGGAAAACCGATAGTAGGTCTCGATAATTATGATTTTAAAAAAAAAGAAACTATTTTTCATAACATCATAAAACTTTAATTTCGAGCTACAATACAATTTCAATCGCATAAGGTATATTTTTCGGGCTCAAGCTCATTTAGGCCCAATTCCGGCCGGACAAGTTATTACTCCATTTTACTTAGCTAAGCACCATTGCATGTGTTTAAGTTCCATTGGCTTAGGTTATCTTTGCTAGGTACAAAATCAGTCAAGTAAATTAAGATACAATCAAAATCATTCTCAACCAAGTAAAGCAAAGCTAGTCTTCTCCTTCCTCTTTCCTCCACAGCCCCCACGGCTAGCCCAGTTTTAGCCACCTTTATGCCGCTAGTCAGCCACTAGGATAGCCACCAGCCCACCACCAGATCAGTCACCAGCCATCCCCCACACCCGCTCAAGCATCCAACATCATTCACACCTACTTTTTCAAGCATCAAATGAGTAAACTCCAATCCCTATCATGCTGATTTTTGATTCTTAATCTTGTTTTTGATGGTTTTTATTATTGATCATGCCATTTTGATAAGACTAAGAGCTACCTTTGAAGTGTTTAAGTGTTGATTAAGCATAAAAGCATGAGAGAGTTGAGATTGTTTTGATCATGCTAGTTCAAGTTTGAAGCGATAGATTTGGATTATTTTGTATTTGATTTTGTGATCCTTACCATTATAAATGATTATGGTAATTGTGGTGTGGTTTTGGATGAATTAAAGAGTGATTTTAGTGGGTGATTACATGAAAAAAAGATGAAACTAGGTGATTTAGGGCCGAGAAACAGACCTAAAACAGGGGTCTGTTTATGAATAAACTGGTACTTCGTGGGATATGGGAAAATTATGAATTTCGATGTGAAGACACCTCAATGAGTTAGCTTTCAATAGGCTCTAGAATTACATAATTCTGAGTTGTACAGACAAAGTTATGGCCAATTTACTAAAGACTGCACAGAATACATCAAAACTGTGAGCATTTGTGAATAGGGGACTCTACGGAAAAATTGGTATTGATTGGGTCATTGAAAAATTATAACTTTTGGTATTTGGATAGATCAATGAGTTATATTTCAAATGCCTTTTGAATCACCTTAATCCAAGTTCTGTGAAAAAAGTTATGGTCACTTTGCTACGACTACACAGATTGGACTGAAGTTATGCACAGTTGTATTCTAGCCCAATTTTAGGGACCTTACTATGTGAATTATCTTTTGTGTCCACAACGAAAGTTTTAGAGGACTTTGTGATCTTTTCATATTAGGGTTTTATATCTTAATTGGAGGTCAGGAGTAAAAGATATGGATTTTCTAAAGCTGACCATCAAACAGTAATATGGCAGAAGAAAGAAATCGTGACATTTGGAAATATCATCAGAAGTTTCTATCTAATTATGGGTATTGCAAAGCAATTACAAGGTTTAGTGAGTTCAATAAGTTTCATTAGTGTATGGAAGATTATTTGGATTGAAAAACCGAGTTAAATGAGCATGAAAATGGATTTTGAGAAGTGGGCAGAGTAATGACTCAAATCAGTGTCTATTGGACTCAGTTGGGGTTATTTGAGCTTTTATGAACCTCATAACATCTCTCCTGACATTAAGTCTTCTATTATCCATTTCAAAAGTATTACACTTTCCATTATCCATTTCGAAAATATCAGAAACCCATATTTCATTTATATCAATTAAAATCTTTTCATTATCACCTCAATCATTCCAATTTGGTCTATTTTGTTTCAGTTTGTTGTATTTCAGGTTCAATAACCCTAATTGATTTATTTTTTTTCAAATCATTTTGCTGTAACTTATCTTATATTGAATTATTAGAATTGTGGAAGCTTTTTAATTAATCAATTTCCATTGAAGTTACAAATTCTGGGAGTAAATATTGTTTACTAACTGCATTTATCTATAATTACATTTCTTTAGCAGAATCGGGGCCTCGTCTATCGTTTCCATTGTGCATAAGTATTATCAAGTGAAATATCATTTTAAAGACTTCAGGTACGTCTATTGCCTGTATCGTTAGAAATCAGAGTGTATTTATCAATGTTATCATATTTTGGTAAGCACATTAATGAATCAATTTATACAGTAATTTATCAGTTAATTAGTGACCCCATCAGTTATCATCTATAGGGCATTCGCCCTTCAGTTACCCACACGGTTTCAGGCCAGGTCCTCCGATCGGCTTGGCAGGTATATACCTATCTATAGATCGTAACAGTATCAAGGGATTCACTATCAGATAATAACTAGCAATGCAGTTTTACATTCATCTCATTCACTGTTTTAAATTAAAATGAATTACAAAGCGGGCCCGACTTGTGTTTCAATGATCGTTTAACAATACATGAATGCATGTACTGAGCTTCGACTCACAGCTTGAAATATTTTTCATGTTTTGTTTTAGGCAAATGCTCAGAGAATCGTCTTCATGCTAGTAAACCAGCGGAAGAGAATAAGTTGAGCAAGGGAATCTGGATGGATCAACATTGATACAGTGCATGCATAATTTCAGAGCTATTTATTGAAATCTTCAGTGGATGTAGATGCAAATTACATGGTGAATTATTTTTACTATAGTGTAAAAGCCTTATGTAGGTTAACAGTTGATTATATAACACTCATGTTTCAAGTCTTGTCCTTTTGGACGGCGGTAATGCCCCTATCATTGGATTGTTTAGATTATAATTAAGGGATTTATTAAGAAAAATGCAAACAGTGAAATATGTTTAATCTGGAGGCGTTACAGATTTGGTATCAGGGACAGTTGAGATTTTCTTTATGGGATCTAGAGTATGGAGTTAAGATATTGAGAAAGTGGGTTAGTGAGGAATGAGAATTATTATGATATCCTTGGAGATTTGTGATACTAGTTGCTTATCTCACACGTATTCTACTCAGATATTCTTCTTTGTTAGATGAATCCATATAAGTTGAATAACAAGTTGAAGGTTCTCTAATGCATTTAGGTAAGTATGGTCATATGAGCCACCCCATCTGAATGGTTTGACATCTTTTTAGCTAGAATTGTTCATTTTTGGGATGTAAACCTTTGTACTCTGGGCATGTGGTTCGTAGAGTTGCAGCCTCTAGTGTATAGCCATTGAGCTTGATTTGATATCCTTTTATACTTCTATTCAATGCAGGGGATGTGATGTAAGGCTTTAAGCCTGAAAAATGGCCAGTTTGCAAGCAAAACTCTGTCCGTTTCACCCCAAAGATTTAAGAATCACTAACACTCCCAGCCCTGGGGTTAGGGGTTGTTACAGATGTTTCCTATGAAGGGCCCTTGATTCATTTTGAGGTTAAATGCATAGGGGGGAAAACTAAGTATAGGTAGAATACGCAAGTTCAATCAACTTGGCAGTTTTGATCAATACACAAGGTCCGACTTTGAGGTAACTTTTTTCCATAATCAACATGATTTATCTAGGGGTTTCCTATCCTGAATTTAAGGCTAGGGAGATATCTTTCATATGAAACAAGCTTCAAGTGGATTGAAGGTCACTTGGTTATTCAAAACTACTGGACAAGTTAAAGTCTGCAAATTGGTCAAAATCCTAATGCACAAGGTCTGCGTTTGGTCCAGTTGCAGCCTATGCATTCCATCACACAGAGATGTTTTAGTTAGTCTATGTTAAAGTATAGAAAGTAAGCTTTCTAATGACCCATATTGCAGCACATTTGGAAACCAGTGGTTAATGAAATTTAGTCTAAAAGTCTGATGGTACAGACTATTTAAGTTAGTGGATACATACAACTTTGAGCTTATATTTCTGCACATTATGGGTGTCATTTTGTGCATTTCTTGGATCCAAGTGGCAATTACTTCATATGCTTCATCGATTGTAGATATTTTCTTCTGTAACTTAAGAATTTCATCTAAGTGAGCTATATGAGGGTTCTTGGTGTAGTACCCCTTGAATTATAGGATTTTGGGGAGGCTTCTTCTATGGTACATAAGTTTGAAACTATTGACTACCGATGATTCCATACAAGAGAAACTAAGGACACATTAGAGAGACATTTTGTTTCAATCCATTGCAATTCACAACTTGCTTAAATTGTCTAAACTCTTGCAAGCAATCTATTGACTCCATCTTCATTTGTGAAGTAGACATTACTCTAGAAAATATTTCACTGCACCTTCTGGTAACATACTATCTACCATTGTCCTTGTTAGATTATCAACTGTTGGATACTCCTCACTTTGACCAGGGGCTTCATCTTTTTGTCTTCATAGCATCTCCCCATCAAGTTGCATTGCTGCTGGTAGCTGGTTTATGATTGGGATGCACCCATGTCAATAGATTATAATTTTGTAGCACGCCTGAACAGGAGGTAGATCTTAACTATACTTTGTATAGGGGTTGATTGTTACCTAACTTGTGGGATCCATTGCTAAGGAAAACGCGATGTGTCTACCCTTTCTGGCTGATTCAACCTCAGTTTCCTATTGAAGATCATTTGCATAAAGTTTAAGTTTGACAATCAAAATCTTTGCCATGCATTTGGATTGCATCAGTGAGAAATTTTGATGGGTTACTACCCTTAGAAAGATATCTTCAGTTGATTCATACTACAGAACTCTAGAGTGGAAAGTATGATCCTGTGGAATCTTAAGAATGGATTTAAGGAGTGGAGAAAATTTTCACTGTAACAGAGGTTCCAGGGGATAAAAGGGTGAATGTTGCAAGAAAAACAGAGTTTTAATATTTATAAACCCCAAGTGCAAGGTGTATCGTTGAGTACTTGGGGTGTCGTCCGCAGGGAATTGTATTTTCAACTACCAGAGTTTACTAGAGCGTCTCAATCTAGGCGTGATCAACGGTGAAGGAGGGGAACTAAACTACGCTACAAATACAGAAACAAGCGACTTGGAATTGTGATTTTACCAATTAGTGAACCAACTAATCAATACGAGTCCTAACCCACCCAAACTACGCTATGAACAAGAGATGGTCGGTTGCACCATCAAAGACCACCCAAGCCCTCTCTCAAGGGTCATGAGCTAGTCTAATTCGTGTAACCACCTACTTTCGTGGGGTTAGTCGAATTAGACCACAAAACTAGCAACCCCGGACCTAGCTCGATTCGGATACTACTTTCGTGTCCCGAACTCGGCCATTCCCTCTCCCATACTAGCAAATTGACCTCACCTCTCAGCATAAGTTAATCGCCCAAAAATATAGATGAAAACCCTCTCAGGCATTTCATCGAACACTTGGCGGGCGTGAAGGAAAACTCTAAGTTCTAGGCATAGATTGGGTATGGTTAGGCCTAGTACAAGATCAATTAGCCATCAAGAGGCTAATCATAATTCAAGCCAACACAATCTACCAACAAATCATGAAAAACGCGTGAAAACCTAAACTAACCAACAAGAACATAAACTTGAAGAACAAACGAAGGGAATGAAATAAAACGAATCTAAACAACTAAACAACATAAATTAACAATGAAAACTAAACAAATAAACTTAAACAAAACAAATACAAGAATTAAAACTAACAAAACATAAACAAGAACAACAATGAAATAAATAGAGAAAAGGAAGAGGGAAACTTATGCTTGAATTGATTGAAGAACTTGAAATCCACAAGCTTGAATCCCAAAATACAAACTATAATCCTAATCTAATCCTCCTATTGAGGTTTTTATTGACTAAAACGTAAACTAAAACTACCCTAAGAAATCGCCTGGAAGAACCCCCGAGCGACCCCCCACAAACAGACGCCCGAACGGACTTAAATAGAAAACCGAAGCCGCGACGAATCTGGGGAGGTGGCACGGGCGTGCCATGTGGCACGGCCTGCCCGTGCCAAGTGGCACGGCCGTGCCACATGGCACGGCCACACCGTGCCACATTGCTGTGGCACGGTGCCGCCTCCCCCCGGTTTGTGGTTTTGCTGGTTTTCGCCGGTTTTCGCTGTTTTTCTTCGTTTTGTCCCATCTTCGTCCCTTTTCGCGACGTTTGCTTGATTTGGAGTTATTTCCTACAAAACATAAATAAAACAAGGTAAAATCCTATAAATAAAGTATTATACGAGTAAAAGGTGGGTGAAAGAAGCACGTAAAATGGGTAAATTTACCGTTCAACACACCCCCACACCTATCTTTTGCTCGTCCTCGAGCAAAATAAAAGAAAAACTAAAGTAAACAACTAACTCACTTTCGTAGGAATCACGGTTGCATTTAGCGTATGCAACAAGCCCTTTAAACCCCTTGGTCACCCCAAGTGGACGAGTAAGGTCTCGTGAGGGTTTGCAGAAGATATACCCACAAAATCTCAAAAAGGAAAAACAAAGAAAAGAGAAACAAAAATCGAAAAATAAAAGTAGCAAAACACAATATATACATGGGGATAAACTGTACACAATCGAATCAACCAAAACCACCTAATAGCTCAAATATCAGTCTGTACACAGGCATTATATGCATTTCAGGACACATCATCCCAAAGAATGGCATCCAGACATCAGCTTTTCACCCCACGACGCATGAGAACATTGAATCCATCCTGGTGCCTAGTGTGCAAGTGTATCATCACCCTGAAACTAAGCCTACCAAAACCAAACTCAATCCCACGAAATTGACACAAGTTACCTTTTTGATTGGCTAGCATAGAAAGCAGGCTTCCCCAGTAACAGTATTGCTTCAAAGGGTAACACCCAGTAGCGCATGCCTCAAAGGGGTACTTGTCATTTCCAACTCTTTTCTTCCCCACTTTCTTTTCTTTCCATTATTATTTTTTTCAATACAAACTCATGTCACGCCTCAAAGGGATACACCCAGTAGCGCTTGAATTTGTTTGTTTTTGCTTTTGTTTTGGAAAAAGAAAGGGGGTGCCAGCACATGTAAAGGGAACTGTGCAGTAGACAATGGGAGAGTCGATCGTGGAAGACTAAGAATTCAGGATGATGACAATACATGAATTCAGGACTGGATTGCAAAATTACGATGGACTGTTGGGGTTAGAACTGAGGTCTAAAACGACAGATTGGGGATGAATATCTATCATACACATTATACTTATATACGAGCTAACAGTCAAGGTATCAGGGATCAAGGCTGATCAAAATAGTACAAAACTCCCCTAAATGCAAAAAGAAAAGAAAAATTTGTACAAAAAGGAGAAAAAATGAAAAAGTTATACAAAAATGAAAAATTTTCACAAAAATAAGAAGAAAAATGGGAGATGACCCCACCCCCACACCTAAATCTCACAATGTCCTCATTGGGAGCCGTGAGTCATCACCAACACACAAAAATAAAGAAAACAAAATCAAATATAAGAAAAACAAAAGACGACAAAAATATACACAAGCTAACACACTCTCCCAAAAACACAAGCTCACCCAAAACAACAACACGATCACACATAAATACAAACTAACACCACCAAAAATAAATATAGACCAATCCAACAACACCACCCATCACAACACAATAAAAATCCACAAAAACACAAAATTGGTGATCATAGCCAACAACGGCTCAACAACAACCAAGTTTCACCCCAAGATGATCACCAACCAAAAACACAATCCTAATATTCACAACTAAACAAAAACAAAAAGGGAAGAAAAGAAAAATAAAAGAAGGGGGGGAGGAGAAGAGTGAGAACGAGTATACCAGGTCGGGTACTGAATGTACCCAAACTACACCTCGCTAGGACGAGGTTGGGGAAGCGCGAGGAGCATCAGCCACTCCTCGGCGGCGTTCAGGACGCGCATCGCCAACTCAGATGCTGTCAACGCTCGCAGAAGTTTATCAAACACCTGAGCCTGCAACTCAGATGAGTGTAAGTAAGAGCACTTAAACAGGAATGCAGAAATAATAGTAAGTGCTCTCCTAAATTTATCAAATGCCTTAGAAAAATCAGTAGAATGATTGAATTCAATAGGAAAGATGATTTTTCCAGGCATGTCCTCTAGGTATAGACTATAAGGGTCAAGGGAGGGGTCATACCCTCTAAAGGCACCTAGGGACTCCATACAGTCTATCTCATTCCCCTCAAGCATATCATGACATGCAACGAGTGATAAATTATGGTACTCAAGGGAAGAGGAGGGTAGTGAACATGAAGAAGCATGAGAAATATCAAGGGGGTTGAGGGATACATGGTCAGTAAGATCAGGACTAGATGAAACTATAGCCACAGCATCCACACAGGACTCCCCCTCGAGAATTTTGTCAAGATCCTGCACCTCACTACAAGTACCGTCTGACTCAAGACAGAAATCATCCCCATCGACCCTAGCACCAACACAAGATGTCGCACCTACCCCGAACTCCGTCGACTGAGCTAAAGGGAAAGGTGGATCAGGATAGGTCAAAGTGTTGTCCTTAAATGTGCTAGGTAGGGATGGAGCAACAAGAGGTAGAGTAGGTAAGGGAGGGTCGAGCACCTCCTCTAGTCCGGACTCTAGAGGAGGAAAAGATGCACCATCATCACACAGATTGACATCAAGTCTAGGAGCACTAGAACTAGGGTCAATCTTGGGTGATAGGTCATACTCCCGCGATTTATTAACAAACTCAGCAAACTCAACTTGTTGCTTGTTCATGGCCTCTATCATACTAGAAATTCTAGCAAAACCATCAGCAGAAATACGATAGGGACAAGAAACACTATCATGGTCAGAACGATGGCAGATCTCACATGCAAGAGGTGTATAATTAGGAATGCAGGGGGATGGGATGGATGAAGTAAATTGACTAGTCTCAAATTCATAAGTATCCCTAGCCAACCACTCAAGTAATTCCCAAGCTTCATCAACGTTTCGAGCACAGAAATCCCAATGCTCCAAAAGAGCACGGGTCTCACAAGTCACACCCTCATAGACCATGTTCAAAATTTCCCACTTCTCGAAGCAATAACCACAATGAGCAAGAAAAGCATGTAATCTATCATAGTATTGCCAAAACAATTCATGCTCATGTTGAGCGAAGTGGAAAGGAGACATATTTTCTTTTTTTTTTTGAAATTTTTGATTTTTTTGATTTTTTTTTTTGGATTTTCTAAAGGCCTAGTCTCGAATGCTGAAGTAAACCCCAATATTGAAAAACGCCAATTCCCCGGCAACGGCGCCAAAAACTTGTTGCATGAAAAACAGAGTTTTAATATTTATAAACCCCAAGTGCAAGGTGTATCGTTGAGTACTTGGGGTGTCGTCCGCAGGGAATTGTGTTTTCAACTACCAGAGTTTACTAGAGCGTCTCAATCTAGGCGTGATCAACGATGAAGGAGGGGAACTAAACTACGCTACAAATACAGAAACAAGCGACTTGGAATTGTGATTTTACCAATTAGTGAACCAACTAATCAATACGAGTCCTAACCCACCCAAACTACGCTATGAACAAGAGATGGTCGGTTGCACCATCAAAGACCACCCAAGCCCTCTCTCAAGGGTCATGAGCTAGTCTAATTCGTGTAACCACCTACTTTCGTGGGGTTAGTCGAATTAGACTACAAAACTAGCAACCCCGGACCTAGCTCGATTCGGATACTACTTTCGTGTCCCGAACTCGGCCATTCCCTCTCCCACACTAGCAAATTGACCTCACCTCTCAGCATAAGTCAATCGCCCAAAAATATGGATGAAAACCCTCTCAGGCATTTCATCGAACACTTGGCGGGCGTGAAGGAAAACTCTAAGTTCTAGCATAGATTGGGTATGGTTAGGCCTAGTACAAGATCAATTAGCCATCAAGAGGCTAATCATAATTCAAGCCAACACAATCTACCAACAAATCATGAAAAACGCGTGAAAACCTAAACTAACCAACAAGAACATAAACTTGAAGAACAAAACGAAGGGAATGAAATAAAACGAATCTAAACAACTAAACAACATAAATTAACAATGAAAACTAAACAAATAAACTTAAACAAAACAAATACAAGAATTAAAACTAACAAAACATAAACAAGAACAACAATGAAATAAATAGAGAAAAGGAAGAGGGAAACTTATGCTTGAATTGATTGAAGAACTTGAAATCCACAAGCTTGAATCCCCAAAATACAAAACTATAATTCTAATCTAATCCTCCTATTGAGGTTTTTATTGACTAAAAATAAACTAAAACTACCCTAAGAAATCGCCTGGAAGAACCCCCGAGCGACCCCCCTCAAACAGACGCCCGAACGGACTTAAATAGAAAACCGAAGCCGCGACGAATCTGGGGAGGTGGCACGGGCGTGCCATGTGGCACGGCCTGCCCGTGCCACACGGCCGTGCCACATTGCCACATTGCTGTGGCACGGTGCCGCCTCCCCCCGGTTTGTCCGGTTTTGCTGGTTTTCGCCGGTTTTCGCTGTTTTTCTTCGTTTTGTCCCATCTTCGTCCCTTTTCGCGATGTTTGCTTGATTTGGAGTTATTTCCTACAAAACATAAATAAAACAAGGTAAAATTCTATAAAATAAAGTTATTATACGAGTAAAAGGTGGGTGAAAGAAGCACGTAAAATGGGTAAATTTACCGTTCAACAGTGAACATTGGAACATTTTATCTAACTGGTGAAATCGATATTTGATGGAACATTATTAAGAATAGACTCTTAGGGTTTGGTTTCACTTGGAGCAGATTTGTGGAAGAATTAACCACAGCACACCTAAGTGCCGAGTGGGAACTAACAAATATATGTGGTGCGGTAGTCAGAGCAACTCATTGTTGCCTGTTCCTGAAGATTGAAGGATGTCGATAAGGATTCTCACCTTCAAGGCCTGCAGCTGTAGGAAGGGATCACATGCTGAGCAAGAAGAAAGTTGTCATATCTGGTACGGTAGATTCAATTGCTACTTATTCATTTATATTCCTGCCATGCAAGTGAACCTTAAAAATAAGGAGGCAGAATCCAATTATGGAATCAAGTTATTCAACGACTCTACAGTTGAGTGTTCTACCCCTCATAAATTTGTTTCAATCACTATTGATGGGATAGGTTTTCCTGAAGTTTTGATTCGCTTTGACTCATCAGACTTTGATATCATTTTGAAAATGAGCTGGTTGTATATTTATGGGGTCAAAATAGGTTGTGCTGGCCCTAAGGTTATTTCAAGAGATGAACTAGGGAGAGAAATATGTTTCATGGTCAAAGAAAGGAAAAATTTTGTCCTTTAAATTCTATTAGGAAAACAAAGTGAGCTCTTATGTCAAAGATATATAGTGTATTGGTGTTATGCTATTAACATTCAACCTAAGAAAGAAAAACAGAAGATATCCCTATAGTTTGTGAATTCAGAGAACTTTCCTGAAAAGTACCGGGACTGCTCCATAAAGAGAAATTGATTTTGAGATTGAATTAATCCCTAGTGCCTAACCTATCTCAAAAATCCCATATCGTATGGCCCCAATTGAGCTTAAAGAACTGAAGTTTCAGTTAGATGAGTCATCACAGAAGAGATTTATCAAACTATCTAAGTGCGTCATCATGGGATGCCTAGTTCTATTTGTAAAGAAGAAGAATGGAACCTTATGGTTATGTATTATTTTCAGAGAGCTTAACACGATCACCATCAAAAATAAATACCCATCACCCTAAGTAGGTGACTTATTTGATCAACTGTAAAGAACATAAGTCATATATAAGATTGATTTGAGGTCAAGGTACTATCAACTTAGCATTATATCTGAATACATTACCAAAATCACACTACAGACCATGTATGGGTCATGATGAATTCACTGTGATGCTTTTTGGCCTAATCAATGGCCCCGCGGCCTTTACGGATCTTATGATTAGAGTTTCAGACCATATCTAGACAAGTTGTGATGGTGTTTATAAAAGATATCTTGAAATACTCCAAGGACAAAGATGAACACACCGTTTATTTGAGGATAGTGTTGTAGACGTTGAAGCAACATCAATTACATAGCAAATATGAGAAGGGTGAGCATTGGTTAGAAGCATTGGTATTTTTGGAACATATGATGTCAAAGGAAGAGATTAAGGTTGATTTGCAAAAGGATAAAAGTAGTTATAAAGCGTCCAACATCAACGAAAGCACTGAGACTAGAAACTTTTTGAGTTTAGCAGGGAATTATCGAGTTCAGGAAGAGTTTATCAAATATTGTCTTCCATGATCAATAGGTTGAAGGAAACTTCAAAGTTAGCAAGAGGATAAACTTATGGCTTATGCCTCCCAATAACTCCAGTCTTATGAGAAGACTTACCCTACCTATGATCTAGAGTTAGCAGTTGTAGTATTTGCACTGAAAATTCAGAGACATTACTTATATGGAGTATCATGCAAAATCAATGCTGATCATCAAAGCTTGAAGTACATCTTCACTCAGAAAAAGCTCAATCTACATGAAATATCAGTTGTGGCAGATCCAATGTCAACCAAGAACTGGAAATGTTGTGGCAGATGCCCTTAATAGGAAGGCATGACATCCCTTGAGCACTATAGTGATTACTCAGTTGAATCTCTTAAGAGAGCTTGAGGACTAGGTATTCAATTAGTGTCACACAAGAAGGCGAATGTTCAATTGCTGGCACTTACCTTACAGCCCCCTAATGGAGGAAATTAGAGCGAATCAGGACAGTGATCCTGAACTACAAAGAATAAAGCAAAATCTTGAGAAAGGGATTCAATTTCAATGGACTTTGTTGTGGAATTCTCTCAGATATAGTGTTTGATAGAGATCAGAGGTTTCAAGCCTGTTTTGCCAAGCACTTCAAAGAGCCTTTGGAACTAGATTGAACTTTAGCCATTCTTATCATCCTAAAACGGATAGGCAAGCATCTAAATATATCAATGGATCCAACTCTTTTAAGTTGGTAGTACTTTACGACCTACAACCAACATGTGCATTTGAAGACAGGATGTAACTCCTAGTGCTCGACGTCGTGATAGCACCAGTAGAAAATCTTACGTGAAACATCAGGATAAAATGACGGCAGACATTGGCAACAAAATCATCTTTTGGTTCATGAAGATCTTCTTCAACATTCGATAAGGTGACATTTATCAAAAGACTCTTGAAAACATACCATTGGATCCGACAGGAAGGCTATGTTGATAAAAGAATGAGACTCCTGGAATTTCGGGTATATGATAAGGTTTTTTTCCAAAAAGTTTCACCAACTAAGGGTGTAAGGGGGTTGAATTGTGAACTAAATTGAGGCCAAGATATATTGGACCATACAAGTTTATTGAAAGGTTGAATCTCATAGCTGTCTACTAGATCTGCCTATATAACTCAAACACATGCATAACGTGTTCTTTACCTCACAACTCAGGCAGTACATTTCAGATCCTGACCACACCATCATAACCAAATCCATTATGGTCATTGAGGGTCTTGTGTTTTAAGAGCACCCAATCTAGATATTAGATCTCAGGATTAAGCAGTTCGGCATCAAGCAGACATCTTTAATCATATTACTTTGGGTAAATCATACCTCCTCAGAAGCTACTTGAGAAACTGAGGAAGAAATAAAAGCCAAGTACCCAGACTTACCTGAGTTGACCATGCATGTTTTCATAAACTTCATAAGTTTCGAGGACGAAACTCTTTAAAAGGGGAAAGGTGTAATAGTCTGACCCTAAATCATGTTTATTTATTTAATTAAGTTATGTTATTAATTTTTCAGATTTATTTATCTCATTTAATGATCTCGGTTGGAAAAATTCATTTTGGGCTCCACTTTGCGATTCGAGTTCATTTATCGAAAAATTTCGGAAAAATCGATAGTAAGTCTCGATAATTATGATTTAAAAAAAAGAAATTCTTTTTCATAACATCACAAAACTTTAATTTCGAGCTACAAAACAATTTCAATCGCATAAGGTATATTTTTCGGGCTCAAGCTCATTTAGGCCCAATTCCGGCCCGACAAATTATTACTCCATTTTATTTGGCTAAGCACCATTGCGTGTGTTTAATTTCCATTGGCTTAGGTTATCTTTGCTAGGTATAAAATCAGCCAAGTAAATTAAAATACAATCAAAATCATTCTCAACCAAGTAAAGCAAAGCTAGTCTTCTCCTTCCTCTTTCCTCCACAGCCCCCACGACCAACCCAGTTTTAGCCACCTTTCCACCGCCATTCAGCCACCAGGACAGCCACCAGCCCACCACCAGATCAGTCACCAGCCATCCCCCATACCCGCTCAAGCATCAAACATCATTCACACCTTCTTTTTCAAGTATCAAGTGAGTAAACTCCAATCACTATCATGCTGATTTTTGCTTCTTAATCTTATTTTTGTTGGTTTTTATTGTTGATCATGCCATTTCGATAAGAATAAGAGCTACCTTTGAAGTGTTTAAGTGTTGATTAAGCATAAAAGCATGTGGGAGTTGAGATTGTTCATGATCATGCTAGTTTAAGTTTGAAGTGATGGATTTGGATTATTTTGTATTTGATTTTGTGATCCTTATCATTATAAATGATTATGGTAATGTTCGTGTGGTTTTGGATGAATTAAAGAGTGATTTTAGTGGGTGGTTACATGAAGAAAAGATGAAACTAGGTGATTTAGGGTTGGAAAACAAACTTAAAATAGGGGTCTGTTTATGAATACATTGGTACTTCATGGGACATGGGAAAATTATGAATTTTGGTGTGAAGACACCTCAATTAGCTAGCTTTCAATAGGCTCCAGAATTACTTAATTTCGAGTTGTGTAGACAAAGTTATGCCAATTTACTAAAAACTGCGCAGAATACATCAAAACTACGAGCATTTGTGAATAGGGGATTTTACGAAAAAATTGATATTGATTGGGTTATTGAAAAATTGTGATTTTTGGTATTTGGATATAACAATGAGTATCTTTCAAATGCTTTTTGAATCACCTTAATCCAAGTTCTGTGGAAAAAGTTATGGTCGCTTTGCTACGACTGTGCAGATTGGACTGAAGTTGTGCACGGTTGTGTTCTAGCCCAATTTTAGGGACCTTACTATATGAATCATCTTTTGTGTCCACAATGAAAGTTTTAGAGGACTTTGTGAGATTTTCATATTAGGATTTTATATCTCAATTGGATGTCAGGAGTGAAAGATATGGATTTTCTGAAGTAGACCATCAAACAGTAATATGGCGGAAAAAAGAAATCGTGACATTTGGAAATATCATCAGAAGTTTCTATCTAATTATAGGTATTTCCAAGCAATTACAAGGTTTAGTGAGTTCAACAAGTTTGATTAGTGTATGGAAGCTTATTTGGATTGGAAAACCGAGTTAAATAAGTATGAAAATGGACTTTGAGAAGTGGGCAGAGTAATGACTTAAATCAGTGTCTATTAGACTTAGTTGGGGTTATTTGAGCTTTTATAAACCTCACAACATCTCTTCTGACATTAAGTCTTCTATTATCCATTTCAGACGTATTACACTTTCCATTATCCATTTCGGAAATATCATAAACCCATATTTTATTTATATCAATTAAAATCTTTTCATTATCATCTCAATCATTCCAATTTGGTCTATTTTGTTTCAGTTTGTTGTATTTCAAGTTCAATAACCCTAATTGATTTATTTTTTTTCAAATCATTTTGTTGTAACTTATCTTATATTGAATTATTGAATTGTGGAAGCTTTTTAATTAATCAATTTCCATTAAAGTTACAAATTACGGGAGTAAATATTGTTTACTAACTGCATTTATCTATAATTACATTTCTTTAGCAGAATCGGGGCCTAGTCTATCATTTCCATTGTGCATAAATATTATCAAGTGAAATATCATTTTAAAGACTTCAGGTACGTCCATTGCCTGTATCTTTAGAAATCAGAGTGTATTTATCAACGTTATCATGTTTTGGTAAGTACATCAATGAATCAATTTACACAGTAATTTATCAGTTAATTAGTGAACCCATCAGTTATCATCTATAGAGCATTCACCCTTCAGTTACCCGTGCGGCTTCAGGCCAGGTCCCCCGATCGGCTTGGCAGGTGTACACCTATCCATAGATTGTAACAGTATCAAGGGGTTTACTATCAGATAATAACTAGCAATGTAAATTTACATTCATCTCATTCACTGTTTTAATTTAAAATGAATTACAAAGCGGGCCCAACCAGTGTTTTAATGATCATTTAACAATACATGAATGCATGTACTAAGCTTCGGCTCATAGTTTGAAATGTTTTTTATGTTTTGTTTTAGGCAAATGCTTAGAGAATCGTCTTCATGCTAGTAAACCAGCGGAAGAGAATAAGTTGAGTAAGGGAATCTGGATGGATCAACACTGATACAGTGCATATATATTTTCAGAGCTACATAATGAAATCTTCAGTGGATGTAGATGCAGATTACATGGTGAATTGTTTTTACTATAGTGTAAAAACCTTATGCCGATTAACAGTTGATTATATATGGATTGATCAGGTGTGTATGTGTATGATTGAACCTTTTCTTTTTAGACGGCAATAATGCCCCTATCATTGGGTTATCTAGATTATAATTAAGGGATTTATTAAGAAAAATACAAACCGTGAAATATGTTTAATCTGGGGGCGTTACATAATATGAGGTAATTAAATAAACAAATATAATTTAGGTTAGGCTATTACGTTCTTCTTCTTTCTCTACCTTTTCAGACGACTTCTTAGTTAATTTTTCTCTTACTTCTTTTTGAATTTCATGCAGCAAAGATGGGTTTTTGTTTTGGATTCTGGAAAGGATATTACGTGGAAATTGAGTACTAGTACTTAGATAAGATTTTTTAATGTATCTAACTTCGTTGATTAAAGAAAGATGGATTACTGATAGTTGCTTCTTTATATCCTTAACTGCAATCTTAATTTTTACTAATTCTACTTTTAATTCTAAAACTATATCCGTGATATAGCTTTGTTGAGGTGCTACTAAAGTGGTTCCTTCTAGTGAGTACACAATAAGAGAATAATCAGGAGCAAGACACGAAGATGACGATCAAGCATTAAGCACAGTTAATTAGTTTAATAACTAGTAATTAATTTTAATTATCTTAATTATTTTTGATCACGTGGCTCTGATACCAAATTAAAGAGGGCTTCGATGGTACTTATGTGATGATTATCACATCCACAAAATTTAAATTTTTAAAAGTAAGTTTGTAAGGATTGGATTAAATTTTACAAATATGAAAAGTGTTGAGAATTATATAAAAAGTTTAATAGTGACTTGTCTCCCGAAATTAATTGCACAATAGTTCAATGGTTCAGAAAATTCAGTTTCATAGTTGTGAGTTCAGAAAATTCATGAACTATACTTCGATGGTTTAGAAAGTAAATAATTCTCATCTTTGTGCCATTAAACTGTGGCATATTGCATCTATATAATTCCAATTTAAGTATAAATTTTTTTAATAGGGTGGTTGAGTCCCGTTAGGGGGGCATCGGTTATATTATAGGGGGTCGTGGTATTGCAACTATGGTTACAAAGTGAAACAACAACAAATAATACTAGTAATAATAATTGTTCATCTTGATTATATCTAGAACTCTATGACAAATTTGCCCTAATAACCCAAAAAGTAGGAAAAAATTCCCTAGCTATTTTGACGAATAGAAACTGAAACAACAACAAAAATAATGACAATAATAATAATCATAATAATGATGATGATGATAATAATAATAATGATAGTAAAAATAACAACTATAAGCTTAGTAATGAACTACTGATGATGATCAGGACCATAATAATTCAAGCTACTTATAATAGATTAGCAAAGTAATATTAGATGATAATTTTATTAAGAATTGTGATCAAAAAACATATTTGCAATTTTCTTGCCTGTGCATGATCATACTTATTTAATGGTGATGGATTATCTTAAAACGCAAACTCATTAGTCCGTCTAAATTATGCACAACCTAAAGTCACTGTTACCTTGATCATATTCCCTATCTTTTTAAGGCATCTTCAATGCTTCAATAGTTAAGTGTCCTATTTCCAAAGCTTGAGCCTAAGCTTAATTGTTCATATTAGCGACATCTACAACTCTACGGCAAATATTTAACCAAATAATCCCCCCCCAAAAAAAAAATTCCCCTAACTATTCTTTCATTGCACTGTTGCACATTTCGTCATTCCCTGCCCAACCATGCTGTCCAAGTGGGCAACTTTGACCTGGCCCTCCCAATTATCTCTATAACAAAACTTTACCCTAATAATCCAAAAACAGAAAAAATTTTCACAACTATTCTCAAACGAAAATAATAATAACGATGATGATGATCAATCATGATGATAATAATAATGATGATGATGATGATGATAATAATAATAATAATGATGATGATGATGATGATGATGATGATGCAAGCGACTTATAATAAATTAACAAAGTAATATTAGACTACAATTTTATCAAGAATTGTGATCAAAAAACAATTTTATCAAGATTTATGTTTGAAAGACAAAAAAACTAGAACATTGATCACATAGACAAACTTATACTGTAACATATTTGCAATTTTCTTGGTTATACATCATCAGACTTATGTAGTAGCGAATTATGTTTGAAAGACAAAAAGTAGAACATTGGTCATACTTATAAACTTATACTGTAACATATTTGCAATTTTCTTGCTTATACATGATCATACTTATGTAATGGCGACATGGATCATTTTAAAACAAAACCCATTAATCTATCTAGAACCTAAAATCCCTGCTGCCTCCATCCTATTCCCGATCCCTAAGGCATCTTTGATGCTTCAATAGTTCAGTTTCTTATTTCCAAAAATGGAACCCAATCTTAATTGTTCAGCTTGATGACGTCTATAACTCTATGACAAAATATTTACCTTAATAATCCAAAAGCAAAATTGAAAACTCCTCTAACTATTCTTTCATTGCACTGTTGCACGTTCCCCACCCCACCATGGATTCTATTAAAGTATAAACCTATTCCTGGGTCTTTAACCATTAGCTTAAGTTTTTGGTTGAGATGGTTCTTGCTCATGGTATTAGAGCCAACCACCAATCGCGTGTTTTAAAACGTGATTAAACATGGGAAAAGGTGGAAAGAAAAGGTTTATAATTGAACCACATTTATCCTATTTCCATCATCCTCTGAAGGACCCGGGGTCCTAATTATTGTCATAGTATTCGATGGACAAAACTACGACCTATGGGAAAGAACTGTCAGAACAGCCCTAAAAGCGAAGAACAAATTAGGCTTCATAGATGGATCCCTTGAACATCCAGATCAGAGTGCCATGCATGGGACATGGTCAACTCGATATTGTGCTCATGGATGCTCAACATCATTGATTCGAAACTCCAAATGAGTGTAGCATACTCAGAAACGGCAAAAATAATGTGGGACGACTTGAAAAAGAGTATGGAATCACTAACACACCTAAATCCATCAACTAAAGGCTAGTCTAGCAAATTGCAAACAAGGTGAATTGAGTGTTGGAGATTTCTACTCCCTAATAAATTTATGGACCGAATTCACTAATCTAGTGAGAGTATCGTTGTGTACATGTAAAAAAGGCGAATGTGGAGCGCAAGAAAGATCATGGCTATGGACGAGGAAGACAAGGCTCACCAATTTCTAATGGGCCTAAACGATGACACATATTCATCCATTCAAAGTCAAATACTAGCTCGATCCTCTTCCTTCTCTCGATCGGATTTTTAATATGATACAACAAGAAGAACATCATTGAGACATTATGGTGTCACGTGATCATCGAAATGAGACAGCCATGGCTTTGCAACTAAAGGACATATGGGCATGGTGGAAAAAGGAAATTGTCGAATTTGTGGATGGTATGGGCATGAAGAGATGGCATGCTATGAGGTCATTGCACGCCCTCCGGTTTGGGGAGGTCACGGTCGTGGAAAAGGATCTCGTGGTGGCCGGAACAACCACAGAGGTTGAGGGGTGAGTCACGACAGAGGATAGGGGCGTGAGACTGCAGCAAACGTGACATACCATGAAGAAGATGCAGACCCAGATTCGTTCATGGAATCCCGAATAGCAAGTACTACAAGGTCTGGCCTAGGTTTGCACATAGGAGGAGCACCGAGCAACAGCCCAGAAATAGCGGCCCAAAGCACGATTCCAGGCATGTACACTGAGCAGATCCGGAGAGGTTTTTGAGTCTTATTGATACCCCTAAAGTAGGGTATGAGTGGTTGTCAAGTAAAGTATCTTGGATGCCCGATAGTGGAGCATCATGTCACATGGTCGGGGATATGTCAGAAGTAAATGACCTTGAAAAAATATCCCTGGCAGCAGTTACATTACCTAACGCCGCATACACCATGGCCCATGAATGAGGCTCAGTGACCTTAGATGCTTAGATAAAATTGAATAATTTTTTGTTTGTGCCCAAATTGAATTGCAACCTCGTATCAGTTTCAAAATTATGCAAACAATTAAATTGCGCAGTGACCATTTTTTATGATTGTTGTGTGATACAGGACCGCACTTTGAGGACTCTAATTGGAGTGCATGAGCATTCGAATGGGGTTTACTACCACAAATGGTAGATTTGATCGACACAGTTCATACAGGATGTTTGTGGCACAAACGACTTGGGTGTCTGTCAAGTGGTGTGTTATCTTATCTTCGCAGTAGCTTAGGAATAGTTGATAATGCAAAAGGAGATTTTTGTGAAATTTGTCTTCGTGCTAACCAAACACG
Source organism: Carnegiea gigantea (assembly GCA_029747015.1). Classification (NCBI taxonomy): domain Eukaryota; kingdom Viridiplantae; phylum Streptophyta; class Magnoliopsida; order Caryophyllales; family Cactaceae; genus Carnegiea; species Carnegiea gigantea. The sequence goes on from JAKOGI010000040.1 coordinate 1,562,778, forward strand.
CAGCAAATTCACTATTAGTCAAAATAATGCAAAAGAAATTTTTGACTTGATCCATTGTGACATTTGGGGCCCATATTGCACTGCGTTATTATGTGGTGCTTACTACTTCCTTAGCATTGTTGATGACGTTAGTGCAAGCACTTGGATTTATTTGATGAAAGATCGAAGTGAGACTAGCAAGCTCTTAAAAGGGTTTGTTGCCATGGTTAAAACCCAATTCCATAAAAATGTGATGGTAGTCAGGAGTGACAACGGTGCAAGGTTCACTTCGGGACCAATGCGAACCTTTTATCATGAACATAGTATTAGAGCCTTTATGAGTGAGAGGTCTCAAGTTCGAATCTCAACAGCCCCCATATTGATTTACTGCGCAAGGTAGGGGAGCCTTTGTAATATCCACGCTTCAAGCCCAAAGGGCATTTGTGTGAGGGGGCGTGTTAAAATATAAACCTATTCCTAGGCCTTCAACCATTAGCTTAAGTTTTTAGTTGAGATAGTTCTTGAACATATTTTAATTGCCAGCAACCCTCCAACTTACCAGAAAAACACATATATTATTCCATACTTTGTTAATCCCCGGTTTCATCTCACCTCAAGCAATAAAAGAGAGAGAAGGAGAAAAAAAGAGAGAGACTTGATTGAATAAATTCTCAATCCTGCATTAATTAGTGAAAAAAACCATGATCTTTAGATCTTATCTTCATGAACCCCACCATCATTGATCAACCCATCTCCTATGACCCTCGCTCATAACAATCCATCGATTCAAACAAAAAAAAAAAAATTAAAATACCCAAGTGGCCCTCCCAATTGTTCTGTTCTTTTGTCATGTTGATAATGAGACTTTAGGGTGCAAGAGTTACATAAAAGACAAGTGGGCACAATGGCTGAAACTGAAGCAAAAAGTGGGTCTTTGTCTGTCCCTGTGGCATCGTCATTGTGAACCTCAAGAGTGATTAGTCAGAAGAGAATGCAGGAGGTGAACTTAGAGGGAGGAGGTGAAATTGGAGGGAGAAGGTGAGATTGAGTTGGTATACATAGAGCAGTCAGAACATTATTTAATATATATATCAGCTTAGAGGGATGAAGAATCAAGGAGATTATGGAATTTTTGGGTAGATCCCAAAATTGTTGTAACCATTTTAGGAGGGATGGAGATGTGACATGGTATGGGAGATAATTGTTTATTCATTTCAAGAGTTTGAACTGGTATGTGTGTCTTAACTACCTATACATCATTTATCTTTTTATTTTTTTTATGATTATTTATAACTGCTGATATTTTGAATTCCAAAAAGGGGGAGGACTAAGATTTTGAGTGGGAGTGCACAAAATTCTCAGAATTGGAGTTTGGATACCTCCCAACCCCTTATACATATCTTTACACTTATTATATAAAGATTTATACATAATTTAGTTTCCTTATGACCGTAGATCTGTACTCCATAATGCTTCTTTTTTTTTTCCCTTTTGAAGGAAGCTAGTGAGTTTATAGTATGTGTTTTTCATTTTAAGATTATTATACACCTAAAATTGCATCAAATGCTAAAATAATTTGAATTTAAGAATATAGTGCACTCATACCTATGCTTAATAAAAAGCTTAAAGTTTAGTGTTAATTTAAATCGTTTTTTAATTCCTGATAAGGGAAGTTCTCATAAAAATAAAATAAAAAATTAATTATTATTACATTTATTACACTAATAGCAACTAAAATAATGAACAATAGAACTAAATCACCAGATTTGACTCTTCTTTTTTTTTGCCTTCTTTTTTTTTTTCTTGCATTTGATCTTCTTCAAAAGAGCCAAGTCACTATTAACTCATCCCAATATTATTCTAGTAATATAGATTTTTTTCACTTATAGGACTCAACTTCAATACATTATTTAAGGTAAATAAATATCAAACTATTTTTTCATATAAATAAATATTAAATTATTTAAATCTGCCTATATTGATAATTTCTAGCTTTCTAATGAAAACAAACATGTAAAGTAAAAGATAAAAAAGTAAAGAATCAAAATAAAGTCCTTCAATGCAGAAAAAAAAATGTCTTTTCTGAAACTTTGTTGGACAATGGAAACAAGAACTACATTTGGTTATCCAAAAAAAAAAAAAGAACTAGATTTAAGAAATATGTATAAATCTTTATCTGTACTATTATAATAGTAATCTTTGCAAAACCCTAGAATATTACAACGGGAGTGATTGTCGGCATTTATCATGATCCACACCATTAAATTAATTTACCCATTTAATCCATGCCATTGAAATAATCATTTTTTTCAATTAAAACAATAATTAAAACTCCCAAAATAGATGCTTGCATTGGGAGGCCTGTGAGACCCACCTCCTCACGTCACTACCTTCCAAGCCCAACTCCCCAATTCTCAAAGTCTCTTGCTCTACCAACTACTTTACCTTTGGGAAAAAATTTAAAAAAAAAAACCAGTATAAGTGGTTAACGTAAGGAGTTCTTCCAATTCTCTCAAACTCCTACTCCCCTACAACTATAATATCCTCTTTATTTTGGATTCCAAAAAATTCAAATATATACTAAAACAATTAACGACAGATACACAACTTCCATGTCTTCTACTAAAACATTGACTACATCTATATATTTCACCGTTCTCACCGCGCTGCATCTTTTTACTTTATACTTTCTCACGTGTCAAAACACATATTTGATTCCTTTGTTTGCCCCCTTTCCACTGGAAATCTGCATTAGCATAACAGGGTAAGATCTTCCATGATAAATTAATGTTCAAATTTATAAACTACATAGTCTTACGATTGATAAACTGATAAATGTTCAGTGTTTGCCATAAACACCTCCACAACAAGGATTCAAGATTTAAGCACTTTCATCTCAAGTAGCTACTGAAATTTCTATTCCTGTATCTTGCATAACTTCATCTCATGTTAATGCCTATCATTAATCCCTACATTTATACAATACTCCATGATCATTAGTTCTCAAGTTAAAAAAGCAGAAAGCAAACAAAAACAACTTCAGAATTGGATGCTCAATATCTGTTTTTCCACACACACACACACAGATCAAAAAGAGAGATGGTGAGAACGAATGAGTAATATAGAGAGAGAAACAAGAAAGAGAATAATTTGATTAAGAGATCTTAGAGGAGCAAAACACCAAAGAACACGAAGACACAAAAGAAAATAATGATCAACATAAACAATTAAGAATTATGTGTCATTTTCTGTCATAGTAACTATATCTGTTATGATAGGACTCTAAATAGAAATCCCAATGGCAGAAAATATGGTCAGGGAACCAATAATCCCCCAAAACCAAGATTAAGTAATAAACTAAACTAAAATTCCAACATAACTTAATTCTTAACTATGACATAAGCAATTAGCATTATATATTCATTATGCCCATATTTAAAATTGTCAACAACTTCAAGATATGAATTAGAAGAAAATGATGCTCATTTTATTTTCTCTTCAAATTAATGCACTCAAATTTCAACAAATTAGAACAGCAACATACAGCCTTTTAAGTACTCCTTACTAATGGAAACAGCCCAAAATGACCCCCAAAACCTTAGCGTTACAAAAACGATCCAGCATCAAGTAAACAAGGCCAAATATACAACATTGCCTTGAATGATGGGGCATAAGATGTTCTAGACAAAGTGATGAGAGCTAGAGGGTAAGATATCTAGCTAATAATACATATGTAATGTCCATGATAATTTACAGCACATACCCAAAGCAATGTCTAGAAGGGGAGCCTTGGAGCAAAGGTAAGGTCGTTTCCGTGTGACCAAAAGGTCACGGGTTCAAGCCGTGGAATCAGCCACTGACAAAGTCAGGTTAGGCTGCTTATAATTCACCCCTTGGAGTGCGGCCCTTCCCCGGATCCTGCGTGAACGCGGGATGCTTGTGCACCAGACTGCCCTTTACCCAAAGCAATGTCTACCCACGTCTAATCTCAGATACAATTATTTTCTTTGGGATAAAGACCCACCAAGAATTAGAGCAATTATGTGGGTGGGGAAAGAGGAAAAAAAGAAAAACTTGGGTTCAATTAACAGATACCCATTTAGGGTCTGTTTGGTGAAGAAAACATGAATAGAATAGAATCAGGACTTGAATTGTGGGAGGTTGGGTATGGAATTTAATCCTGAACCCAGTTGTTTGATGAAAACTAGAATAGAATCAGACTCCAGTTTTTGCTATTTGATGAGCAGTTTTGCAATAGAATCAACTCTGTTTTGATTTTAGAAATACTATATGCAACTATGAATTATTGTTTTAACTTTTACTATTTAACTTTTACTATTTTGTTTTGTTAAAATTACCTACAACACTAGAAGAATAACTCCATAAATCTACAATCACACAAAAATCGACTAACAAAAATAAAAATCGAAATCTACAGCCACTGCACACATAAAATTCGACCCAAAAAAACGCACAAAAACTTAACAAGAGGCTAATTCACGAATTTAAACAAAAAAAAGGATCGAAGACCAACGAACACTGTCTTCAATTCCGACGGCGTCCGTATTGACCAGCGACAGGAGGAGCCGATGCGGATGACTATGACCGAGCGGCGCAGGGCTGCCGCCGACAAGGTAGAGCAATGGATTTTTTTTCTAGGGTTTATGTAGATGAGAGTGCAATGAAATGGAAAAGGAGAAGCGGATTGCTATTCACGATGCTTTGTTGGACATAATTAAAATGATTTTCCTTTTTCTTAAAAAAAATAATGCTAATCCCTAGGGAGTTGGGAACTTGATACCTCTCATAAATGGAGGGGCTTAAGTTCCTGAAAATTGGGGGGAACTTGAAACCTGTAGTATCAAGTCCCTTTCCTTCAAAACACTCACCAAACAACAAGGAGAGGAGCTTGAACCCTCAGGTTTCAAGTTCCATTCCTGTTTTCCTTACCAAACAGGTCTTTAAGGATTTGGCAAGCTCATTGCAAATGATAGAGCAGAAAGAAGAACCAAACATTCAGGAAATCAAAATCATTGTTAGAGTATAAACATATTCTTAATCTTCAACCATCAATTTAAACTTTTAGCTGAGTTGGTTTTTGAACATGGTATCAGCCTTTCTAACCGAAAGGTCTTGAGTTCGAATCTTAGCAGCCCTCATATTGATTTATTGCACAAAGTAAAAGAACCTTGCAATAGCTACGCTTCAAGCCCAAAGGGGATTCGTATGAGGGGCATGTTAGAGTATAAACATGTTCTTAAACCTTCAACTATCAGCTTAAACTTTTAGTTTAGTTGGTTCTTGAACAATTATAAAATAAACTTCATACGGCTAAAGATGAATTACCTTTCTTTTTTGAATTCTTTCTTGGAATGGACGCTCAAAATCTCTCTCTCTCTCCACACACACACACACACACACACACACACACACACACACACACACACACACACACACACAAAGATCAGAAATGGGGATGCTGAGAATAAGTGACTAAATAGAGAGAGAAACAAGAAAGAGAGTAACCTGATTAAGAGATCTCAAATGAGCAAAACACCAAAGAACATGAAGACCAAAAGAAAATAATGGTCAACATAAACAGTTATAAATAGTTATGAAATTATGTGTTATTTTCTATCACATTAGCTATATATGTTATGATAGGACTCTAAACAGAAATCCCAATAGCAGAAAATAAGGTCAGGGAACCAATAATCTCCCAAAACCAAGATCAAGTTATAAACTAAACAAAAATTCCAACACAACTTAATTCTTAACTATGGCATAAGTAATTAGCATTATATATTCATTATGCCCATATTTAAATTGTGAACAAATTCAAGATACGAATCAGAAGAACAACATAGAGAAAACATGGATAAAAAGACCCAACATTCACAACATACTTTAGAGCAGATACTATCAAGCCAGGGGGGAGCTCGTCAAATTCGTACCCACGGATTATGACTCACACTTATGGCTAAGGGTTAGGTAGTTACCTCATCCAAATCTTAGCATGAATCTCATTTCTGACTTTCTGGTGCATCTTTGTCCCTCAATACGATTATGGGCATAGAGCTTTCAACTAAATGCACTCATCTCATCCAGATTTTATGACGAAAATGACCTAAACCTTAACCTAGGATAAATTATGCTCATTTTCTTTTCTCCTCAAATTAATACACTCAAATTTCAGCAAATCTCATAGCAGCAACATGCAGCCTTTTAAGTACTCTCTATTGATGGAACCATCCTAGGAAAAGGACCTTAAAACCTAAGGGATACAAAAAGATCAAGCACAAAGTAGACAAGGCCAAATATACGACATTAGGACAAGTTCATATCATAAAATCGTAGGATTATATCCCTTTATATTGCTTAAAAATTATAGTTGAAGCAAATGTTTAACTAAGGAAACAAATTTAAATTTATTAGGACAAGTTCCATGTACAACTCTATTTCAGCGGCACAAGAGTAAAGCTAAATTATCACAGCTATTCGACTTAAGCAGTACAAGGCAGGAGAAGAAGGCTGAGAGATTAAGCAAATAGAAATAGCCAAAGGGTAGGATATCTACCTAATAATACATATATAATGTCATTATAATTTACAGCACATACCCAAAGCAATGTCTACCCAAGTCTAACCCAGGCCATCTCCAACTGCGAACCTGTTGTCCCCGACAATAGGAGATACTAAATTTAAAGCAGAGAGATACACAGACACAATGTTCATACCATAAAATCATAGGATTATATCCCTTTAGATTGCTTTAAAAATTACAATTAGAACAAATGTTTAACTAAGGAAAAAAAATTTCAATTGTTGTGATTCCCGCAAATATACGGTTTATCATTGTAAGATGGCGTATGAGATTAGGCCGCTTCAGAAGGATAATTTGCCTATGCTAAACTAAACCAAAGAAAATAACTTGTTGCAGATTTATCGAACTAAATTTACAATGAATTAGAAATTCTCAAACATCAACACCAACTAGATTATGAGGTACCAGTAAGTCATAACACTTTCGTCTCAACACTCTTTGCGAACCCAAAACAATGCTATCATTGAGAATCAGCTGTGAGAAACAAAATAGAGAAGAACAGGGCCAAGATTCAACAATCCCATTGAACAAGGAATTAGAATCCAACAACTTTCAATCGCAAAAGTCAAAATTAATTCTTCAAACAAACCAAATCTCTAATTACAAACAAAAACTAATTCTTCAAAACTAATCTGGAAATCGAGAGAATGAAAACAACCTAAAACTAAGTGAAGAGATTGAAAGTAAGACCCCCTAATCTACGCTACTCCATGCTCGTTACTCTCTACCGCTATGCTACCCCTAATCTCTGCTCGTTGCTCTGCCTCGACCATCCTTAAAGCGCCTAAAGAACGCCATTCTCAAGCCCTTCAACTGGCCACATTAATGATGGTGAGTAATGGTGGAGTGAATTAAGAAAGAAAGAGAGAGATGTAGTAGCGGTTATGGTGTGACAAAGGCAAAGGGTGTTCCGCTTTCCCTGTTTACTAGCCAGTCGAACCGAAAAGGAAGCACAAGAACAGATGGTATGGCGGTTGGACTCAATAAAAATGGATAATGAATGACATTGGCTGAGGAAGGAAAGAGAGAGGAAGTCAGACCATGGCCGTGTGGAGGAAGGTGAAGAGCTCTGCTTTTGCTCTGGCTTTCAGTCTTCCTGGTGCTGAGGGATGGAGAGGGAGAAGAGGGAAAAGAGGAGATAGGGGGTTGTACTGAGAATCACGTGCCCAGCAGGTGCCAAATAAATGAAAGTTGTGGCAGCTGGACCGACCCAACATGAGGAGGGAGGGAGGAAAAGGGGGAAAAAAAGAACAGGTCTGGCTGAGCCTCGACTTAGGCCTGGTCCGAGAGAGGGGAAGGAATGAGAGAAAAGGGAGGATGAGGGTGAGCCGGACCACACGCTTGGGCCGTAATTCTGGGCTGAGGCCTCTTCTTTTTCTTCATTTACTTTCTCATTTGATCCAAACCTTGTTGATTCAATTCTTTTCTTTTTTTTTTCAGATAATTATTCAATCTTCAAATTTCTCAAATTCCTACCAAATAAACAAAAACCATATTAAATTCCTAAATTAATAATTTATTTTGAGCAATTATTAAATAATAAAAGGGAGGTCATCCTCTTGTTCTGAGCTAATCAAAGGCATGTCATCATGCAAATTAGGCCGAGCAAGATAAGAGGGCTCAAAATCATCATAGAGACTAACTTCAGTTTTAGGAGATCCTAAACTAGAGTCAGACTCATTACAATTCTCCTTACTCTGATTAAAACATTGAGAATATCCAGCAATTCTCTTTTTCATGGTCTCTATAATTCTATCAGTCATATCATTAATCGTCTTCTCCATACTTGCACAAGTAGCATCAACATAATCACAATAAGGGCAAGTATGAACATCATGGTCATAAGATTCACAATATTCACACAAAACAGGGGACGCACAAGAATAAGAGGGGTCATGTGAATTCATAAAGTAGTCCTGATGGGAAGGATTAGCATGAAAAACAGACTCAACATGAGTTGGGTATCCAAAATTCTTTTTAGCTTGTTCAAACGCATAGGTATCCCAAGCTAATTTTTAAAAGAAATCTCAAGATTTATATTAAGTTTTAGATAATAATCCTAGCATCTCTAGGATAAATAGACTCAATATAACCCCAAGATTCAGAATTTAGACCCACAGCATTGACCTCATAAATTTTTCATTTTTGAAAATTTTGAATCAATTAAGCACGATAATCATTAAGTCGTGAAAGATAACTCCAAAACGGTTCATGCTCATATTGTGGAAAATTAAAAACTAGCATGCTTGAAGCTCGTGTTTTTTTTAATTTTAAGAATTTTTCAATTTTCTTAGATTTTCAAGTTTTTAATTTTTTTTTAAGGAAAGAAAATGCATCTAAGATACTATTTACAAACTAATGACTAAAACAAAAATAAGAGACGCAAATAATTAAGTGAACAAAATAAAATAAACTAACAAAAATAAAACTGTATGACTAAAAGAAAAGAAAGCCCTAAAAGACTCAAACATCAAAAAGTAACCTAATACAAAAATAGCAAAGTAGCACACACACAAAGCATGTACACCATTTCTTTTCATGATCTTGTTTTGGGAATTTTTTATTTTTCTATTTTTTTCTTTTCTTTTAAACCACAAAACAAAATCAAAAAGTGAATCAACCCTGAAAACAATATACAAACATAAAATAACCAAATCTAAAATAAAAACACCAACACAAATAACTAGAAAGAAAATAGAAAATAAACTAAAATCTAAACAACCCAATTTTAAAAATAAAATTAAAATAGAAAACAAAACTTCTAAAATCAAAAATAAATATACAGTAAATTCCACACCATCACAAAGGACATAAATATAATTTTTCTTGAATTTTTTCTGTCCCCGAACGGTGCAGAAAAATGCAAATAGATTATTAATTTCAAAATTTGCAGAACAATTCAAACAGTCCCAAAAATTCTAAAAACATTCACACAAACTCTAAAAATTATGCCAAATCTATGAAAAATATTATCACAGCCAAAACCATACCAGGACTAGTCCAGAAAATTCAAACATATGCTGAAATTAATGAAAAATCTGCACTGGTTGCTTTTCTCCGGATCAGTTCTACTTTGTTTCTTTTGCTGCACATAAACCAAACTATGTAGTACTATTTTTTCAGCAACTAATAAACTCTAAAAATAAAACTAATCTCGACCAACATCAAAAATTGAAATACTAACTAAATTCAAAATTAAAACTAAACTAAATTACTAAAATGAAATAACGACTCGACTAAAACTTAAAAAATCACAACTCTAGAATTAAAATGAAAACGACTCGATCAACTCAAATGCTAAACTACGACTCAATGCAAGCTAATTTCACAACGTCATCCCCGGCAACGACACCAAAAATTTGTTGTGATTCCCGCAAGTATACGGTATATCGCTGTAAAACTTACAGGTGTCGTCCTCAGGGATGGAGTATGAGATTAGGCCGCCTCCGAAGGATAATTTGCCTATGCTAAACTAAACCAAAGCAAATAACTTGTTGCAAATTTATCGAATTAAATTTACAATTAATTAGAAATAATGATTAAGGAAAATTCTCAAACATCAACACCAACTAGATTATGAACACTAGTAAGTCATAACACTTTCGTCTCAACACTCTTTGCAACCCCAAAGCAATGCTATTATTGAGAATCAGCTGCGAGAAACAAAACAGAGGAGAACAGGGTCAAGCTTCAACAATCCAATTGAACAAGCAATTGCAACCCAACAACCTTCAATCGCAAAAGTCAAAACTAACTCTTCAAACAAACCAAATCTCCAATTACAAACCAAAACTAATTCTTCAAAACTAATATGGAAATCGAGAGAATGAAAACAACTTAAAACTAAGTGAAGCGATTGAAACTAAGACCCCTAATCTCTGCTACTCCATGCTTGCTACTCTCTACCGCTACGCTACCCCTAATCTCTGCTTATCGCTTTGCCTTGACCATCCTTAAAGCCCCCGAAGAACGCTGTTCTCGACCCCTTCGATTGCCCACATTAATGATGGTGAGTAACGGTGGATTGAATTAAGAGAGAGAAGAGATGTAGTAGCGGTTATGGTGTGATGAAGGCGAAGGGTCACCGAAGAGATGCTTTGTGGCTCTGTTCTGCTTCCCCTGTTTACTGGCCAGTGGAACCGAAAAGGAAGAACAAGAACAGATGGTATGGCGGCTGGACTCGATAAAAATGGATAATGAATGACATTGGCTAAGGAAGCCAGACCATGGCTGTGTAGGGAAAGGTGAAGAGCTCCGCTTTTGCTCTAACTTTCGGTATTCCTGGTGCTGAGGGATGGAGAGGGAGAAGAAGGAAAGGAGGAGATGGGGGGAGTACTGAGAATCACGTGCCTAGCAGGTGCCAAATAAATAAAAGTTGTGGCAGCTGGGCCGGCCCAACATGAGGAGGGACAGAGGAAAAGGGAAAAAAAAGAACAGGTATGGCTGGGCCTCGACTTAGGCCTGGTCCGAAAGAGGGGAAGGAATGAGAGAAAAGGGAGGATGAGAGTGAGCCAGGCCACACGCTTGGGCCGTAATTCTGGGCTAAGGCCTCTTCTTTTTCTTCATATTGCTTTCTCATTTGATCCATACCTTGTTGATTCAATTCTCTTTTTTTTTTCAAATATTTATTCAATCTTCAAATTTCTCAAATTCCTACAAAATAAACAAAAATCATATTAAATTCCTAAATTAATAATTCATTTGAGTAATTATTAAATAATAAAAGGGTATAAAATATCTTAATTTACGATTTAACATGAATATTAAAGTGTTCATACAATCACCAAAAAAAAAAAAAAAATATTACGGCCAAAATCAAAATCAAAATGAAATGAAAACGGTGAAATAACCAACATAAATCGAAAGCAGATTTAAAAAGATTATCGAACCAAATTCACTATTTCAAATGCATCAAAAGAACATAAAAGAAGAAATCATAGCCCATGCAAGACAAAGAGGACATGAAGAATACAAGATGAACACTAAGGAAGAGAAGAAGGAGGAGGAGGAGAGAGAGGGTTTGTGGGGGTTTTATGTATGCAGGGTTTAGAACGAAGGATAAATTCACACAGCTTCAAAGACACAAATATAGCTTTCAAACTCATCAAATTCAAGGATAATTCAAGTAGCTTAAAAGATATAGATCTATCTTTCAAAGAGATGAAGATAAGTAGAGAATGAGATGATAGATCTTGCAAAAATGACGATGGAAGAGGGAGGGGATAAAATAAATTTTTGATAGAGTTACCTTAGATTTCCATCTATTAAGAAACTAGCACCAATACTAAAATCTATGTGGAAATCTAGATCTTGTTAGCAATATCCTTTCTACTAATTTCTAAGGCTTGCAAAGATTCTCACCTTAAAAAGTTCAAATAGAGTAATTAAAATCAAACATCTAAGCACAAAGAGAAGTGAAGAATAGAGCGCCTAAGTACTATATAAATCAAATTCTCGCAACTTAAAAAGCTCAAACAGAGTAATTAAACCAAACATCTGAGAACAAAAGGAAGAGAAAACCAGGCATGCAGAGAACTGAAGAGAAGCTGGAAGTTTCAGACCTTGAAAGGGCTGCATTCATTGCAAATAGAACTCCTGAACATCGATTTTCTTTAGAATAAAGAGATGTGAAGAACAGAGCAATTGTACCTCGCGAAATCCGAAGTGAAGATCAATTTTCTTTCTACAAGAACAAAGCAACTGTCGGCCGCGATTAACAATAAAGGGGTCGACGATCTGACGGATAAAGAGAGAAGTGTGAATGAGAGTGTGAGCGTGAGAGTGAGAGTGGGAGGCAAAGCCGAACTACGAATCGTGAGGGAAGGAGGGAGGTGGTCTGGAAAATGAGAGGCGAAGAGAGGTGGTCTGGAAAGTGAGAGAAGAAGAGAGGTGGTACGCGATGGCTAGGATACAAATATGCGACGCAGTTCTAGGGTTTTCAATTTCTCAATTTCTATATATATCTGCCTTTTTTGGGCCAGATTTCTCCCAGTCCCACTTTATCAACCGCGATCCAAAATTCATGGCCCTGAAAATTTAGACAACTCAGACCCGGATTGACAAACCCGGACCTGAAGACCCGAATGTCTGAATGTCTAGATTTTTAATTCGTCTAAGAAATTTGTGTCTGTACCTGATTTTTTCAGGTAGGACAAACTCAGGTATTGGGATCGAACAAGTTTTTGCCAGCCCTAAGAATTACAAGCTACTGGGCATGTGGCTCATATTATTACAGGTGGTAATCCAAGCAATTACAAGCTACTGCCAGATATATCACATGCAAGATGACTTTAAAAAATGTACAACTTAATTTAAAAAAAAGCACAAGTTTGTACAGAAAAGTATAATAGTTGATTCAAGATATATTATTTATTTTTAGTTTTTAGTTTAGACATAGCTAATAGCTTAAGAATTGTAAAGACATAATCAATTAGCTAAGGATTAGATCATTAGCTAAGGATATGCATATATACTTACACAGGCTATTTCTTAGACCCAAAAAACAAAGTAAGATGTCCATTTAAATCATCCTTAGACCTTAAGAGAACTATGAAGATATATTATTTATTTTTAGTTAAATGGATAAATATATGTTCTAAAGGTCTAAGAAATAGGAAGAAGGAGGCCTTTCTCTAGCTTCTCTCTCTCTCTCTCTCTCTCTCTCTCTCTCTCTCTCTCTCTCTCTCTCTCTCTCTCTCTCTCTCTCTCTATATATATATATATATATATATGTGATAAGTTGTTAATAAGTCTTCCCTCTATCAATAGTAAATTCTATGCAATCCTTCCAAAATTACTTCCTAATGCTATCTATTTAAAATTCAATTTTCAAAAATTACTTAGTATCTCATTATCCTAACCACCTTGAATTCTTTCTCTTCTCAACTTCCATTGACTCTGTCACCTATATCCCTCTCTGTCTCATGCAAATCAACTACTTCCTAATTCTTCGCCTCACATCTCTATCTGGTCTTACATCTCTAAGTTCTCATATCCGTCAATTTAAATCCTCTCCACCAACTTCTAGTTATCCATTCCTTTCTCTCTCCATAATCATTTGGTCACTAAGGTCATGAAAGATTTCATTAATTGTAGTTGGGCAGAACTCAGAAGACCCCCCTAAAAATATGGATTTTTAGAGGTGTGAGTGGGACAGAGGAATAAGAAGTTGATGGTGTCCATCCAGTAGTTGACTCGTGGGAGATGAATGGGTAGTAGAAAGTGTTGAAACAATGATACGACATAGGGAAAGAGAGTGGGTGGGTGACACTCGCATGAAGACCATGGGATTTACTAATATGAATTATCTTTGATGGGAAAATATGAGGATGTTGTAAGGTTCCTAAAAGGTCAAAAAACAGTGAGCCACGCAAGAAATACGACCATATAGGTGGAGTAGGGCGATATACGGATTCTAGGCTCTAATTAAAACGTGAAATGACTTATGGAGCACTGTCGTATATGAGTTATATCATATTGATGTATCCTTTTATTGGTACTTTTTAAATATGCATACTTTTATTGACGTATCCTTTTATTCTTCTTTTTTACTTAAGTATTATCTTGATTCAAAGAAACAGCAACAAGTTATTTTTTGTTTTGGTACTTTCAACAAGAAGGCAAGTTACGCTTCATATAATTGAAATCCTATACTTCTTGATTGAAATTCTTTTATCCTATTTTTGTTTCTTCATTTAATTTTATGCTTTATTTGCTGTTTCACTTTTCAATCTTCCCCACTTTTTTTAATGTTGGGTTGCCCGTAGTCGTTAACTCAAAAGGATGATTTTTATTTTCAAAATTGTTTACAATTTACTTTTAATATTAGTTTGTTTTGGTCTAATCCATTGTCTTGTACAATCATACTCATGTACTCATTCCATGATCAAAGTAGTAAGATTTTAGAAACAACAAGAAAGTATTCATGATATACATTACCTAAAGAAGACTATACATTCTTTTTTCCTAACCTCTAAGCCTTAACTCTTTTTATCATGATACGATAAATATATACGTGTGTCTGTCTCTGTATATATGTGTGTGTGTGTGTGTATATATAGAACTGGAGTTTATTTATTGTGTTTTAATTTCTTTTAGTCTTGATATGCATAAATTTTAAATTCAATGCTAGTTTGATTTAATCAATTATTTATATCACAGTTTCTAATTTTAAAACTTTAATTGTATCTTTTATTACTCTATTGTGGCTAGTGTGTACATTGTTATGCTTTCATACTTATTCTCATATGCTCTCAATTTATTGTCCTTCCATGTCAAGATCAATTGTATTTAAATGTTGATTAAAGTATTTAAATTAAGATGTGACTAATATATTTGTTTTTTTAACAATATTAGTGAGTTTATGGCATGCATGTCTCTGATTTCATATTGCACCATCCAGCTATTGTCCAAGAAATATTGAAATAGTAAGAGCTTTCATTGTTAGTTAATTGAATTGAAATATGAGAGACGTAGTGTGGCCTAATTACCTAAATATAACTCATAAAACAACAGAAGGGGGCTAAGTGTGGGTATAGATTTTTTTAAATGTTTGAACAGTTATTATAAATTAGGTTTGAGTTGGATTTCATTTCTTCTTTAGTTGGGTTTCATTAACTAATGAAGCATGGGAATAACATGTGCTAAAGATAAATGACTTGACTTTTTTTTGTTTTGAATGAATGCTTGACTTTATTTGGAAGTAAAGAAAACATAGAAGTAAATTACTTTTAGCACAAATTAAATCTTCAGGAAACGTAGTTTTTTCTTTGCCCATAGGAAGCCATCCCTCTGATTCAGATTTGTATTTTTCTTACAAATGTTAAATACGATACCTAGATTATTTTTCATAAAAAAATTTATTTCTTTTATTTAATCCTTGCTCTGCTTTTATTTCAAAAGAGCATTTCATTATGCGCATTATTTTTTTAACCTAATGCATGGTTACGTTAATTTTTTAACCATTTAGACATCTGTTCATAATAAAATTTTTTTAATATAAATTAAAAACAAAGAAATTTAACATAAATTATCTAAGTGCAAGAACATGGACAAGTAACAAATCAATAAATTGAACTTTGAAAAGTAATTAAATCTATATTATCATTTAGATGTAATCCTTTGCTTATTTGGCATTCTAATAAAACTCTTATGTCCATGTGGCGTGTCTACATTCATTCCCTCCTTTTACCTTATTTTTAAATTCTAAATATTAATTTATAACAAAAATTCTCAAGATTTTTTATGAAATGATGAATGTAAAGCAAAATCTTCACACAATCACACCTTACAATTATATCAAATATTATTTCTTTATAAAATTGATACTCAATCATTAAGTTATGTGATGTTTATCATTTATGACAAGTTTCATCAATATGTGTTGACTAAATTAAAGAAAAAATTAAATCTATATTGAAATTACAATATATTACAAATTAACAAAGTCACCACATTAAATCTCACCCAAAAAGAAATTTCATATTTGCTCCCTTTTTTTGTTTACATATTTTAAAATTTTAAATATATTTATTTCAACAATATTGGGTTTGATAAGGAAAATAGAATCTATAATATAGTTGAAATATTTTTTCAAATGAAAGAAAGAACCACATTAAATCCCACCTAATTGACCCCGTTAGAATTCATTCCCTCCAATTTCCTACTTTTCAAAATTTAAAATAATCTCATCCATAATTCTCATCTCGTTATTCAAATTTAAGGCATACATATCTATTAGTTTGTTAATTGGTGTTCTTTATAATTGTTGAAATTCATATCAAATTTTTTGTTTAAAGTGAGAATTGATCTCTACTAATCATTTATTCATATGAACAAAGGCTAATAGACATAAGTATCAATTCATCTATCAGTCTCATATGTGATAATCTTTGTGATCTTGAACTTTCATCCCATAAAAGCAAAATCATTTCTTTTTCTCTTTCTATTTGGCCACGGATTGAAAGACAAAAAATGAGTTACTACTAAGCCTAAACTCAAGGCAAATGATTCAGTTGGGCATGATACCACATTGCATTCTAATATTTTATCCTTCTTTTCTTTAGAAGATGTACTATTTATGGGTAGTAGAAGAGGATGATTATGGAGAGAAAAACATGATGAGCGATGGACTTTAATATTTTGATATAAAATTTGTTAATTTATTTATTTGAGTTTCCTACATGTACACTATGATTGCGAATAACATTAATAAAAGAAAAATGCAAAAATGTCGAATCAAATTATTGGCCAGTCAATATGAAATTATGAATTGTTTATGCTTGAATTTTCTTATTATATATTATATCGAAATATAAATGATGTATGGTAAGTATTTTTGTCCAGTAAATTACAAAGTTTGACGTGGACATGTAGAGATTCAAGTATCACCATAGTTTGCGAATCAATAATCAAACCCCTAATTTGTGTGTTTTTTATAATAGCTAATTCCATCTGATTCTCTATTCTAATTAACTTTTATTTATAATATGTTCTTTCATGTATATGTATAGAGGGTATGTATATGATATTGGTCAGTTTTGTTATTTAGCTAATTATTTTTTAATGATATTCATGACTTTTCTTATTCTTACTTCCCTTTTTTGGGGGGTGGAGGGGGGGCTGAGTTGTTTTATTATATGCCTAGAGTGAATTATTTGCTAGAGTCATACTAAGAGTTAAAAAGAATGAAATAACTCTAACAAAGTTAATTAAATTATCTATGCAAAAAAATTTGAGTAGCTGAAAGCATTAGAATACAATAAATATATGTAAATCTCATAATTAAAAACATATTTATGGGTGAAGTTCTAAGAAACATATTTTGATAATTTAAAAAACCTTAACAACAAGGTAAGAACTCAACACTAATACAAGGTGTGCATTGTATATAGACCTGATCAAAATGAGGGTCGAGTCGGATTGAGGGTCGGCAGATAGGATTTTCTCGACCCTTATCCTACCCGACCTTCATGCGGGTCGCCATACCCTTGACCATAACCCTGACCTTGCGGGTACCCTCGGCTCATCGAGTCAGACCCGACCCTCAAATATTCTTTATGTAGAAAATGTGATTTTTCATTCAGTTTCCTTTTTATTATAAAGTTCAGTATTAAACATCCCACATAAACCAAAGGCCAAATGATAATATAATGATCAAATAAAATATATCGCAATTACAAACATTTTAATGTGTAATTTAGTGATTAAAACGATTAGTTCATTAAAACTACTACTCCAAACATCAGAGAGGGAGTGTTATAAGGTTACAAGCCAGTGAGATTTGAGATAGGGAGGTTAAGAGGAGACGAGAACGTAGAAAGCAAAATGGTTTTGAACAAATGAAACTCAAAGTATCTTGTTTTGATTTTAAATTTTGATCCTAAATTTTAATTTTTTTAAAAAGTGAGGGTCAGCGGGTTGGGTCAGAGGGTCAAAACCTCTACCCAGGCCCGATCCTTATTGTAGTCGAGTATCCTCAATTTGAGGGTCGAGGTGGGTCTGAGATAAAAAAGGCTGACCCTAACCCCATTTTTGAGGGTCGGGTTGGAGCGCGTTGGGCGGCGCTCTGACTCGTTGGTCAGGTCTAATTGTATATA
This sequence comes from Carnegiea gigantea, assembly GCA_029747015.1. Taxonomy (NCBI): domain Eukaryota; kingdom Viridiplantae; phylum Streptophyta; class Magnoliopsida; order Caryophyllales; family Cactaceae; genus Carnegiea; species Carnegiea gigantea. Next base: position 1,580,958 of record JAKOGI010000040.1, read on the forward strand.
GGGTTAACTGAAAATATTGCTTTAAATTTGATGTTTTTAGCAAGGTATGACAATAGATGATAGGGGCATAAATGTGAGGTGGTTTGTATGCAGTCATTTTAGAATTGTTGGCATTGCTAGCTATTTAGTCAACTTAAGGACAAATGTTTTAGTATTAATGAGCCTAATGATAATCTCGGCCCGTACGTCTTTAAAAATTAAACACCGTTAGTTTCTCCTTTCGAAGCATTGAACATCATTAATTTGACTATAAGAAATAACTCCTACCACTTCCACTTTGGAGGGATGTAATTATGTTAGTTCAAGGATCATTTGAGATTATATTTTTTAGGCAATTTCAAATAATGTTACCCTTAAAATAACACAAATATATGAAATTCAAGTTGCATACATCCATCTTGAAATTCTAATTACTTAACAAATTCAATCTCAAAATTGCCCTAGACTCAAGAAAATAAGTATCCCCAAAGTCGTATCGTCAGAGTTATTTCTTAAAGTTGGATTAAGAAGTCTAATATCCATAGAGTTGGATTAATGGTGTCCCAAGACCCAAAAAAGAAAAGCAAATTGAAGTGGGAGATTCTGAACAAATAGCCTTAACTCTAAAAATTGGGAGATTTATTAATAAAAAAACAAACAAATAAGCAAAATTTAAATTGAACAATATTATCTTTCTTAACTTCCTTAGCAATATTCAGCAAAAGTATCAAAGCAAATTTTAATTACTACTCATTGCTTTTATTATTGTCATTGCTTACTAATAAAAAATTCCATTTTGAAATTTACGTACATTAGCGTGGGTCCAAACTAGTTTAATTAAGTAATGAAACAATCATGAATGAAACACAATTGGAAAAAGAAAGAAATAATATTGCCAAACAAAAAAAGGAAAGAAATATAAAAAAAGAAGAGCGTCGTGTACTCGTAGAATCAGGGGCAAGACGAAGTAAAGAAAAAAGGAGAACATGGGAAAAATAGCTAATTTTGTCACATCACTGAAATTTCCGTGGAAGGTGAAGAACATTTTCATTGAAATATGACGACCCCCAATTACGATGCGGATAAAATTATATCTAGTTATTGCTCCATACCTAGTGACGGCATTTAATGCCTATGTGAGAAGGATGATGATCTAGTTTGTTAGGCCATTAAACAAGTTATCACCCAGGTTCAGAACTGAAAACTTTTTTCAGTGTTTTTTAGTCTTATAAGTGGAGCATTGGTCCTTTCCGTTTTCGTGGTAGTAAAACTTGATTACCAAGGAAAAAAAAAGTGTGCATGCACAGTATTTGTTATCAAATCTGTTTGAAATTTGTCAGATGTAAGGGCAAATGACAATGCATAGCGTGGGGTAATTATCAAGATACAAATTTGATTTTCTGATCAATAATCTTTGTTGTTACGAAATATATGTTTAATAAATATTATGTAAATATAGTGACTGATGCACACAAACCAATTCCACATTTAAGTGGGAAAGATTGATGGTGATGAGACGCTTCTTTCTCATGGTCTTAAATCTTAATAACATGCAAGCAAATTATCAATCAATAAATAACAATATATTTAATATTATAGTTAGCAAGAGAAACTCTTTTGTTTTTTTCCCCTAAGTTTCACAATAATTCTGCTAATTAAAAAAACAATTTATGTATACAGAATATGTAGATCAATAATACATAATTTTTTAATCAAATAAAAATAATAATAAATTTTGTTAACTACGGTTAGAAACAAAAAATCAGTAAAAAGCTTTTTTTTTTGGTGGTGAGATAACTAAAGGCGTCATGTTATTAAGTTCTATAGATGCATTCAATAGTGTATAAATTGAATTTTAATTTAATCACTAATGACATTTATTAGAAGGACGATGATATGAATTAATAGCAACATGCCATGTCAACTTTTATACCACCTGAACTATCCATGCATCAAGACCATATGATATCACTCAATTTTATATATTACTGTATAGTTCGATAAGTAGATAGATAGACAGATAGATATGTAATATAGTTATAAATATTTATAGAATACTAATGGTTACTTGTAGTCTATAACTTTTGTTATTCTTACCAAACCTAACTATATCAGACTAGCCCAGCACGAGGTATGGCTGGCCCAAATCAACTAGGACTCATTGCCTCCACCTCCGACCATGTAAAATAAAAATTAAAAAAGAACAAGAACCGGAAAAAAAAAAATGAAAAAGAAAAATAAGAGAGAATGTTCGTCAATCGTCATTCCAAATAAACGGAATAAAAACTCCCCGCCTGTATGTCAGTACTTTGTCTGGTCTCCCGCAAAACCCTTCAAAAACCTTTTCGCCGGCGACGACATTTGCCGGCGAGATTTTCGTGTTTTCCGGCTATAATTTTTGTAAGCTGAGTGCCCAATATCGACAAAATGAGCACCGTCGACAAGATGCTGATCAAAGGAATCCGGAGCTTCGACCCGGAAAACAAGAACGTCATCACCTTCTTCAAGCCCTTAACCCTAATCGTCGGCCCCAACGGCGCCGGAAAAACAGTAATGTTCTCTCTTATCCTTAACTGTTTCCTTAGTGCCTGGCTTTTTGTTTTGTCCCTTTTTTTTTTGTTTTTTGGTGGTTGTTTGGGTGTATGTTTGTTGATAGTTGTGTTGTTTGTAGACTATAATTGAGTGCTTGAAGCTGTCTTGTACTGGGGAGTTGCCGCCGAACGCTAGGTCTGGCCAGAGCTTCATTCATGACCCTAAGGTCTTTTTCTCTCCCCCCCCCCCAAAAAAAAACTAAAAATGGGGGAAACAACGTTTTTGAGTTGAGTATTTGGCTTCGTAGTTTGTGCTAAGCTGTTATTTTGCTGGGTTTTAATGGTAGGTTGCAGGGGAAACAGAGACTAAGGCGCAAATCAAGCTCCGGTTCAAGACGGCAGCTGGGAAAGATGTTGTGTGTATAAGGTCATTTCAGTTAACCCAAAAAGCATCCAAGATGGAATATAAAGCCATTGAAAGTGTGCTTCAGACTATTAATCCTAACACTGGAGAGGTATTTCTATGTTGTTTTGCATATCTATGCATTTACTGTCACCAAAACTCCTGTTTAACAAGTAATTTGATCTTATTGCTGCTTATTGGGAACTTTTGAACTTATGTTAGTGCAATGTCCTCTCCCTGAGGCGATTCTATTGAGTAAGGGTCTGATTTTATGTGTTTACCTTGCTCTCCCAATGGTACTTCATGGAAAAGAGTTGGCTTTGGCCATTTCTTACTTTATCGGGTTGGAGGAGGAGAGTTGAGAAAGTTGTAAAGACATTGTTGAATTTTGTTTTCTTTGCTCAATGGGAAACTTCCTTTAAGATCTGCAATGATTAATTTGGATGGATAGATATGAAGAGTTCTATGCTTGTATTAGCTGCAAAACTTGAGCACATTGTCTGCAATTGTGGCAGACTTGCTCATGTGGATATGTGCCGCATTTTCACAATTGCTGACATTGTTGATGAATTTATTTTCTGAATGTTTTAGATAATGGTGATTTGTTATTTTGAAATTGGCCTTTTGTCCTTGTATGGTCATGCACTCATGCACTCATGCTAGTTGCTTTCATTATTTGGATAATCCCAATATAGGTTTCTTTGCTTCTCACTCAAGGGATTGAAAGCTAATGGACATACTAGCTGCGTTGAGCTGATAGCATCTTTTTTATTATCCTGTGAAGTGGCTACTTTGAGCTCTGCTGTTTGTGTGAAAATGATTCCAGAATGAATGAATTGTAGAGGCACACGATACAGAAGGAAGGAAGAGATTATAACCATCTATTATGCTTGTAGATTGTTTACTTGTGTACTTATTGTGTGGTACTATATACATGGTATCCGTTATCTTCTCCATAATTTATTGTCATGATATACCAATTCATGTTTGTTATCATCAAATCCCAACTCGACTAATGGTCTGACCCATAGTTGCTTGGAACGTGGTACGCTTCGGTATGCGGGATGGATTCAGATACGTGATTCGCTGCATAATGGAGAATTTGGTACGCGAGGGTTGTTATTAGTACATCTAGTCCTGCAATTCAAAATTTCACATATCATAGAGACTCTTTTTTTTTTTTTTTTTGGGTGGGTAAGTAATCAAGAGGTACTTTAAATGGACACCAAGGGCATGTCACCCATGTACAAAAGGAGAACATTATGTCTTAAGCTTTCTTCCATAATGCAATCGACAAAAGCCAAAAAATTTAAATTTTTGTTACCACTGAGCCTGACACTCCAACTATACAACAACCTCAAAAAATAGAGTTTAAAATCTTGAAACGACAAGACTTTGTCTTCAAAAGTACGACGATTTCTCTCCTTCCAAGTAACCCACCAATAGTCAAAGGAACCATGTTCCAAACTCCAAGGAGTCAACTTTTCTTCATCCTTCTCCTCCAAGCCATTACCACATGTCTCACATTAGAAGGCTGAACCCGACTAATCCCCATAAGAGAGAGAGATAAATTCTAAAGCGAAGAAAACCCACCGACGATGTACAAGGAGGTGATCCATAGTTTTTTTCCTCCTCCAAACACATGGAACATCTACGTGGACTTCTAAAATTTCTTCTGTTAAGCATGTCATCCGTAGGAATTTTGCCTACGGTGGTTGCCCAAGCAAAGAAACATACCTTTATGGGAGTTTCAGACTTCCAAATGGACTTGGTAGCAAAATTACAACCATCCAAGACTTCAAATTGTGTGAAACAAAAAGTCTTTACGCTAAAGGATCCCTTGGAATTTAGTGGCCACACAATCTCATCCTTGCCTTGGGATAGAATCTCTTTGCCAGCAAGTACGGCTAACAAATTACAAATACTGTCATCTTTTCAATCATTAAGACTCCTCACAAAAGTCAAATTCCAATGGCTAATGTCACCATCCCAAGAAACTTCTTGAACCATGGCACACTTCAAACGAGTCATCCTAAAAAGATCGAGAAAAAGAGTCTTTAAAGGTCGATCCCCACACAAACATCATGGCAAAATAACACCCTTGAGCCATCCTTCACCTCAAAATGCACTAAAGATTTGAAACGCTCCAGACCTGCTAAGATAGATTTCCAACAACCAACACAGTGAGAATAAGAACTCTTCTTACTCCACCAACCCAACTCATCGATCCCATATTTTGCCTTGATCACACTTTTCCACATAGCATCATTCTCCTTTGCAAACCTACATAACCATTTGCTCTTCAAAGCTTCGTTCATAACATGAACAAGTCTTATGCTAAGTCCTCCCTCTTGTTAGGACGACATTCTTTGTTCCAGTTGACCCAATGAAGGCCGTTATCATTCTCACTAGAATTCCAAAGAAAATCTCTTATGATTTTCTCTAACCAACTAGCAATGTTAGCTGGGATGGTGAATAAAAACATGAAGTAGATAGGCAAACTACACAAGGTGCTTTTCAAGAAGGTCAATCTACCCCCTCGAGGCAAAAGCTTAGACTTCGAGCCTGCCAATCTCTTATGAAACCTTTTAACCATGGGGTCCCAAACAGCTATGCTCTTATAAGGAGCGCCAAGAGGAAGACCAAAGTAAGAAGAAAGCAGATACTCAACTCCACACGCAAAGAAACGGGCCAAAACATGAACATTAGGCACCTCGCCAATGGGAATGAGTGCACTTTTGGAAAGATTGACCCTTAGTCTAGACATAGCTTCAAAAATCAGAAGAATGCATCTTAAGTAACCTAAATTACTTTCGTCCGGCTTGCAAAAAACAGGGGTATCGTCGGCAAAGAGCAAATGGGATATCAACAAACCCGTGGAGTGAGGGTTGCTAATATGAAAGCCATTCAAGAAACCCTCCTCACCTGCGTTAATCACCAACTTACCGAGAGTCTCCATAACCAAAATGAACAATAAAGGCGACAAATGGTCACCTTGCCTTAGACCTCTTGAGCTTGAGAAAAAACTAGGTGCTTCACCATTAATCAGGATAGAGAAGCGCACAGTGGAAATACAAAAAGAGATCCATTTCATCCACTTTTTAGGAAAGACCATTTTCTCAAGCATGGCCAAAAGGAAACTTCAAAAGACATGATCATAAGCTTTCTCAATGTCAAGCTTACAGTGAATACTCAAAATTCCAGATCTCATATAAGAATCAATGCACTCATTAGCAATCAAAGCAACATCCAACATCCAAAATTTGACGGCCCGGAAGAAAAGCATGCTGCGAGGGACCCACGACTTTTCCAATAACTTTTCTCAATCTTGAAGCAAGGACTTTGGCAAGAATCTTATGTACACTCCCTACCAAACTGATGGGCCTAAGAAATTTAATATCATTTGTGCCAGCCATTTTGGGAATCAAACTAATAAAAGTAGCATTTAAACTTTTCTCAAAGACACCTTTATTATGAAAAACAGCAAAAAATCCTATAATCTTCTTCTTGACAATAGACCAACAAATTGAAACCGTTCGGCCCTGGAGCTTTGTTGTTGCCTAGCTCAGTTATGGCATTCCAAACTTCATCTTCGGTAAAATCTTTTTCAAGATCCCTAGCATCATCAAGTTTAATAGAGGCAGAAGCGATACCATCAAGAAAAATCCTTGATGGTTGATCTTCATGATACAGATTTTCATAGAAGTGAACAATCGCATTATTGATCGAGGCGGCATCAAACATAAAGCTCGCCATCCACTTTAATTTTGTGAATAGCATTAAACTTTCTTCTCCTATTTGCCACCTGGTGGAAAAATTTGGTATTTCGATCACCATCCACAATCCACTGTTGCTTTGCTCTTTGGTGCCAGTAAATATCAATGGATCTTCGCACCTCAGATAGTTCTTTTTTAACTTCCAATCTTTCAAATCTATCCGCCCATGAAAGAGATTGTTGCTACCCCTTCTCATCTAAGAGCTTCACTTTTTGCACCAAACTAGCCATCTTAAACTCTAAATGGCCAAACACTTCCCTGCACCACTTCTTAAGCTTGGTCTTCAAAAAGTTTAGTTTCTTTGCCAAAATAAAACTCGAGGGGCAGTAAACATCCAGTTCATCCCAAAAAAATTTGACAAGGTCACTAAAGCCATCCGCCTTAAGCAACATATTCTCGCATTTAAAAGGATGTCTACCTCTAGAGACTTCCCCAATCCGCAGAAGAATGGGAAAATGGTCGGAAGTGGTTTTTGAAAGGGTATCTTCATGAACCCCCTGGAAGTGATCTTTCCACTTTACCTAGAAGAGAAATCGGTCAATGCGAGATAACACAGGAGCCTCCTTATGGCTGGACCAAGTAAAGCGTGCACCTTCCAAAGGAGGATCAATGAGGTTGCAAGAATCAATAAAACTAGAGAACTCTCTCATTGCTTAAGACGATCGACCACCTGATCCAAAGGAAACCTAATGATATTAAAATCCCCACCCAAAGACCACGAAATGTCTCAAGAAGACATAAAGAACGACAACTCCTCAAATAAAGTCAGTCGCACATAGTCGTCATTAGGCCCATATACCCCAATCAGACCCTACTCAAAATTGTCCTCTAAAGACTTAAACTTACAAAAACACAGAATGCGAGAGTCACCAAGCTCCAAGACTTGAGGATCCCAAATGACAATAATGCCTCCTGAGCGACCCACTGAAGGTAAGCAAAGCCACTCAATCAGACGATGATCCCATAGACTAATCACTATCGGAAGACTAATAACCTCCAACTTGGATTCTTGGAGAATGGCGACATCGCAGGCAAAAGTACGCAACACCCACTTGACGTTCCCTCGCTTATTTGGACAATTGAGCCCCCTGACATTCCAGGCAAGCACATTAATGATTGACACCATCCGAAAACAACCTACCCCTTACAACTGCGTCCCCCCTACTCTCTTCAACCAACTGATCACCTTTCGTTCGATTTGCTGCCAGCGAGGCAAGAAAAGAGAGCAACTCCATTGCTCTATCTTCAATGGCCTGACCCATCTTCATACAAAAAAAGATCATTCTTTCCAAGACCCACCCAGAACCTTCACTAACATTCTCTGAATAAATAGAACCGGGCAAAGAAGCACCATCGAAACCTTGAGTGTGGGCTTGATGCAGAGCTTCCTCAAACAAAGAGGGCCCTCCCGCCTCCTGCACAATAGGAGAGCTCGACCCAGCATCAACGAGTTTAGTCTTTCCAAGCTTCTTCCTGTACGAGTAAACTAGCACACTCGTAGCTGGTGAACGAGCTGCAGGGTGCAGCTCCTCCTCCACCACATTCAGAGGTGATTATGGGATCCTTGAGGCACACGGAGAACTACCGTGGGAGCTGCACTCGCAATCAGAGGAGGGATAGTTCTCCAAAAGATCTCTCAACACTTGGAATTGATTAACACAGGGAGAAAAAGCCTCTAAAAACTCCTTAGAACCACTCTTCTTGCAAGGCGACACTGACACATCATTAACATTGTCCTTGAACGAGACCTTCTGCGTCACACATTACGACTGCCATTATGTTCATCACCAATCACACCTGCACAAACATCCCATGAACCACAATCCCTACACTTCCACCCCATCAAAGGTGAATCAGGGGAGCCACCCAGATGACCTCGGACAACATTAGCAAAAGACCTATCCTTGCTGACCGGAAACTTGGATGTAATAGAAGCTTTCCTTAGAGGAGGAGATGGCTTCTTATGACCCTCAATCAAAGTCTCCTTAAGAATCTTTATCACCCCAAACCAGCCCTCCGACTTAGCACTCTCTGGAAAGATCACTGTCCTAGCCTGCCCACCATTACCCAAAAGAGAGAGGACAATGAATCTTCCTTTGCTATTCTTTCTCAATTGAAGCAAAAGACACCTATGACCCCACTTAAAAGTTTTTAACCACAATGGTTCTCCCTTTAAGAGACAGAAGCAAACCATTTGTACTGCCACCCATCGAAATTTCTGAAAGCTTAACCGGATAAAAGGCCTTTTCCTTCTACTGGACTCAGCAACTTTAAAAGGAAAAAGGCATCCAACACCCCCAGTCCCTTCCAGGAACTTTCCCTCCACCCTCACAAAGGCATACATGACAGAGAGATGGGGCAATGCAAAGTAGCCGCAGGAAGAAAATCCACAGACAAAATCAAGAAAACCCACTGATACTAAACAATACCCAGAGAAGGAGAAAAGGAGGAAAAATACTCAAAAAAACCACTGACCCGTGGCTGGCTGGAGATAACAGCACCACCAACAAAGGAAACGGCTGAATCCACGGCTACCAAAGAAGTTTGGGGAAATTCTGGCGAGATTCCGGTGGCCGGAAAAGTTGTCGGCGACCGGAAAACCGCCATAACACTCGACGGCGGTGACAGAAATTGCCGGTTAACCCAAATCCGGCGGAAAACCATATAAGAGTTCTCTCTCTTCCCTCCCCCCCAACGTAGGGCAACATTTTCACATTAATCCTGATCTCTCTCTCTCTCTCTCTCTCTCTCTCTCTCTCTCTCTCTCTCTCTCTTCTTCTTCTTCTTCTTCTTCTTCTTCTTGTTTTGCTCTGACAAAAACTTGCTCATTCATGGCAACCTCAAAAATCCTTCCATTTTCTTCAAAATTTGGCCTACGAATCACGGGAATATGCAATACCATAGTGGTGGGAGATGGGTTCGCTGAATTCGGTATATTTACGGAATTGATATGCTAAAGGATCGCATTCTGGTTCGCGCGAATCGGTTCGCTGTATGCTGGGAGGTTGAGAGAATTTGGTAACTAGGGCTTGACTTTCTCCATAATTTATACGTTTTGTATTACATGGTGATTTCTTCCCCCAAGTCTTGTATGAGCTGGTTGTGCTCGACTTGTGCTCTGATAAGAGTAGGGTACGTTTCATTGGATTCAAGATAGATAATCAGCCAAGCTTTATTTACTAGTGCTACTATTTTTCTCTTTTTGAAGCTCCCCTATATTTTGGTTGGCGGTTATGGCCTATACGTGAAGTTTTTGATTCATTATACTTTAAGATTCTTGTGCAATCGCATGTATTTTGATTGATATTTGGCCTTTGTGTTTTCTTTGCTAGCTTGTTCCCAGCATTTTGTGTTGGTAGGAGCGTCTAGCTATCCAGGCAGTCTTTGGCAGTTGGATGTCAAAATTTAATCTTTGGTGAAATGCCTTTCGATGCTTCTTTTGGGATTGAGAAGCAGGAATTTATTTGTTTATTACCCGGAGCTGATTTTATACGTTTGTAATTGGTAGCATGATCGTTATCTAGTAAATTGATGTGCTGTTATGCATAGTGATAAGCATATGATGGTAATTTATCTAAGATTTGTTCTTTCCTGTGTGGAGCTTGTATTTTTTGATGAAGTTCCATGCACACTCACACTTCTTTTCTTTCTTTTCTTCTTCCTCCCTTTTTTTTGGGGGTGGGTGGGTGGGTGGGTATGCTTTTGTGAACACTATCAACATGGGTCTTGCCTTTTTGGGATCTTGGGAGATCCAACTTGAGGGTGCCTTGCCTCTCTAAGCGTCGAGACGTCCTCTTGTTGTCTTCGGAATTTATTCGTATGTGTCTAGTTGAATACTGCAAAGTTTAACGACTCCAGCTGTTTTCCCCTTTTCTATATTCTTCTTTCTCTTGTCGAAAGTTTGTCTCAGCTATCAATGTGCTAATAGGAACCAAGGATTCAAATTGCGGTTGCAGTCATGACACGGAAAAATTACCCCTAATGTGGCAAACACGTTGCATATCGAAATAGTCACGGGGCGAAAATGTGGTTCACTCAACTTCAAAACCTTTCTGATGTGACTGCTTCTTCGCGGATCCACAACATTTTTAATCCATGATATGAGCTCGAAATCACTGCACTAATATGTGCACCTAAAGCTATCGTAGGTGATGTCATGTTTGTATGTCAAGATATCGTGAACTGGCTGTTGCAAGATCCTTCCATGCTAAAGAAGAAATTTGATGATCTTTGTTCTTTCCTTTTGAAAAGAGGGGGGGGGGGGTTGCTTACATGGACACCACCACTCCCCAATTGGGGGTCTTGCTTCTGTGAGATCCTAGGAAATTTAGCTCTAGGATGCATTAGCTCTCCAAGCTTTGGGATATCTTCTTGTTGTCTTGGGGATTTGTTTGTATGTGTCTAGTTGAAAATCATAATTTACCAGTTGTTTTCCCTCTCCTGTATTTCTCTCGTCTTGCAGAAAGTTTGTCTCAGTTATAGATGTGCTGATATGGACCGAGAAATCCCTGCATTAATGGGTGTATCTAAAGCTATCCTAGAAAATGTCATATTTGTGCACCAAGACGAGGCAAACTGGCCATTGCAAGATCCTTCCACATTAAAGAAGAAATTCGATGATATCTTTTCTGCTACCCGGTAAGGGTAAACTGTTAGATCACTTGTTTTATACTATTATTATGTTACATGTTGTAGAACATAATGATTGTTTGCTTTGATCCTCTTTAGAATTAGGAGATGAATGTGCTTTAGACGTGGTCAGCAAGAAAAGGAAATAAGGAATTTGTGATTTGTAATACAAATTTACCAGTTTTACGAAATAATTGTATCTTGTATGTTACTTTTGGATCTCATTTTAAGGTAGGGTAGTTGATCTTGAGATCTTAGCTTATTTATTGACTCACGTCCCTCCTTGAAGCCTGTAAGGTCATTAGATTATTAGGAGGTTATCTACAAAGGTAGTGTTTGAGCCATGTTAGGATTTCAGATTAGTTTCCTTGAGTTTCTAAGCTATAGATAACCCTCTATTGTTTTTTATTCTCATATTTGAGTGTGAAATAAAATTGACTGTTAAGTTTTGGTGTGATGCTTTAGCAATTTGGTATTATAGCAGATTTTGTGCCATAAAAGCCATTTGTTAGGATTAATTGTTAATTGTGATTTCTAATTACCCTCATTAATGGTTGCGTAACGGTCGCTGTTGTAGCGTTCATCACATAGTTTAAAAAAAGTGTGAAACACACTTGAGGTGCAAAGGGTCCTGAAGCGAAGGCGCAGTGGCGCACGACCATTGATGCTTATAGAAAAATGCTTAAAATTTATTCGAAAGATATATTTTGCCCAAATAAGTTGCATAGTTGCATCAAAATCGGAATTACATATCAATATAAACCGTGACAATGCCAAAATCATTGCAACATAGTTTAGAATACGATAAAACAATACCTTAAGTTATGTGAACGCAGAACCAAATGCTAATAAGTGACAAACTGGAAATTTGTGAAGGTTTGATTGCCAAAATACCAAAAACGAATGCTAATACTTTATTCTCATACTTTTTTATGGATACAATACTAGTCACCCGTTGACATTACATCGCCCAAAAAAGTGCACACACACACATCTTTGCGATAAATACACAGAGAGAGAAGGCCGCTGAACAGAAAGTAACACACACACATGTTTACAGTAAACACACGGGGGGAGGGAACAAAAGAGTTGTTGATGATAAGCAAGAAGACGAAGGAGGATGAGTCGAAGAGAAGAAAAAAAGAATAGAACATACCAAGTGTCGAGAGCACTAATAATGCTGGTGGCCAGCACTCATAAATCTACTAGCATAATTTCCACACTATGTGGATGAAAAGCCCTCACATTCCATTGCTCAACTCTGTAAGTAAATTGACCGTTAAATTTTTAGATCTAGGGTTTTCGAATAAAACTCTGGATCTGAAATTAACATTAATTAATTGAGTTTAAGACACAATCAACATAGAATGCATGCACGAATGACAATTCATGATGCTTATACCCATACACTGGCAGTTTTACTCAATTTATTGAATTTAAGTGGGATGCTGTAAGGTGCAAGGGGCACATGAAGCGCGGTTACCCTTTAGGGTGCGTGTCTTGGTCCTGGCTTGGGGACTTACTGGGCCTTTGTTTGTGTGAGGCGACAGGGTTGCGCCTCTCACCTAGGCCCGCTTAAGCATGTTTTTTTTTTTTAACCTAAGGTCCATCATCACAACAATTATTGAGCCGAATCAAGAATCCCCCAAGCTTTATGATATTGACTCGAGTTTTTGCCAGAATCTCATCCACAAGATCGAGCCAAGCTGAACTCGGTCTTGCAACGTCTTAGTTTTCGGCAGGTAGTGCTCTTTTGGACAAACTTGATAAGCATAGTGATAAGGTGCTTCGGTAAAGATCTAGAAGCAGAAGCGCCTTTAAGTAAGCATGCTAAAGAGTGAACCTATGTCAAAGCAAAACTGGAAGAGATTGAGGAACCTTTGCAAGAGGTGGCTCGTCAAATCTACAAGAAGATGCATATGAGGAACAACTGGAGCTCAATGCATGTATTACTGTAGTATTCTAAGTGAATGACGTAATAGGAAATGGAGCTCCTAAGATTAAAGATGGGAACATGGATAATTCAAACAGTCTAAATCTGTGATGTTTGCACCATATATCTTCAATAAAATGCGCCTTTGGTTTGAACAGTCTGTAGTTCATGCAACATTGATTCTTTTCTTCTTTGACACTTGTGGTGAAGAATATAGACATAGAGAGGGGGGTTTGCTTCGTGGGTGATTCCCTGGGTTCGCGAAGGTCTTTGAGGGTATGCCTGGGGTCTCTAGGAGCCTTCATCGTTCTCCAAATCTCACTGTCGGTGAATCTTATTCGCCGTTCTGCTTTTTTACCCCAGTTCTATTCATTTTCTGTTGCTTTGGTTGTCAGCATTTTTTTGTTGCTAACGATGAGGTTCCCAAAGGTTCCTTTCTTTGTTTGGGAAGTTATGCATGCAAATATTTTGACTTGTGATAACTTATAAAAGAGGGGAAAGATCTTGGTTAATGGGTGCGTTATGTGTGAAGGGGATTTTGAAGCAAGGCATCACTTGCTGCGTCTAGGACACTTTGAGAACTAGCTTTCATTTGCTTAGGCATTTCTTGGGTTGCTTCTAATTCCATAAGGAACCAGCTTGTAGTTTGGGAGGGTTTCTTTGGTAGGAGAGTGAAGAAGGCCATGGTTGTATGGCAAGGGATTTTTTTGAGTATTTGGAGAGAGAAACCAAAAAGTATTTGAGGGCTTGAAACTCCTACACAGCAGTTGAAAGACAATTTCATCAAGACTCTCTATTTTTGGGATGATGGGAAGTTCAACTCTTCGCCTTTTATGAGGCCGAGTTTGTGGATAGCTTGCGTTTTCTATGTATCTAGTCTTTTGTAGGATGCTACTTGTGCATATGATCATTTGATCATTATATATTAATATATTACCTTTTCCTTATTTGGGGGAGGGGGGACACTTGTGATGAAGTTTTTCTCTTGCAAGCAAGAGTATGCAGTTGGCTGGAAAACATAATAACAGACCCTAGTTACCTAATTCGGCACATCCCCCTGGATTTGCGATCCGGGATCCTCGTTCTAGATCGCAATTCACTCGGCATCCGAAACGCGGTGGGTCGCGATTCAATTCGCCATAGTTATCAATACTGACTGGGCAAGGTTAACGATGGTTTTTGTAATGGTAGGACAGTTGTTCACAATGATCTTTAGTTGATGGGCTTCTTCGCACGCTTTCAACCATGGATTAAAAATGTCGGCCGTACTGCGACGAAACGGCCGCATTGGAAAAGTTTTGGAGTTGGGCAAACCGAGTTTTCATGCCACGATAGTCGCGATATGGAACATGATGGCCGTATTAGAGCGATTTTGCTACCGAAGCTGAAATCGCGACCAGAACCGCATTTTGAATCCTTGCTTTCCACGACGCAAGGATCATGATCGGCTTCAATGCGGCTGCTGTCTTGAGAGGTAGACGGTGACAAGGACATAGAGGGATAGAATAGGGTGCTAGGGCTTTAAGAAATGGAAGAGAGATGGGATGGGAAATTGTGTACAATAAATTTAATTTGGGGATGGAGGTGAGAGAAATGAATGAGCTACTGGGCAGTAAGAGAGAGGGGATGAGAGAGTTTGACAGAAGAGTTGATTTGGGGAACAGGGAAAGTAGCCAAAAGTTTTGGACAAATGGGAATATGGGGAATGATAAAGGGGGTAGTTGTGATAATGGAAGAAAAAGAAAGGTAGTTTGGGTATTATACATAACATAATGAATGAGATAATTTTTTACTTAATTAATTAATTTATGTATTATTATGGTATTTGGCGTCTATTAGTATTCCCCTTTATCTTATTTTTATTGGGGAGCAATTTGTGGTGAATTATGATCCAAATTAGCGTCCTAATGAACCTGCCCCCTTGTTCCAGGATCCTAGCAAAAGTGCGTATTGCGATCCCAAACTCGTTTTATTGATCTAGTGATATTTATTACTTATAATATGAATGCGTAAACTTTTGGAAATAATTGTACTCTCTAGTTGCTATATTATCTTCAGATTCAATTTTAGGGGGTATTTTTAGAATAGTAGCTTTTGAGATGATAGCTTTACTATTGTCTAGAACAGTAGTATTTTGTCTATATTAGGATATTAGGCTAATTTCCTTGTGGTTTTAGGCAGTAAGTACCCCTCTGTGGCTGTTTTATTCAGAGTTTAAGTATGAATAAAATTGAGTGTTCAGTTTTGGGGTGAATCTCCATCAGCTTTGACTAAATGTAGTGAGACCTGTTAGCTGGTTTTCATCCATTGCCATGGTTGTTGACCTTTTCCCCTTTTGTTTGTACTAAAGTCCCATAATGGTATTTCTTGTGAAGATCAGAAACCTCACCATGTCGGGAATTGAAAGGGCCAATTATGAGTGCATGTTTGGTGGAGGGGTGCGTAGTTTGGTGTAAAAAGCTGGTAATAATTGTGTTCAAAAATATGCTGTTAATAGATGCTTCTAAGTTATTGTCCCATCAAACTACTCTTATGCTGAGAACTAGGAGGAATTAACAGTGACACTATGATATAGTGCCCTGTAATGCTTCCTTGGCCTCTTCAACTGACAGCAGCAGACAGCTTACTTGTGCTTACATTATGAATTGTCAGTTGGAGTGACTGATTCAGCTTGTTTTTGCGTGCTTAATGGCCAGGTACACGAAGGCTTTGGAGGTTATCAAGAAGCTTCATAAGGAGCAGGCACAAGAAATTAAAACATATAGGCTGAAGTTGGAGCATCTGCAAACTTTGAAAGATTCTGCATATAAGGTTCCACTTTTTGTGCATCTAAAAGCGTTAGCCGAACTTCACGTCTTTTCTACTTGTTTTGGTTTTGATTTACTTTTATTTGTTTTTGCTATGTGAATTTCAGTACTGTAACTGACTATAATTGAATCCTGACTCCTGAGCAAGTCTTACGCTTGGAGAATTAGTCTCTTTTTTGTGCTTGTAAAAAACTTATCTGGAAGTGCTCTAAAGTACATGAAGTTGTGCAGGCCTGCTCCATGGGCTGTAGGGGAGGGCAAGCACAGAACATGATCCCAACCGTAGTCAATTGAAAGATATATCCCTGAGACAGGAGTGGCATTTCTGGCTTACCAAATGCATTATAAGATTACCACCAAATTGCAGTCTTTTAACTTCCATATAAATCTTCTAAAATACATGTGCAATCTTGAGAGACAATGAACAATGATGGGTTGACTCACCCGAGCCATACAAAAAACCTGTAAGGCCTTTGCTATTAGTTTGGGACAAACACCAAGGAACTAAGAAATGCGAACTAATTTCATTTATTACTCTTTGGCAAAATACACGCATCTTAAGAGATAGCGGAGCCAAGTTTCCTTCTCTAAAGCATGTTATTAATGTTGATGGATTCTAATTGAGGCTGTTCTATGATGAAATAGCTGTATTGGAATGGTCTTGAAGCTCACCGAACTGCGTTTTCATCTTGTGACAGCCATTATGTGCTTCACAATTGCTGCATGGAGAGAGTGATTATGTGATGCTCTGTGTGAAACCACCCTTTAAATCCTTGATTTCTCGATTCTGCTATAACAACAGTTAAAGTGCTTCGCCTTGATGGGAAGCTTAGATTTCCTGAAAACTTGGATGTAGGAAAGGGAGGTTTTTGTGAATGCATATTGAAGTGTTGAAGTAAAGCTCTGCCAGAGAGTTTCCTGTAGTAATTATATCTTACATTTCAGTATCAACATCTGTGGATGATGTAAAATTGGAAGGCAGAAAATATTTTTAGAGATATTATTCTTATTGTTAAAGTGCTTTAATTATTTTGGTATTATTTTTTTTTTTTTTTTTGGTGTGTATTGTGTTTGGGTATATTTTCTTTAAGTTATACTCTAAGTTATACTCCCATCGGTCTTTGAATGACTATCTTTCTTTCTATTTTGGTTTGTCTCATTTTAATTATCCTATTCTATAGTTAGTAATTATACTTTAATGTGATTCTCCCCTTTTACCCTAGACAATTTAAATATGGAAGACGAACTCAATTCTGTATAGAAGACAACGGGTAATTTAGCAAGTCAACAAATATTCACATTACAGTTTTCGCTTGCTTAATATTTACCAAAAGTCAAAGAAGACAGTCATCCAGAGAGGAAGGGAGTAGGACTTAGATAGGAATAGATTTCTGATGTGATATCTTATGGGATAATACTTAGGAGAGTAGTATTTTTCTTAGATGAGGATTGTAGCATATCTTTATCTTATATTTCTTTTTTGTTTTCGAACCTAGCTAGGGATTTATAGGTTTTGCCTGTAAAGAGGCCATTGTAAGTCATAGAGATTGGAGTAATGAATTGATAGTTATTTTGAGCATAGAAAGTATGTTCTATGTTAGTGGAAATGAGGGAGTAAGTACTTGTAATGAGAATGTTGGTAAGATGATGCCAAGGGGTTATGGCATATATATCGAATGTTGGTAAGATGATGCCAAGGGGTTATGGCATATATATCGGAGAAGCTAAACTAAAGATGTCCTTTTTCTAGTGTTAATAAGGCAACCAAAAGTAGGAAATGAGATGTAAGGTGTGCTACTCAATGGAGTAATTGGCACTTAGTGTCCAATAACCGCAGAGAAAAGGATTTTGAGCCATTTCATCCTACTTGCACCACTACAAAATAAAGATAACCATCTTATTAAAATAAATAAATAAATATAACCAATCTCGAGCTTTACTAATCCATTGTGCCTTCTTCCTTCCCTATTTTTTTTTGGGGGGGGGGGATAAGTAATCAAAAGTTGTATTAAGAAGAGACTAAGGGGATGTCACCTATGTACAAAAGAGGTTAATCACAAAATAAAATCATGCCCTTGAGCTTTCTAAAATAATTATACAAACAAAATCCAAAAGATTCAGCTTTGTACCATGATTGAGAATTTGACTCCAACTAGACAAAGTTCTTAAGAAATAAAGTTTCAAATCATGAATAGTCCTAGCCTTGCCCTTAGAAATCCGGACATTCTTTTCCTTCCAAGTGCTCCACCGAATAGCCAATGGTATCAACTTCAAAAAACCTACGGCCTCCTCTTTTTAAACTTCTTCTTCATGCCACCAAAACATATCATATGGTTTTAGGTTGCACCCAACTAAACCCCATCAAAGAAGAATACAAATGCCACAATGCAAAGACCCATTGACAATGGACAAATAGATGGTCTAACGACTCTTCCTCCCCAAACACACCTTGTAAGCATTTCCTCCACTGGAACCTTTCCTTCAGTGACTGCCCAAACACGAAAGCATGCTTTGATGGGAGTTTTAGACTTCAACATTGCCTTGGCTAGGAAATCAAGTATGGCAAACCAAGTTTAGTCGACCCTTCGTACATCTCTCTGCAATAACTTTTGACTATGGATTGCCCACTTGAGTCATGGGGCCAAGGAATCTTGTCAGCACCCTTATAAGAAACCTTCATACTAGCAAGCAGACCAAAATATCTTCTCGCAATTTTCCGGCTTCTCATGAAAGTTATATTCCAGGGGTATTGATCATCGTTCCAAGTGACCACTTCAAGCACATTTACTTTTCAACCGAGCCATCCTAAAAAGATCTGGGAATCGAAGCTTGAGAGGTTGATCACGGACCACACATCATGCCAAAACAAGACCTTTGATTCATGTTTGTGACTTCGAGGCTGAAGTGAAGACGTCCTATGCAAGTTGTGTCAAAGGTTAAAGGTAGAGAACCCCGATAAGAGCATAGAGGTGATATGGTGATTCTTCATCCTTTTTACAAGGCTATGCTTGCTAATTAGATCAACATTTCCTATCCTTAGCTGAAGCTTTATAGAATTCTTGTACTTCGTAATGGTAAAAACAGAAAACAAGATTTAGTTTTCCTGATGCTCAATATCGAAATTGCATGGGGCCTTTAGTCATGTGCTATCAAGTCGTGGAAGCTCTTTTTGGTAGAGGGAGCTTCTATTATGGGTACTATGATTCAATGTTAACGTTGAATGGTGTACTTAATCACTATAGTATGTCCTTTTCCCTATTACTACGAAGTTCCAGGAAGCATATTTCCCAATTTCTTTGTTATCAACTTAAAGAAACTACTTTGTACATTCTTACTTCGTCGGAAAAGATTACCCTATAAAAGATATCAGATTGAACTTAAAAGGTCCATTCTCTTATTAAAGTTTCTTCCAGAAAGAACTTTTAAGGAAACTTTTCGCGTTGAAACCCCCCCCCCAAAAAAAAGATAATTGCTGAACAACATTTTTGACCCTAAAAAGGGGTTTTATAGCTGTTGTCAGCAATTAGACATTACTATTAGCATATAGTGATAACTTCTTGTTTAAGAAGCAATGTTAGTTGTCAGGTATTTACAACCAGTGGCTAGCCCTTTAACTTGTTCAAAGAAGTGTTGCGTAAAATTTGCTATCCAGTTAGCTGTTTTGTTAATCCCCACTAAGATAGGTTAACCTTCCTCTTTGGATGTGGGTGAGGCTATCCTAATTGAAGATCCTTAGTCAATAGGTGGTGAGTTGATTGCCATTTTAAGAAGCTTGCAGAGGAAGCCCATAAATTGCATTGGAAGGATTTGGCTAATCTTTGAAAACTCAGCTGAAGAGTGAGTATTAGTGACGCAACATATTTGGGTCAATACACATCTTAAAGCTAATTCTCAATACTGCAGTGCTAAAGACTGGAAGTACGCATTTTATTCCCTCCATCATGTTTGCGCAGAAATTCATGGTGTAGCAAATAGCAAATAAAAATCATCGGCTGCTGAGTGTGAATGTTGGTAATAGGACATTCTTGCAATAAACCCTCATCAGCTGTTTTGCACCTTCACTGACAGACTCCACTAAAGCAAGCGGCAACGGTGGCAGGGTTCCTTGATGTACTCTTTTGGTGCTGGTGAAATGATGGAGAACACGGTGCCTTGATGTCAAGTCGACATCAAATGGGATGACACAGATCAGGTGAAGTTAAAGAAATATTGGAGGAGAAAAAGAATAAGATGGAGAAATAGGGGATGGATTAATGGGATAAAGAGAGCGGGCAAGAAAGACGAAGAATAATGAAGAATGGATGCACAATGCAAGCTTGTGAATTTGTTTTTTTTGGGTGAGTAATCACAGAAGTATATTAAAAGGACACCAAGGGGATTTCACCCATGTACCAAAGGGCATTACAAAGGTATTAGCTCCTTAAACTCTCATCCATTATACAATCGATAAAGGCCAGAAAATTTAACTCTTTGTCACCACTAAGCCTCACACACCTACTATACAACAACCTCAAAAAATAGAGCTTGAAATCTTGAAGTGACAAGGTCTTGTCCTCGAAAATACGGCGATTCCTCTCCTTCCAAGTAGCCCACCAAATAGCCAAAGGAATCATGCTCCAAACTTCACGGACCCAACTCTTCTTCATCGTTCTTCTCCAAGCCACCACCACATCTCTCACATTAGAAGGTTGAACCCAACTAATCCCCATAAGCGAGAGAGATAAAGCCCAAAGCGAGGAAACCCACCGACAATGTGCAAGCTTGTAATTATTGAAAACAATAAGTAATAATAATTCCCTGGGACCCAGTCTATTTATAAGGCAAGCTTGTGAATTATTGAAAATGATTAGTAATAATAATTTCCTGGGACATAGTCTATTTGTAATGCTCTAAAAGCTAGGAGGCCAAATAAGAAATAACCCAATACAAGCCTTATGGACTACGAACACAAATCTAGCTAAAATTATCTGTGTAACGTTATTTCGGCTCTTCTAGAATAGCCCGTAAAATAACCTGTGAAAATACATGAAGTTTCTGAAAAAAAAAAAAGAGTAAACATTCTGAATCCATAATTATTCTCCTTGGTTTCCCATGCAACCAGCTCCCTCAAAACACCCACATAATGTTGGTCTCATTGATATAATATGATGGTCTGTGGCTTTAATTGGTCTTGTTCTCTCACAGCTCCGAGAAAGTATAGCTCAAGATCGGGAAAGGGCAGAGTCGCTAAGAATCAAAATGCAGGATTTGGAAAGGGAAATCCAAGATGTTGAATCAAAGATTCATTTTACTGAAATCAAGCAAAAAGATTTGCTTAAGTTACAGGAGCAGATAACAGAAAAGAGCGCTACAAGAAGTGCTTTATTTGCTGAGAAAGAGAGTAGACACGGAAGTCTTCAGGATGAGATTGAAGGTCTTTCTATTTGCTCTATTGGATTTTAATTGTTGTTTGCATTATTTCTCTTTTTCAAGCATCTCCAACATCAGGATCAATAGTAGCTGTTGATATTTCCTTTACTTTTGCTGTGGCCAGATAGTGATGAAGAATTGGAGGAATGGAGGGTCAAGTTTGATGAGAAGGTTGCTCAACAGGAGTCCCAGATTAGCAAATTGGAAAGAGAGTTGAATGACCTAAAGGAAACAGAGAAGATTCTTAATGAGAGAATAATCCAGTATATCACAGAAATCAGCAAGCTTCAAACTGAAGCAGATGTAAGTCCACCAGTTTACAAACATGGATTTGTGCTTTGTTGCTTTCGCTTTTGTGATTTCTGTTGATGGAATATTTCACTTTTTTTGACTTCAGGCGAATGAATTATTGAAAAGTGAGAGAGATTCAGCAATCCAAAAGCTCTTTGCTAAACATAATTTAGGTCCTCTTCCAAGTGGACCTTTTAGTGATGAAATGGCTTTGAACTGTACAAGTCGTCTAAATGCAAGAATGGTGGATTTGGAGAAGGATTTACTGGATAAAAAGGTGAAATTTGCGTCTACTATGTTTTCTTATCGCATCTGTTGGCCTTTCTTCCATGATTTGGATATGTTAATACTTTCTATGGTCCAACTGTATATTGCCTTATCCCATTTCTATTTCCTTCTGTGCATTAAGGTATGTGACAATTTAGAGAGACATTTTGATTCAGTCCACTATAATTTACTGCAACTCTAGCTGAAAAAATTGCCTAAGATTTATAAAGTGTACAATTGTACAAAACTTAGTGCATATTGGTGATGGAATAAATTGAAGCTTGCCAGTTCAATGGGTGATTTAAGAGGGTCTTGAAGGCCTTTGTCAAGTAAGATGCCAGGACTTGTGGAGTGAGAACAAAGTAGTGTTGACAATTGTGCTTTTATGTCGTCAGTGCAATCCATTTGGTTCATTTTGTTTTTTTAAATTTCTCCCCACGTCACACGTTTGGGTCATTGGATCGTTGTTAGATTGGGTCGGACTAGTTAGATTGGGTGGCTTCAAGACCCATTCTGGTCCAACTGTCAATCATGGTCCCAGATGCCTTAAACCATTTATAAGGAGCACATAGTAACCTCGACCAACTTATGCTTTTTCCCCGAAAGAGTGGAAGTTGTGTGCCATAAGTTCAGTTTTGATGGTGCAAAGGGGCATTAACCTACTAACCATTTAAGCTTGATAAAACATCGTCACTCCAACAATTTTAATGAGCTTGCTGATTCCAATCTCCATAAGCCCAAAACCAGCATTGTGATGGATTATAATAGATTATAAAAAGTAACTGGTCGTCGAATATTGTAGAACATTTTGAGCGGTTTGAAAGAGAAAAGTAGCCACCATTGTGTATATGAGTTTCCCAATTCCGGCAGCCTTGAAACTATGTACAATAGTGTTTTTCTGTAAGGTTTCCAAGGATATGCTTGTTCACCTTGTTATGGGCCCTCAAAACAATTTATTTAGTGCATTTTTTTCATTGATGCCGTGCTGTAGGTTTGAAGAGTAAATTTCAAATGCACAAAAAAAGAGCGTTATTGTTGGGTATAACGCATTCTAAATTGTTCAAACTGATCCTAAATTAGCCTAAAATATTTAGAGGGATCATGAAGACTATTTTGGGTGCTTGAGAGATACTTTGACCTCTTTCAATCAATCTTTAAGGCCTGTATAATAATGGACTTTATTTTGGGTGCTTGAGAGATACTTTGATGTATGGATCCAAATTGAGGTTGTTTTGCAAAGAAATGGCCGCATCAGAAGGATTTTTAAGCATAATGGACTGCCTTTTCAATTCGCCGTGACCATGATTTGCTACAGGATTTCTATATTAGAGTTATTATGTAATATCACATCCATTTTCCCAATTTCAACATTTCTAATCCTTGCTTTGACTTCTCTACATATATAGCCAATAGCCACACCAGTTTCTATGAAGATCCATCCTATTGTTTATTTTTTTCCTGCGCTCCTCCTTATGTTACATAACTCAGTTTACGTAATCAATAACACAATAGTGTTTAAACCAATTAATTGTTCTTTATTAAATGTAAAGTTATATTCAACTTTCTGCCAAGTTCACCTCCCCAAACAAATTATATAAATTGCCATTATTTTATATATATATATATATATATATATATATATATATTCACGCATGGCATGTGATTGATTTATTATATTTGTAATTGCATCACTCGCTTTAATTAACCAAACATGGTAATGTATTGCATTACATTATATGACTAATTGCATGGTTGATTGCACTGCATCTCTGTTGCATAACATCCAACTGAAGGCCACCTTAGAGCATCAATGCGTTATCGATTTGTTGGCACCATATCCTAGACATTTGATCCCATGAAACCTAGAAATAGTCCAGTGTTGATCTATGATAGTTATCGAAGATTATAGTTAAAAATAGGGGTGTATTCGAGTAGAGTCTAGCCGAGCTTGCCAAGCTCGAAACTCATCTCATGAGCTTGGGCTCTGGCTTGGCTCGTGGCTTGGAGAGCTAGGAAAAATCAAGCTCGAGTCGGCTCGTCTAAGGCTTGAGCCTAGGCTCTGTTCGTCCAAGGCTCGGTTCGTCCAGGGTTGGTTTGAGACTGAGGCCTAATCTTCGCTATTTCAAGGTTTTATTGCTTCAGCCTAAGCTTGACTTATTTAAGCTTAGATAAAAGCTTATCTTCTATGATTTGGATGTATACCTCACTTCTTAAAGTTGGGATGCACTATGATGCTCTCAAATAAATACCAAAAGGATTAATGAGGGTATCTAATTAATCTATTTGGGCATCGAACAACCATAATTGTCTCATCATTGATAGTTGATGTTCTGCTAGCATATCATTAGTCAATACTCAATGGTCAATAAGGTCAGGAGTGCAAGCTTGCATAATTTGTGGCATTATTCTATTTATGTCTTTAGATGCGCATATAAGCACATGAAGAATGGGAAGTTCTAAAATGTAAAATGGAGAAGGAGAAAAAAGAGAGAAGTTGGATTTTGAGGTGAAAGCAGACCATATTGTTGTGACAGTTTGATTGTAAACGGTAATTCTTAGTCAAAACAATTATCCTTGCGTAAAAAGGTTAATTAGCAATTTTTATTTCTTAAGAAGACTCATGGAAGCTCAATAGGCTCGTTAGATAAGCTTGTTGACTCAGATCGTTTAGGCTTGGCAAGCTCACAAGCACAAAAATCGTAAGGCTCAAGCTCGGCCCAGATAGTCAAATAAGCACGGGTTGGCTCAGGGCTCGTCACGAGGCAGACTTGCCTAGCCAAAAAGTGAGCGGGCTCGGGTGGCTCGACTCACCTACATTCCTGCATAAAAACATTTTTATTGGTCAATAGTGTGTTATGCAATATTGTTAGTGCGTTCTTTGGGTTCAGTCGTCAGCCCATTGAAGGTCAAATGTGTTTGGTAGTGTGGAGGAGAAGAATTAAGAGGACTTGGGTTTTGGGGATTTGGAAGATGATCCCTTTGTTTGTTTGGTGAACTACTTGGAAGGAAAGGAATCGGTGAAGTTTTCAGGGCAAGAAATGCCCTCACAAAATTTTAAGTTTGACTTTTTAAGGATTGTCTAGTTGGAGTCAAGTGGTTAACGGAGGTAAAAATTTGATCTTTTTGGATTTTGTAGATAATATTATGAATAAAGACATTTTTCTCCCCTTTGTATTTCTCGTTTGTACATGGCCAAAATCCCATTGGTGTCATTTTATACAGCTTTGATTGCTCTTAATAAAAAATTAAAAAAAAACAAGTAGGAACCATATGATAATTTGTCACCATCAAGCCCTCTCAAGATATTTTAAATGGTCAAGGACATGTGATGTAGGACGTTCTAAGAGCAATTCCCACACCTAGAAAAATCACACGAGAGCTTTCAAAACTTAATAATTCAATTCATTCAAGTGTGCCTTTACCTAATGCACAAGAGGGTTTATATAAAAATCAATACAACTGGAAAAAGGAATAGAAAATATATCCGAAGATTATAATAAGATTACAATAAGATTACGATAACTAAAAATAATCTAAGAGATAAGAAGATAAGATTTTATCCTAAAAGATAACCTACAAAGATAATAAATTATAAAAATACTTCACATATGCCAATATTAAGATATATACATAATCTTCTTAATTCTCCTTTATCCTTATCATGCATCATTCTCCCCTAGTTGGAAAAAACTCATCATCGAGTTTTGTACAGAGGTAGAAAGATGGAATCCAAGCAAAGAAACAACTTCGCGACTCTCTGCAAATGGAAAAACTGTAGGGCTTTCAACTTCTCCAAGAAAAGAAGCAATGCAGTCAGTAGATGCAGCTTCTTGTCAACTAGAAGTTCATTAGGGATAAATGAATCAGTGTGCTCACTTTTAAGTCTTGCCATCGAATGTAGAGTATTGTCCATGAAAGCATGATCAGGGATTGTAAATTCAGCATAAACACGTATAGTGTCTGCCTGGCCCATCTTGGATTTTCTTTGCATGCGGTCCGATTTTTGAATGTCCATTGAATATTCATGGGGGATAATGGAAGAGTTGCTTGCTATTATCTTTGACTCTTCATTCACTTGTATTAGTGGTTTGACATCCTCTTCCTTAGGTGCCCCCTTTAAAACATCCACATTGCTATCTAGAATGAGCATTCCCTCACTATGGACTTCATTTGCCTATGACTCGCAGTCCCCAACTTGCACTTCTTGATTCGTAGAATCGACGAGGCTGTTATTAACATCATTTGCCTCAATATCTGGAAGTTGGCGATACTCTATGACTTGGACATCTGCTTCCATATTTTCATCTTCTAAATTCTCCTCTTTCTTGTCCTCGATGATAAATCCCCTATCATATGCATCATAATAGGTTGGATTTGTCTCATGCAAATAAGAAGTTGGTTTTTTCCTGGAAGATCTTAGAGATGAGACCCTACAATCTCCAATGAGAAGCTTCGAAGGAATCAAAGGAGCTAGGAAGTTCATGATCCCACATATAGTGAGGAATATAGGGCTTACAACCACAAATGAATTCACTAGCAAAGTAAAGATCTGACTCACAACAATCGTCATAAATCTGACGACCTTGAAGTTCACAAAAAGCATGGACAACATCCCTATGAGAGTAGAAATTTACTTGAGCATGAAAATTACCCCTTTTCTGAAATCTGGCAATCTTTTCTAGATTTTCATGAGGAGAGAAAACCTGGTACAGAACATTTGTTGTAACTGGAAGTGCTTTATTATGAATTATCACAAACAAGACCCAATGATGTTTTTCACACCAAGTCATGGTTGCAACAATAACAATAAGGGGCTTCTAATAACAACAGCAACGAACAGCAACACTAAGAGTAGCGATCAGTGGCACTGGAATTGAAACACGGGTCGAACAGCAGCAGTACTCATAACCCACCACTTGGAGACAACCTATAAAGGTGTTTCCCGACGAGAGGGTGGGTTAGCCGCAATGGGACGGCACAACCAAGATGGATTCGACCCTCTGTCAATTTTTGAAAGCCCAGACGCCTTCAATTCGCAAGAACAAGGCAGTTCGCGACTTAGGGTTTACAGTGTGATGGCCAATCAATTGAAGCAAGGTTTGATGCGATTTACCTCAATTGTTTTGGGGGTTTTGAACGGAGTGGGTAATGCCGGAATGAAATCGATTTTGGATGAATGTGAGGGATGGGACATGAATTTGGGGTGTTGGAGTCGGCAATTTGGGCCAAAATCGCACCTAGGGTTTGCATTTTGGTGGAAATTAGGGTTCCGGCAAGCAGTGGCCGATGGTGTGGATGCGATCAGGAGGTTCCAACCGAGGGGTAGTGGTGGGTGGTGGTGGGCGACGGGGTTGGGTGGCGGAATCGAGTGCTGGTGGTGTGCGGCTAGTGTTAGGGTTTGCCGAATTGGGGAATTGAGGCTTTCGGTGAACGGCCGGTGGTGGTGGTGGTGGTGGTGGAGGTCTGGTGGTGGTCAGGCCGAGGTGGCGAGCTTGGGTTGGTGGTCGGAGGTGTTGGTGGCCGATAGGAAGGGTGGCGTCGACGGCTAGCAGCAAAGGTTTAGGGTTTTCTGGTTTGGTTTTTTTTCTTTTTGTTTTTTTGGGTTTTTTTTGTTTTTCGTTTTTTTGGCTGATTCGGGACGCAAGGAAGAGGATTGCAGCGGTTTAGATCGAATGACTCTGATACCAAATTGATGTTGGACGCTCTAAGAGCAATTTCCACACCTAGAAAAATCACGCAAGAACTTTCAAAACTCAATAATTCAATTCATTCAAGTGTGTCTTTCCCCAATGCACGAGGGGGTTTATATAGGAATTAATACAACTGGAAAAAGGAATAGAAAACATTTCCGAAGATTACGATAAGATTACAATAACTAAAAATAATCTAATAGATAAAAAGATAAGATTTTATCCTAAAAAATAACCTACAAAGATAATAAATTATAAAAATACTTCACATATGTCAATATTAAGATATATCCATATCTTCTTAATTCTCCTTTATCCTTATCCTACATCAACAGGTGACCAATAATCAATAATATTTACCCTAAAAATCCTACGATTGATTCTTAATAGCGTTTATTGTAGGGCTTAAATACTCATTAGGGGATTCATAGATGTTGATAGAAATATTAGCCTTGGCCTTCATAAGGCCTTGGCTTGACATGTGTGCCCCTCTCCTAGGGGCTGGGATGCCTCGACCTAGTTAAGCCCAGTAGTAGGCCCAAATAGGTGACTCATTTACCCTTTTTTTTCAAAAAGGCCTTTGTTCTGGGGGCCCTCTGGCGCCCTGACTTTTGAAATGCGTTAGGATGTCGTAAATTATTCCAAAACAGTTTCATTGACCCTAATGATTTCATTGCAACTAGCCTATTTATTTTGAAGTGTAGTTTCACTGTGACACAAAATTGGCATTATTAAGGTACCCAACCCTCTTGAATTATTGATGTCAATATCATATAGCTTTTTTTTAGAGGTTGATAAAGCACATTCATCATTTGACATCTTATGGAGGATTTTTTAGAGAATCTTGAAAATTGTGCATTACTATTGGTGATCAATTTTGGGTGTTGAAAAGCTTGAGCTCAATACTTTTTAAACCCTTTATTTATAGTGTCATGATCTCTAAGTGATTTTGATAAGCATATTGCATTGTTCTCACAAGCTTGCCAATTTTTAACTGCGATCCCAAATTGAAAAAGAAGGGCATTCGTGCTTGTATGCAATGGATCTTAAACTTTAAAAGTGGTCCAAACATATGCTAGTACATTCTCTTAAAGACTCCTTCATTTAGGGGTTCTAAGGGACTTTTATCACTTTACATTGGAAACCTCCTTTTGGATATCCTTATTGACAGGTTTAATCAACATATGGCTTCATTGGCTCCACTTCTTAGATTTGAGGGTGTGATTCTAGTATGTGCAAAAATAGGCATTATGGTGACATGTCATGGTTTTTTAGCTATCTAGATTGGGACCTATATTCACAATTTTACGACTTTGGGGACATTTTTAAAGATGGGGGAAACTAGATTGAACCCACATCTGTAACCTCCAAAGGTTGAACCCAACTAACGCGCAACAAGTAAAGAGTTGAACGCCAAACAAGAAGACCCAATAAGTATGCACAAAAGGTGGTGGACCGATTCTTCAGCATCAACGCCCTGCGTGGATCCTAAAGACTTCTTTTTAAGTATGTTGGTTGCCCTAGCAAAAAAGCAAGCTTTCGGGGGATCTTTTGGATTCTAAATGGCCTTGGCGTAAAAATTGAAACAACTCGACAGTTCTTGGGGAGAATTGCAAAAACTATTGATGCTGAGGGATCCCTTAAGAGTCTTGAGGCCAAATTATCTCGTCTTGCACTTAGACACAATATTCTTATCAGCAAGTAAAGCAAAAAGATAGATTGCAAACAAATTTTTCTTTCTAATCATTAGGGCTTCTCAAGAGAGATAAGTTCCAAATGCTATGTCCCCTTTTCCAGGATACCACTTCCTGGAGTGTTGCCTCTTTGAAACAAACCATGTTAAAAAGATCTGGAAATTGAGTCCTAAGAAGATGATTCCAACACCTAACATCATGTCGAAACAACACTCTAGATCCATTTCTAACATCAAAATGCACCATAGATTTGAAGAGCTTGAAACACGCTAAGATAGATTTCCAACATGGTATACAATGGGCATGTGGATTGTTCTTGCTCCACGCCTTCACCTTCCTAAAATTACCAACCCCATATTCAGCTGTGATCACCTTTCTTCAAAGAGCATCCTCCTCTTTTGTGAACCTCCAAATCCATTTGGTTTTAAGAGCATCATACACCCAACCCTTCCTCTTTCTTAGGACACACTTCATCCTAACTGTCATTGGCCCAATGAATTCCGTTACTAGTTTCAATGTTAGACCAAGCAATGCTAGCAAGAATGCTGAACAAAGACATGAAATCTGTGGGTGGACGGACTCCATAAAGTGGTTTTCAACAAAATCAATGTCCCCTCGCAAGACCGAAGTTTAGATTTCCACCCCACCAAGCTCTTTCTGAAATCTCTCTACTGGTTTCCAAACCACTTTCCTCTTATGCGTAGTGCTAGGAGAAGACCACGATAAGAAGGTGGAAGATAATCAACACTAGATGTATGCTAAGCGAGGGAGCTAACCGCACCAATGTGGATGTCCGCATTTTTAGATAGTTGATTTTGAGCGCCAATATCAGTTCAAAGGGCACAACGATATATCTCAAATAACTAAGATTACTTTCATCAGGTCTACAAAAAATCAAAGTACCATCAGCAAAGAGCACGTGGGAGATAAAAACATTCTCAGTAAGGAGAGCTATTAATATGGATGCCTTCTTAAAAGCCCACTTTATTTGTTTTAATCACCCACCTACCCCAGGGGTCTCAAGGTAATAGATCTTTATTTAACTATAGCTACAAGTAGCTTTTTTTTTTTGGGGGGGGGGGGGTGAGTGGGGTCGGTACTCCTTAGGGTGTCCCCACGTTCATCTGAGGTCCAGCTGAGATCTGCCAGCTCTTTGGTCTTCAGGAGCCGTCAGCACCCGGGTCGCGGGCCCCTTTTTTTTCCAACGGGTGTCTTCTCTCTTTTCCCTTTTTTTCTTAAATCCCTCTTCCGTGGTTGGTGTTTGTCGCCTGCTGTCTTGGCAGCTAGGCTAGGCTGTTCGTTGTTTTCTGTCTCTGTCGATGGTCTTCTCGCCGGAATTCTTGTCACCGGAATCTCATTGGAAAGTTCCCTTCCATTGTCTTCTGCTACTGAAAATGTCGATTAACCTTCCGTGTTGTGATGCTACCCTGTGTGCACTTTTTCTCATTTGTTTTTGAATTTCAAGCTTCCCGCCTTCATCTTGAAGTTCCTTTGGTGAGCTTGTTTGTTTTGTTTTGCTAGTTTCTTCCTCTTCTGGCTGGTCTGGTTCTGGCTTGTTTGGGTCTTGTTCCTTTTCTCTCCTACTTCCACTATGTGTGCCTCTCTGAGGTTTGAAGGGAGGTTCTTGGAGTTTTTTAGAGGTGGAGGTGGTGTGCTTCCTCTTAGAATTGCTGAATCAACTAGAAGGAGATCTTTCAATAGGTTGAGTCTGAAGGAGTTCTGGCTATTAAGGTGGTTCGTTTCTGTTCTTGCAAGGGGACCCTCTAAGGGTAGAACCTTTCGAGGAGTTGATAGTCGTTTTATGCTACAGTTAAGGAAAAATTTCAAAGGACGATTCATTGTGCTTCGCAATACCGAAGCTCTAGCTGGTCGAGGAGAATTATCTTGCCCAAAGGTGACAAACCATATGGGTGGTTTGGTTCACAAAGATGTTGAACGAGTCTTTTATCAATGGGCATAATAAGACCTCCACTCAGCATAAGCTTGGTCTAGTTGGTTCAATTGACTTCAAATCAAAAGAAGGGAGGCACGTGAGCTTTGCTAATGCAATTCGAGGTGGCATGAGCGGTTCTAAGAGAGGTGTCTTGAAGGGCTGGGGGTGCAGGTCATGGAGGTCATGGGATGTTTATGCTGCTCCCGTAGGTTATTTGCAAGAAGCGCTTCATAAGCAGTGTCAATCCCGGGAGTTCGTGTGCTACTCAATCCCCGCCCCCCCAAGGAAAAGGATAAGTCCCATTCTGCTCTCTCAGGTGGAAAGTACCGGCGTAAAGTTTTTTGCCCCTAATCCTCCTCCATGTGTTAATCAATTCCTGGTACGCAAGGATCTCATGGAGAGCTACCCAGTTTCTAACTCAAGTTTTTTTTGCTGCAATTCTCCTTCTGCCTTTGTGATCCCTGAATCTAACTTTGAGGATTTGGAGCTGGAGCCTCCTTAACATTGCCATATTTCCAAGGACTTGATTGTTGACTCACGTAGGAAAAAGAATGGGAAGGATAAGGTATCAGATGATAGTGTTTTCGCTTCCACGAATATGCATAGGCAGGGAAAGGTTCTCTTTCATGGGGGGAAATCTTCGAGACAAGGCTAAGAGCCAGTTCTTTTTCGCGATAAGATCGAGCTATAAGTTGTAAGAAAACGTAAGGAGTTGTGAGAAGCTACAAGAAGTTGTATGTAGAAGTTGTAAGAACTGTAAAAAAGTTTTAAGAAGCTGTAAGGAGTTGTATGAAGATACAAGGATAGATGTAAGCAATTATTGAATTACTAAAAAGTTGTATAAATATAATTTTAGATATGTATGCACAAGAATTCAAATTGCGTTTCGATCGCAATATGGAAAAATCGCTTGTTATTGCAAAAATCGCGTTCCATATTGTAGCGAAATTGCGGTTCGACCAACTTAAAACCTTTCCGATGTGGCCATTTCGTCTTGGATTGGCCACATTTTGAATCCATGTGCATGCATAATTGCTGGTTTTTAATTTATGATTTGTGAAATAAATTACTTAATGAAAGTAAATTACGTGTAATATGTCGGTGTTGTTTATGAAATTAATTTTGTACCATCACTAAACAAATTTTTTTTTAACATTATACAAACAAATTTTGTTCTTCTAGAATTATTGTTTTGGGTGAGAAAAAATAATTTTGAAATAATATAATTAATGAAAATAAACCTTTACACAAGAATATTAACTAACAATAAAATAAATCCAAGCCCACAAAATTATGGAACCAAATATGTTCTACACTTGAGGTGGTTTCTTATTAACGTTAGTTTCACCTCCCTACAAGCAAATTTAAAAAATAATTTTTCTCAACACAATTGAATAATACCTTAAAATGAAATCCTATTTAAATTAAAAAATTATAAATTAATGTTTTTAACATAATATTACCAAAAAATTTTTAAAAAAATGCTGCTTTCATTGGATCATAGATTTGAAAGGCGTTTATTGCCAACTACATTCGCAACCTAAGTGAACAATACTGTACGTCTTACTTTGGCTTACCTTAATCCATAACTAAAAATTGGCGCATTGTGAATTCGGCTCTATGGCAAACCGAATTTACTACATTCTTCTTCTTGTTATTGTTGTTGCTGCTGTCGTTATTGTTACATGTGCTTCTTTTGCAACTTAAACATCTCAGGTGTTTTTCCCTCTTCTGATTTCTTATAGTGCTACTGAAAGATTAAATGGCATAACAATTTTCTGAAGATAAATGAAATTGAAATCAATGCTGCGTTCAAGACTTGGAGTGCTCTGAGAATGGCAGTTAATGCATAGAGCCTCACCCCTAAAATTAAGTCAGACCATTGATTTGGAAGGCATTGATTCTCAACTATGTTGACCACGAAAGAAGTAGAGAATTCTCTATTGATAAGATTTACTTGTAGCCCAGTTTAAGCCTACACTGAAAAATGGCCAATAGAGAATTCAGCTCTATGACAAGTTACATTGTTATTACCGTTATGCATTCTTATTTTGCAATTTAAAAATCTATTTTTCGATTTTCCTCCTCCTGTGATATCTTGGACTATTTATACAATATCAAATGGCATTCCCTTTGCAGAAGGCAAATGAAATTGAAATTGTGACTGCATGGGAGCGCTATAAGAATGCTGATAGCCGTCGAAAAGATCTTGAAGCTCAAAAACGAGCCAAAATAGACACGAAGGTGCTTATAGGAAGCTTCATATTCGGTTTAGTTTTATAATATGCATTTGTTCAACTCTTCTATAAAGAAGCTGTGTGTCGGGTTTTCTTGCTTGCAGAATGGTATTTTGAGACGCATTCAAGCCAAGGAGAGTGAGCATGAGTCTTATGAACAGGAGATTTCTGAAGTTGATCTCTCTCGCATAGATGAGAGAGACAGGAATATGGTAATGTGTAAACTGTGTAGCTTTCTTTATACCATAACTCTTTGCTGTTGTGGCCAACTCCTCTGTTTGACATCATGCTTCAAATTTTGTGCACGGCAGAAAGTGGAGGTGGAGAGGAAGGCAAACCAACTTGCAGTAAGAGATTTTGAATCAAATATACGCCAAAAGCAAAGTGAAGTGTACACGATAGAGCAGAAAATCAAGTCTCTGAACCGAGAAAAAGATATCCTGGCTGCTGACTCTGAGGATAGAGTGAAATTGTCGCTGAAGAAATCAGAATTGGAGAGTCTCAGGAAGAAGTTCAAGAAATTGTCAGTTATGAAAACATAAATGTTTCTACCTCAAGATATTCCTTTGAAACTGACTTATTTAGGTTGTTTCCAGAGTGGATGAGAACAAGGATAAGATCAAGGGAATATTAAAAGGGAGACTTCCGACAGACAAGGATTTGAAAAAGGAAATCACCCAGGCATTAAGGTTGCTTCAAGCTTTTTAGCTGTGTAGCTATGATATCATAAAACCTTAGCTTCCCATATTTTGACTACTTGTCTATATCTTGAATTTGCATTAGACCTACTTGTTTGAAGTCTAGGTTGGCTTCCTCCACATTTCTCACTTTGTGGATTGCAGTGACAGATCATTTATGGCTAGTTCTTTGCTTTGATGGGTTGAATGTCATTAGTTGAATTGGCATATCCTACTTTCGGAAAGTAAGAGAAAAGGACCTAGATAACAGCTAAATGATATCCTGCCTTCTAGCCATGCTTGACGGGCCTAACAAAATATGAGAGCTTTCTGGCTTGTAAGAAACCAGCAGGAAAAACCATTGCGTCTGGCTGTCAGATTAGAAGCAATAAGTAGACATCCTTTGACAGGCCCCTCCTCCTCCTTGTGGCACTTTGACGGGCCCATATAGGTCTTAGTGGACCATGGGATGGCGGCAACTGGGTTCCCATACAGAACCATTAAGCCTCCCTCGATTTCCCGCATACAAAGGGAATTTGTGCCTTATCGGGTCTGAACCCAAGAGGCCAATGTTGGTACAATGGTGTCTTAAGGAAGCTAAGGGTAACTATTGTGCAAAGGCATCTTGATTAGCTGTGTGTTAACATGTAGGATAGATGTATTACTGAGGTCAAAGCCATAGGCTCTGGTTAATGAGAAAATTTTTTTGGAGGCTTAGGAAAGAGTGCAATAAGTTCGTTCTTCTGCATCTTGCATGGTTCCTAATCAGCTTACATGGAGTGAAATAAGACTCCAGCACTGCTTGGGACAAAATAGAAATTCAATCCTACTTGGCTTGATGATCTTTCTTACCATCTATAGGCTTCAGTATAAGCATTGACTTCCGTGTCGTTCCAAGTGCAGGTCTGTGGGTATTGAGTTTGATGACCTCAACGTCAAGTCTCGTGAAGCTGAAAAGGAAGTTAATATGTTACAGATGAAAATCCAGGAAGTCGGCAACAACTTAAACAAACTTCAGAAAGATATGGACTGTAAGTCTGATTTTCCGTCGTACTGGGTGGCATGTTTTGGATGGTTAAGATTTAGTAATCTGTAATTATGTTCATACATTGACGTATTCAATGACCATGCGATACCAACGCTGAGCTGGGATAATTGTTGGTAAACTTGTGTACGCCATGGAATATCGGCACTGAGTTGCATTCGGAATGGCAATGGAATGGATTCTGATTAGATGTTGGAATATTCGAATATCCGATTAGGTTTCGATCCGAAAATCCAATCCTAATTCGATCTGACGGAACATAAGGAACCTTTGAATCCGATCCAGGCTAGATCAAATCGAAGTTAGATTTAACCCGATCCGAACCAATACCCTTTCCCCCACAACAATTTTGTATTCATTTTTTCTATCCAAACTTATTCCATTTACCTGTTGATGTGATAACATGCGCCTTTTATTATATTAACCAAATAGTTGAACATTTAACCCTAAACTAGCAGGTAAGATAGTGCTAAACTAGAGACATATTGAGATATAGATAGTCAATTGAGTGACTAATAGGGGTTGGGTGTTTAGGATTTCGGGTCTACATTTTAGTTCTTATCTATCTTTGAAATAAAAAATTTTGAAAATCAAAATTTGGAGGGTTGGGGAGTGCAGGTTACGAAGGGGCCGGCCATTGGGTACGCACTTTAGATTTGTAAAATTTAAAATTTAAAATTTAATTATTTAAAAAAAATAGGCAGATCGGATTGGAAAATTGAATCGATATGTTGCCTTCCCTCTGAATCTGTTTTAGATCCAACACGGATTCAGATTATTTTTATTAAACTTGGACTCGAGCCTGTTTTTCTCGGATTTGAATCGGATTGTTTTGCCTCGGATCGATTTGGATATGCCATGAACATGTATATAACTTCCATCTCTGGTTGGCATCATTGTTGGTAAACCTACATGGGTAACTACTGTTGAAATTGATGTTTTTCTCAATTTCCATTGCATGTCTGATAATGTTTGAGTGCCTTTAAAAAAAAATAAATAAATAAAACCAAGAGTTCTATTGTAGCATGCGACTCTCTGCTGTTCATCCCCATTGTTTCAGTGGTGTCCATTCAGCTTGACTTTTGGGCATGCTTTACTTGTGCTCGAAATATTTTTAAGGAGATGCCTTCATAGAGAAATATGTTGCAAATTTACTACTGAAATTAGCAAGGATTGAAAGTGCGGTTTCGGTCACGAATTGCAAAATCGCTCTAATGCGGCAATTGCGTTCCATATAGCGGCCGTCACAGGGTGAAAAATGTGGTTCACTCAACTTTAAAACCTTTCTGATGTGGCTATTTTGTCGCGAAGCAGCCACTTTTTGAATCCATGGAAATTACCTAATCTGCCGGCGTGAGATCCACAGGATTTGGGCTAGAAATCTATTCAGGCCAGGGCGATTCCGTGTCCCCTTCCCCTTTCTCTTCATTCTGTTCCCCATTAGGGTGGCTTCACAATTTTTTTGGGGGGGGGGGGGGCGGGGCGGTGGGGGCGGGGGTTGCCTCTGTATGAGAAAGTTGAAGTTCGACCCCTCTCCCTCAAAGAAATTTAAAATGAAGGCCCTTAATGTGAGTCATTAGATTTAAAGATGAGGAATCCAGATTAAATTAAGAATCAATAGTCTAGATCTGCACACCCAGACCTATATTCTCACTCCCCTCTCTCTTTCTCATCTTTTTATGTCCACTGTCCAGCCACACTTAGTCAGCAGCTTCTGGCAGCATCGCTAGTGGTAAGGGAATCCCCAGCAAACACCAGTTGAGAGTTCTCTGGCCACCTGGAGCTTTGTCACGGCCTATATTGCTCTCTTATGCCCTCCTCTTCCATCTCCAGTCACCTAATCCGCTCCCCAAGAAGATCCTCCTATTACATTGCGCTTAACGAATGAGAGGCGGGACCTTACATTCTCTTTTTCGTCCACTTCCCTGGAGTCTATTTCCAAGTGCCAAATTGGCTGAAACCATCCATTTCCTCAGCCCTCCATCCCATCTCCCATGTTGCATGCCTGTGAAATAACCCAAGCATCATGACCACTTGAAAGATAGTATACCCTCTATTTTACTTCCTATCATCATCGACACACCGTGAAATTAGGGGACAGGGTTTTCAAAAGGCTGAGAGGAGTGTCCCCCCCCCCCCCTTCCAACCCGACTTCTGACAAGCACTCATTGTTTCAATGGCCATTGTCAATAGCCTAGTATGCTGGTCTAGACATAGGGAGGCGAGAGTGTTACTAGGTAGTAGTCGAGAGAAAGTTAAGGGTCAAGGAGGAGAGAGTGTAGGGATAGGAAATTTGGGGCACTGGTTATGATGTAATCCTAGCCCTTCAATTTTAGATCCAAAGCCAATCTAAGGTCCCAATCCCTCCCACTCCTTCCCACGCCATTACATTCTATCACATTCCATACCCGTTTCTTCCCCACAAAAAGAACATGCCTAGTTGGGTTCTCACTGAACCCTCCCCAGTGGATGTAGCGCTACACACACATCTGTATATGCAGTCTAAAGCTTCTAATCTTGGGTCTTAACATTTTTTTAATATGGGTCTGTAGGGTCCAATGGTAATAATGGCTTCTGTAATTCAGGATAAGGGTAAGGCTGCAACATCTGCATTATTCCCCCCCCCCCCCCAAAATCCGGTGATCCCTAAAAAAATAATAATAAAAGGGCCCTACTTAAGCAGGAGTTAAGGGTATGGATTCGGACACGCACAAACATACGCTGACAAAATCTCAATTCTTAAATTTCAATCTAGATGTCGATGTTAGAACATATCCCAGATGATCCCACTACCCCTAACCGCCATGATGTTGTCTCCCTCTCTCCTCCATTCTGGTCATTTTCTTCATCCTCCCCCCCCCCCCCCCTTGCTTCAGTTACACCAACTGGCCACCACCTTTGTCCCATGATTCTACGAGGCTGACCTTGCACCTATTTCATTGTGTTCGTTTTCGCTCGTGGCTGCTTACTCCAGCTTGCAACCCACTTGGACACATTGGGGATTTTCTGCAATGAGGTGGGCAAACTAGAGAGTGGAAGAAGAATTTTCCTTCTAGGACATGCACCGGTTAGACTTTTAATTATTTCAGTAGTATATTTACATCAACAAATTCTGGACTCTGCAACTACTGTCCCCCCACTTTTGTTTCCTCCATGGCTTCTCTCTTTTCCCGCTACTCATGGTCGCCAAGACACTTCTCTATTTTCAGAGGGGCCATCAGCCAGAAGCGCCTTTGAAAATGGCAGAGCTTTTTAACTGTTGACGGAAGATTGGGAAGGGAGGGAAAATAACAGAGCGACTGGAAAAAAATAACTGCGAATGGTGACTTTATCGGTCAGGGCACAGGACAGTGTTGTGAAGGACAATGTGAACATAATGAAAACACCAAAAATTTATCAACTGTGGCGGAGGTTGGGAGAAACTGATGAAAGGGAGGACCAGATTCTAGGATTCTGCTAGCATCAGTGGTGGACAGAAATCAATAAACAACTGAAGGATAGAATGTACTTAGAAGGTTTTACGTCTCTGACCAATTAAATGCCAGCTTAAACTTCTTATCTCATTCTAAGAGTTGGCTGTCGTTAGATCTGAAGATCTTGTTCCACCTCTTCGAGATGATGGGCTTGTTGAAAATGATGTATCTGAAGATGTGTTCGTTTGAAAGCTATGATCTTGGATTCTTGCGGCGTGACTGATGGAGGGTACTCTTGTATTAGGTGCTGCATTGAGTTCCTGCATTGTCTTCCCATTTGCATTCGGCAGTTTTATGATTTTATC
This sequence comes from Carnegiea gigantea, assembly GCA_029747015.1. Classification (NCBI taxonomy): domain Eukaryota; kingdom Viridiplantae; phylum Streptophyta; class Magnoliopsida; order Caryophyllales; family Cactaceae; genus Carnegiea; species Carnegiea gigantea. Next base: position 1,620,037 of record JAKOGI010000040.1, read on the forward strand.
AAATCGTAGATCCCTTGGAATAATTTCCTTGGAATGAAACATGAATCAGCAGCCTTAAACAGTTAAACGCATCATTGTATCTTATAAGATACATTTATCTTTTTTTTCCATCTAGCTTTTTAGTCTTGTCCATTTTCTTTCAGACATGAGCATGTGCTATATAGTTGAAAATTTCCTATGATTCAGCCTAGGCTTGCTTTTATACCATACCTTTTAGGGCATTCTGCTCAATGCTGCCTCTCTTTTTATCTACCTCCCACCATAAGGAGCGGTTCTATTAGGACACCCCCCCCCCCCCCCCCCCCCCCCCCCAAAAAAACACGAAAGGGGAGGGGGAATTTCGTACACATTCTGACAAACAGCCTGAGAGTATGTTTGATTGCAGGTTAGATTTATTGTGATGCTTCCAGTGATAACTCACCCCTGAAAATGCCGCTTTCTTTGTGTATCTATTTGACTATCTATCTTATCGAGTACCAACACATACAGATTTATTGTCGATGGGCTCGTCTCTTTGGCATTTATTGCTTTCCTTGATGGGTGTTGGTTGGGTGTAACCTTCTTCAGTCAAAGATGTGTTTGAGGAAGAAGAATGAAGAATAGTTGGGTTTCTTGTGGTTGGAAGATGATTCCTTTGGCTATTTGGTGGTGTCCTTGGAAGGAGAGGAATTGTCAGATGTTTTAGGACAAAGCCTTGTCCCATCAAAATTTCAAGCTCTACTTTTTGAGACTCTTGTATAGTTGGAGTCTTGTGCTTAGCGATGGGGAAAACTTGAGTTGTTTGGATTTTGTAGATAATATTATGCATGAGAGCTTGGGGTCCTAATTTTAATTGCCCCCTTTTGCACATGGTTGGCACCCCCTTGGTGTCTATCACATGCATCCTTTGATTGCTCCTCAGAAAAAAGGAAAAAAAATGTTGGTTTTCTTCATTTATCCCCTCCTATTGCATCCCATGCAGCTAGGAAGAGGTTTATTGAGTCAAAACTTCAGTCATTGGAGCTGCAGGATATTATTGTTGATTCCTACCTTCAAGCCTTGGATACCGCAAAAGAGAAAAGAGATGGCCAAAAAAGGTTCTGGTTTCTAATAATGCAGAATTAGAAGGCTTTGCAATTTTCGTTCACTAAACAATCTAAATTAACTTGCACAGTAAATACAACTTTGCGGATGGGATGCGCCAAATGTTTGATCCCTTCGAAAGAGTAGCTCGAGCTCACCATATTTGTCCTTGCTGTGAACGCCCATTTTCTGCAGAAGAAGAAGATGAATTTGTAAGAAAGGTAACCATGGTTCTCGAAATAAACTTTCTCAGCATTTAGTTTTCTTTGTCACCAAATCTCTCTTCATGAGTTCTTGCTCAAAAATGCCAACTAAACTTTCCAAGATATTCAAAAATGCCATTTAGACTTTTTTTCAGTTAAAAATGCCACTAAAATTTTCAAATCAATCAAAAAGGCCATTATGACAGTGGCTTTTTTGGAATTTTTGAAAAGTTAAGTGGTGTTTTTTTATTGTTTTGTGCAAGTTCAGTGGCATTTTTGACCGAAAAAAAGTCAAGTGGTATTTTGGAATACTTAGAAGGTTTAGTAGCATTCTCGTGCAAGATCTCTCTTTTTCAAACTAATTACTATCCACTTATTGTTTACGAGGTACCTTTTTTTATGTTTGTGCAGCAAAGAATCAAAGCTGCTAGTTCTGCAGAACATATGAAAACTTTGGCCGCAGAATCTGCAAGTGCTGACTCAATATTCCAGCAGCTAGACAAATTCCGAGTCGTGTACGAAGAGTATGTTAAAATTGCCAAAGAAGCAATCCCTCAAGCAGAGAAAGATTTAACTGAACTAACTGAAGAGTTGGAGCAGAAGACACAAGCCCTTGATGATGTAAGTGAATATAACAGTGCTGATTTCTACAGAAATATAGAATTGCTTTCAATTGCGAAGGCTGTTAACAATGTACTCATTATCTAACCTGAAGAGCTTTGTTATGTAGCTGCAAGCTGACAGTAATGGGTTTATATATGTGCATCAGTATATAATACTAAGTTATGGATGTGTCACTGATTAGCAACGTTCTCTACTTTTCACATATCTCAGTGTCTCACATGCTGAGTTTAAGCTTCTTTTGGACTGGAAAAAAGACTCCTGAAGTCTACTTGGATACACATGTTGTTTTATTCAGCAGCCTGGAAGGACGAAATCAATTCTGCATTGTTCCATAGGATTTGAGTTTGTTTTCCGTTCTACCGTTTGACTTATATGAAGATTAGAGTAGTCATTTTTAGTGGCCCATGGGGATCAATAGAATATTTGATCTCTCTTCTTTGTAAATTATGGTTCATATCATGATATATGTGTGTGTGTGTGTGTGTAGATATTGGGTATTGTTGCACAAGTAAAGGCTGACAAGGATTCAATTGAGGCCTTAGTACCGCCTGTAGACGCAGCAGATAGGTCCTTCCAAGAGATACAGAACTTGCAAAAGCAGGTTGACGATTTGGAGTATAAACTTGACTTTCGAGGACAGGGTGTTCGATCTATGGAGGAAATTCAGTCAGAGCTCAATACTCTGCAAGGCACAAAGTACATAGCTCCATTATGATGTTTGCTTAGATATCTGAGAGTGATTATATTTAATCTTGTCTACCGTATCAGACCTATTGCTTCCTATGAGCTCCCATCTAGATGAAATTATTATGTAGTCCGTGACCAGACCATCATCTACATAGTATGCATCCTGGCCGATAAAGGGATGCCATGTCAGAGATCTTGTCAGCTATGCTAGAGTCAGTTAGACAAATTTTAGAACACTTATAGATCAACCTTGTCGAGGTCCACACAAGCTAACATATCTTATAATTGGCTGGGGTCATAGGTGACATGTGGCGTTAGCTAACTAATATGTTCCCTGCTTGGCATAGAGTAAGTGATTCAAATGCACCGTTATGGAGAGGTTGCCTCCGTTGGCACTTCTGATTAAAAGAAATTGATTATCAACTGCCTTCGAAGAAAATGGAAGGCACAAAAGAGTGAGGGGCTGCTATAATCCAGAATAGATACTTTGAATTTTAATTCATTCAGCTCATTTTTAATGGAGTTGGTATGTATCTTAGCTAAGGCACCTGTGTATAGCTGTATTTACATCTAGGCCTAGCCTTTCTACATACCCTGCTGCACCATGTTGTGGTTCCTTGTCAGTTTCATTTTCTTTATGCATTTGTGTCAAGATAAGTAGATATCTGTAAGTTCGAAATTCGAATGTTATGTATATGAATCACCCAGGACCTATTGCCTTTAGTAGCTGGTTGTTTAGGGAGAGTTGCTACATGATTTAGTTGCTTTATTTTATGTTGCTCAATGTCTTTTTGTTCTGCTATTCTTTCATGTTTATGTTCTTCCTGTTTGGCTGGTCACCAGGGATAGTTTGCAAAATGATATTGAGAAACTAAGGGATGAACAAAGATATATGGAGAATGATCTCTCCAGCCTGCAAATGCGGTGGCATTCTGTTAGGGAGGAGAAATTGAAAGTAGCTAATCAATTGGCCTACATTAAGAGTATTCAGGAGGAACTTGAACATTTGGAGGAGGAGAAGAGTCATCTGGAGCTTGAGGAGAAGGTAAGCCTTGAACCTATGCTATGAGTTAAGATATTATCACCTGGTTAGGTACTTCTTGAAATTGCATCATTTTGCATAAGTAATACCTGCAAAAACAAATTTCACATTTTCTAGAAGTCGGATATTTAGGAGTTCTTCGACCTATATGCCATTGTAGTCTTAATTTTTGTCAAGTTTGCCATTAAGGTTTTTCTTTTGTAGTTTATGCCACTATGAAAGTTGCTTTGGTCAAAAGTGTCACTCGATGTGTAAGTATGGTAATTGTATTTTCTTTTCCTTTTTTTACTAACTGCAAAACTGTAAAAATAATAAGAAAAAAAGAAAAAGAATTAAAATTAAAATTAAAACCCATCCCCTATGACATCTGTACTCTACAACTCCTATCCATTTTCCAATGCCGTTGATTTTTCTCTGGTCATTTATGATGAAGGTTCAGCGTCCCGATTGGTTGCAGCTGTAGTGGGAGATATTCTTTCTGCTCATCAGGTGCCTAGGAGGCTAAGAGCTCATCAAGACATCCATTATTTCTAATCAGTTTGTTGAAGAATTCCAATTCATTGACACCTTTGCTTGTAAATGTTAAAGAATTCCACATGGCTAACCTCTAGCTTCAACAACTCCCTTTAACTAGAACTAGAATCGAAGTGCTGAGCTGGAGTTTATTGGGTCCTGATGCAATAGTTGCTGGAAGGGGTAATATTAGAATCCCAAGATTGGATGAGTTGAATGAAGATGGGATTTTGATCAAAGGAAATTAACAACAAGGGAACAGGGACCGAAGCCCATACCTCAGTTGATACTCCATCACCGTCTACCAATTGTCCCATCACCACCTGCAACCACCAGATACAACAATGACACTGCCACCCTTCACCGCACCCACGGGCCCATCTCTTTCCTTGCTTCGGACTGGCAACAGAGTGAAAAAAAAAAGGGAAAAACCAGGGCAAAGCCTCCCTGTCTTCTCTGCCTGCTGTTGCCTTGTCCGCCACCGATGCTTGTGGGCAACAACCACCAAAGCCACCATCTGTTGGGGAATTGGAATATCTTTGGAGTGACAGTTGTTGGTAATGGAATTCTTGTTGCAATTGTTTGAGAGAGCAAAGGCAGGGGAAAGGGATAGCAGAGTTCAGATTAGGGGGAGGTGATGCACTTCTAAGCCCTAAAGGAACAAGGACTAAGAAGGGATCGTAAAGGGAGTGCGGTTCGAACGTAGCTAATAATGAAAGAGAAGATAAAACTAAGGATCTTGGATAAGATGTCACCACCAAGATTCTTAGAGTTCAACTTCAAGATCAAGTGAGATAAGATATCACCACTCAATTGATCAAGAAGAACTCTTGAACACCACTCTAGAGAGCTAATCTAGAGATAAGCAAGAGAGAAAGTTACAAGAAGGGAGATAGCACTCAACCTTGTGATTAAACTCACTCAATTTCATTCATTCATTGATTGATATCCAAAGTACACGTCCAAGGGCCTTTTATGGGCAAAGAAGACTCTAAAACTGCTGCTAACTCATGAGTTACAAAGCATTAAACACTAGGAAAGCAAAAGACAAGGAATTTAAACAAGGCTATTAAGACAATGACTCTTCTAGAATCTAAGCCATTACAACTCCATCCTTTTAATGTGTAACCTCCCAAATATTCCAAAAATATGCTGGGATCTCTGGAATTTAAGCCAAGGAGCCGTTGGGAGCCGTTGGAGAAGCATAAACACGCACTTAAGGCTTTCAATCCACGCATTAAATACAGCCGTTACAATCTGCAGCAAGGTCAACTTCTCTGAGCCATAACTCCGTGGATACTGCTCCCAATTGAACAAATGAGGTATCCCTGGAAAGCTTAAGAAGTCTAGTTTCCAATGGTTCAAGTTTCATTGGATTTGGACCTGCCAATCGAAAGATATGGGCCCAACAATCCAAGCTGCCAGAACTGTAACTGAAAACTGGCAGTTTTGATAGCTGGGCTTTGAAGGCTGAATTGAGTGGGTAAATAAAGTCCCAATGACTAGATTCTTGGCTTATTGGAAAGCTTATTTCTGGAACTAAAAGACCCAAGTAAAAAGAAAAGCCCAAAGTGACGTTAAGTCAGGCAACCAAGGTCAGAAACGCGGGACTAGCACATGGTAAAACCGGGAAAGAAACCTCTGGGGGCTTCAAATTGACTACTTATGATCTTAAGAACCTTTTGAACATCCTTAGGCTTGGGTTGACCATCATCATGATCCACCAGAGGTGCATCATCCTCCCCTTGTTGAAGAGAATTTGTCCTCAAATTCTGAAGCTCGTCATCATCATAATAGGGTTTAAGATCCGCGACATTGAAAGTGCACGAAACCCCATACTCTCCGGGTAGATAAATCTTGTAAGCATTGTCATTAATCTTCTCAAGAACTGTAAATGGTCCATCAGCCCTAGGCATGAGCTTGGATTTCCTTTTAGAAGGAAACCTCTCCTTTCGAAGATGAACCCAAACTAGATCTCCAGGCTGGAATATAGCTTTCTTACGGTTCTTGTTTGCTTGAGCTTGGTACCTCGCATTTGCCTTCTCAATTTGCTCTTGGACCTTCTTATGAAGATCTTGGATTTCTTTCACCCTTTTGCTGGCTTCAACATTCATTTGCTCTATGTGAATGGGCAAGAGATCAAGGGGACCAAGAGGATTTTGTCCGTACACAATCTTGAAGGGTGACTCATTGGTGGTTCGACTTGGTGCTCTATTGTAGGCAAATTTCGCATGAGCAAGTAGTAGATCCCAAGTCTTCAAATTTTTCTTCACAAGGACTCTAAGCAAAGTCCCCAATATGCGATTCACCACTTCAGTTTGACCATCCGTTTGAGGGTGGCAAGTAGTACTAAAATTCAGTTTAGTTCCCAACTTCCTCCAAAGAGAAATCCAAAAGTGGCTAAGGAATTTGGAATCCCTATCCGAAACAATAGAGAGAGGAATTCCATGCAATCTTCCCACTTCTTTGAAATATAGGCTGGCAATATGGGAGGCATCATTGGTCTTGTGACAACCTATAAAATGGGCCATTTTTGAGAACCGATTCACGATCACCAAAATAGAATCTTTGTTGCGTTGAGTTCGCGGTAGTCCAAGCACGAAATCCATGCTAACGTCCAACCATGGTCCTTGTGGAGTAGGCAATGGGGTATAAAGACCTTGGGGCAACACATGGGTTTTGGCCATTTGACAAGTTGAACACCTTTTGATAAGGTCTTGAATGTCTTTGAGCATATGGGGCCAAAAATAGTGCTCTTTGACCATGATGTATGTCTTGTCTTCTCCAAAATGACCAGGAAGTGCTCCTCCATGAACTTCTCTAAGTATGAGTTCACGGGTGCCACACTTTGGCACACAAAGGTGGTTTCCTTTGAACAAGTATCCTTTATGAATGGAATAGTCTCTTTGAGGGTGTGACTGGCAAAACTTATACAATTCCTTGAAATCTTCATCATTTGTGTACAAAGACTTGAGATGTTCAAATCCAAGCACACATGTTCCAAGTTGGAATAAGAGTAGGTACCTCCTAGAAAGAGCATCTGCACCTTGATTGAGCTTTCCGGATTTATGCTTAATCACAAAATGGAAAGATTGCAAATACTCCACCCATTTAGCATGCCTTGAGTTCAACTTATGTTGGCCTTGAATGTATTTTAAGGTCTCATGATCGGAGTGCAATATGAACTCATTGGCTATCAAATAGTGAGTCCAATGTTCAAGGGCACGAATGATAGCAAAGAACTCCTTGTCATAGGTAGAATACCTTCTCCTTGAGTCACTTAGCTTCCCAAATGGATTTTGAGGGGGTTTGGGATCATTTGATTTGTGGCTAGAGGAAACTGGATTGGTATTTTGTGGCTTAGGAGGTAGTGGGTTGCTCCCCTTGTTGAAAGGGAAACTACGGCTCAAAGGTCTTGAAAGTTCTCTTCGAAGCCTGGTTTTTCTTTGGAGCTCAACTTTGTGGGCAAGGGCACAAACTTCGTCAAGGGTAGTATAATGTTGTAGCTCCACAACATTCCTTATAGATTCATTCAAGCCTCCCAAGTAGCGGATAATGGTTTGGTGTTCACTCTCCCGTAAATCACAAACCATGACAAGTCTCTCAAACTCTCGGGTATACTCCTCCACACTTTTCGACTCTTGTCTAAGGTTATGGAGTTTGGTATAATTATCGGAAAGGTAATGGGGTGGTAGAAATTTGGCTTTTAGCTTTTCTTTCATTTTCCTCCAACTTCTCACCTTTTCCTTCCCTTTTCTAACTCTTTTAGCCTCAACATTACTCCACCAAATGGAAGCGTACTTACGTAGTTTTAAGGCCACAAGTTTGACCTTTTTATCATCTGGCACGTCCTTGAATTCGAACACTCTTTCCACCGTGTTGAGCCAATCTAGGAACTCATCGGGATTGAGGTGTCCTTCAAACTCGGGAATTTCAACACAGAAATCCAAGGTTTGTTGTCTACCTCGTTCTCTTCTTCTGGCCTCCTTTCTTCTTCTTCGTTGGAGTCATGGTAACTCTCCACTTCCCCTTCAGAAGGCTCGTGAGCACTACCCGTGGGGGGACTTAAAACTTCTCTTCGGTTCATCCTCATTGTTCGGTCTAGTTGTTTCCTCAAATACTCAAGTTGGGCATCCTTTTCAGCGTTTAGCTTTAAAGCCTGCTCCAACTTCTCTTCTAATGACATGCTTGAAGACATAGCGGTGGTTGTGAGCAAAGAACGTGTTTGAGATTAATTTGGGAAGCTTTGGCCAAGAGAGTAACCTGGCTCTGATACCAAATGATGCACTTCTAAGCCCTAAAGGAACAAGGACTAAGAAGGGATCGTAAAGGGAGTGCGGTTCGAACGTAGCTAATAATGAAAGAGAAGATAAAACTAAGGATCTTGGATAAGATGTCACCACCAAGATTCTTAGAGCTCAACTTCAAGATCAAGTGAGATAAGATATCACCACTCAATTGATCAAGAAGAACTCTTGAACACCACTCTAGAGAGCTAATCTAGAGATAAGCAAGAGAGAAAGTTACAAGAAGGGAGATAGCACTCAACCTTGTGATTAAACTCACTCAATTTCATTCGTTGATATCCAAAGTACACATCCAAGGGCCTTTTATAGGCAAAGAAGACTCTAAAAATGCTGCTAACTCATGAGTTACAAAGCATTAAACACTAGGAAAGCAAAAGACAAGGAATTTAAACAAGGCTATTAAGACAATGACTCTTCTAGAATCTAAGCCATTACAACTCCATCCTTTCAATGTGTAACCTCCCAAATATTCCAAAAATATGCTGGGATCTCTGGAATTTAAGCCAAGGAGCCGTTGGGAGCCGTTGGAGAAGCATAAACACACACTTAAGGCTTTCAATCCACGCATTAAATACAGCCGTTACAATCTGCAGCAAGGTCAACTTCTCTGAGCCATAACTCCGTGGATACTGCTCCAAATTGAACAAATGAGATATCCCTGGAAAGCTTAAGAAGTCTAGTTTCCAATGGTTCAAGTTTCATTGGATTTGGACTTGCCAATCGAAAGATATGGGCCGAACAATCCAAGCTGCCAGAACTGTAACTGAAAACTGGCAGTTTTGATAGCTGGGCTTTGAAGGCTGAATTGAGTGGGTAAATGAAGTCCAAATGACTAGATTCTTGGCTTATTGGAAAGCTTATTTCTGGAACTAAAAGACCCAAGTAAAAAGAAAAGCCCAAAGTGACGTTAAGTCAGGCAACCAAGGTCAGAAACGCGGGACTAGCACATGGTAAAACCGGAAAAGAAACCTCCGGGGCTTCAAATTGACTACTCATGATCTTAAGAACCTTTTGAACATCCTTAGGCTTGGGTTGACCATCATCATGATCCACCAGAGGTGCATCATCCTCCCCTTGTTGAAGAGAATTTGTCCTCAAATTCTGAAGCTCGTCATCATCATAGTAGGGTTTAAGATCCGCGACATTGAAAGTGCACGAAACCCCATACTCTCCGGGTAGATCAATCTTGTAAGCATTGTCATTGATCTTCTCAAGAACTGTAAATGGTCCATCAGCCCTAGGCATGAGCTTGGATTTCCTTTTAGAAGGAAACCTCTCCTTTCGAAGATGAACCCAAACTAGATCTCCAGGCTGGAATATAGCCTTCTTACGGTTCTTGTTTGCTTGAGCTTGGTACCTCTCATTTGCCTTCTCAATTTGCTCTTGGACCTTCTTATGAAGATCTTGGATTTCTTTCACCCTTTTCCTGGCTTCAACATTCATTTTCTCTATGTGAATGGGCAAGAGATCAAGGGGACCAAGAGGATTTTGTCCGTGCACAATCTTGAAGGGTGACTCATTGGTAGTTTGACTTGGTGCTCTATTGTAGGCAAATTCCGCATGAGCAAGTAGTAGATCCCAAGTCTTCAAATTTTTCTTCACAAGGACTCTAAGCAAAGTCCCAAATGTGTGATTCACCACTTCAGTTTGACCATCCGTTTGAGGGTGGCAAGTAGTACTAAAATTCAGTTTAGTTCCCAACTTCCTCCAAAGAGAAATCCAAAAGTGGCTGAGCAATTTTAAATCCCTATCCGAAACAATAGAGAGAGGAATTCCATGCAATCTTACCACTTCTTTGAAATATAGGCTGGCAATATGGGAGGCATCATTGGTCTTGTGACAAGCTATAAAATGGGCCATTTTTGAGAACCGATCCACGACCACCAAAATAGAATCTTTGTTGCGTTGAGTTCGCGGTAGTCCAAGCACGCAATCCATGCTAACGTCCAACCATGGTCCTTGTGGAGTAGGCAACGGGGTATAAAGACCTTGGGGCAACACATGGCTTTTGGCTATTTGACAAGTTGAACACCTTTTGATAAGGTCTTGAATGTCTTTGAGCATATGGGGCCAAAAATAGTGCTCTTTGACCATGATGTATGTCTTGTCTTCTCCAAAATGACCAGCAAGTGCTCCTCCATGAACTTCTCTAAGTATGAGTTCATGGGTGCCACACCTTGGCACACAAAGGCAGTTTCCTTTGAACAAGTATCCTTCATGAATGGAATAGTCTCTTTGAGGGTGTGACTGGCAAGACTCATACAATTCCTTGAAATCTTCATCATTTTTGTACAAAGACTTGAGATGTTCAAATCCAAGCACACATGTTCCAAGTTGGAATAAGAGGAGGTACCTCCTAGAAAGAGCATCTGCACCTTGATTGAGCTTTCCGGATTTGTGCTTAATCACAAAATGGAAGGATTGCAAATACTCCACCCATTTAGCATGCCTTGAGTTGAACTTATGTTGGCCTTGAATGTATTTTAAGGCCTCATGATCGGAGTGCAATATGAACTCATTGGCTATCAAATAGTGAGTCCAATGTTCAAGGGCACGAATGATAGCAAAGAACTCCTTATCATAGGTAGAATACCTTCTCCTTGAGTCACTTAGCTTCTCAAATGGATTTTGAGGGGGTTTGGGATCATTTGATTTGTGGCTAGAGGAAACTGGATTGGTATTTTGTGGCTTAGGAGGTAGTGGGTTGCTCCCCTTGTTGAAAGGGAAACTACGGCTCAAAGGTCTTGGAGGTTCTCTTCGAAGCCTGGTTTTTCTTTGGAGCTCAACTTTGTGGGCAAGGGTACAAACTTCGTCAAGGGTAGTATAATGTTGTAGCTCCACAACATTCCTTATAGATTCATTCAAGCCTCCCAAGTAATGGATAATGGTTTGGTGTTCACTCTCCCGTAAATCACAAACTATGACAAGTCTCTCAAACTCTCGGGTTTACTCCTCCACACTTTTCGACTCTTGTCTAAGGTTATGGAGTTTGGTGTAATTATCGGAAATGTAATGGGATGGTAGAAATTTGGCCTTTAGCTTTTCTTTCATTTTCCTCCAACTTCTCACCTTTTCCTTCTCTTTTCTAACTCTTTTAGCCTCAACATTACTCCACCAAATGGAAGCGTACTTACGTAGTTTTAAGGCCACAAGTTTGACCTTTTTATCATCTGGCACGTCCTTGAATTCGAACACTCTTTCCACCGTGTTGAGCCAATCTAGGAACTCATCGAGATTGAGGTGTCCTTCAAACTCGGGAATTTCAACACGGAAATTCAAAGTTTGTTGTCTACCTCGTTCTCTTCTTCTCGGCCTCCTTTCTTCTTCTTCGTTGGAGTCATGGTAACTCTCCACTTCCCCTTCAGAAGGCTCGTGAGCACTACCCGTGGGGGGACTTAAAACTTCTCTTCGGTTCATCCTCATTGTTCGGTCTAGTTGTTTCCTCAAATACTCAAGTTGGGCATCCTTTTCAGCGTTTAGCTTTAAAGCCTGCTCCAACTTCTCCTCTAATGACATGCTTGAAGACATAGCGGTGGTTGTGAGCAAAGAACGTGTTTGAGATTAATTTGGGAAGCTTTGGCCAAGAGAGTAACCTGGCTCTGATACCAAATGATGCACTTCTAAGCCCTAAAGGAACAAGGACTAAGAAGGGATCGTAAAGGGAGTGCGGTTCGAACGTAGCTAATAATGAAAGAGAAGATAAAACTAAGGATCTTGGATAAGATGTCACCACCAAGATTCTTAGAGCTCAACTTCAAGATCAAGTGAGATAAGATAACACCACTCAATTGATCAAGAAGAACTCTTGAACACCACTCTAGAGAGCTAATCTAGAGATAAGCAAGAGAGAAAGTTACTAGAAGGGAGATAGCGCTCAACCTTGTGATTAAACTCACTCAATTTCATTCGTTGATGTCCAAAGTACACATCCAAGGGCCTTTTATAGGCAAAGAAGACTCTAAAAATGCTGCTAACTCATGAGTTACAAAGCATTGAACACTAGGAAAGCAAAAGACAAGGAATTTAAACAAGGCTATTAAGACAATGACTCTTCTAGAATCTAAGCCATTATAACTCCATCCTTTCAATGTGTAACCTCCCAAATATTCCAAAAAATATGCTGGGATCTCTGGAATTTAAGCCAAGGAGCCGTTGGGAGCCGTTGGAGAAGCATAAACACACACTTAAGGCTTTCAATCCACGCATTAAATAAAGCCGTTACAATCTGCAGCAAGGTCAACTTCTCTGAGCCATAACTCCGTGGATACTGCTCCAAATTGAACAAATGAGATATCCCTGGAAAGCTTAAGAAGTCTAGTTTCCAATGGTTCAAGTTGCATTGGATTTGGACCTGCCAATCGAAAGCTATGGGTCGAACAATCCAAGCTGCCAGAACTAAAACTGAAAACTGGCAGTTTTGATAGCTGGGCTTTGAAGGCTGAATTGAGTGGGTAAATGAAGTCCAAATGACTAGATTATTGGCTTATTGGAAGGCTTATTTCTGGAACTAAAAGACCCAAGTAAAAAGAAAAGCCCAAAGTGACGTTAAGTCAGGCAACCAAGGTCAGAAACGCGGGACTAGCGCATGGTAAAACCGGAAAAGAAACCTCCGGGGCTTCAAATTGACTACTCATGATCTTAAGAACCTTTTGAACTTCCTTAGGCTTGGGTTGACCATCATCATGATCCACCAGAGGTGCATCAGGAGGTGAGCAGGGCGTCAATCTTAATTTTCATTTTTTTTCCTGAACATTTTTAGCATTTTGCAGTTAAAAGAGAACGGAAAATAAAACAAAATTACGTATTTCATGTCTAGGGTAGTATTTTTGACCAAAACAACTTTTAAAATGCATAAATGACAAAAGAAAAACCTTAGTGACAAAATTGACAAAATTGACAAAAATTAAGAGTATAGTGGCATGCAGGTTGAACGACACGGATATTTAGTGGATTGGGGAGACTTGAAAGGGAAAAGTTACAGGAAATTCAAGAGAAGTATTAGGATTTTCAGACAGCGCATATTGGTTGTCCCAACCTGAAACAGAAAGAATATCATTAGTTGCACAGGGAGGGAATAATATAATGAAGTTTATCTACATTTGTTCAGTGGTCACGAAATCTCATCCTGAAGGGCAGCTGATTATGTATCCAGTGATGAAAGGATATCTTGTCCCTCTGAGGTGTTGAGTTGTGTTTTGACTAGGGTCATCAGCTGGCAGGTCTCATCATTGACCAACCCCTCATTCCTCTAGTTGGGAATATATGTTGAGATAGCCTTGCTTTAGTTTTTGATTTCCATCCTTCCAAAATTAAATGTTTCCTTGTTTGTTGACTATTGTGCTGGTGGTTCCATTTTTTTTGTGAGTACTCATATCTCTTCTGGATGACTGGGAATCTGGCGATGATAGAACCAATGATTGCTTGTTTTTCTCTCCCAAAGCATCTTTTAATATCAACAGTTTTGAATGATCAGGGTTGCTTGTATTTGATATTTGCAGCAACTCACAGAGGCTCTTGGCCCTTTAGCGAGGGAAACGGAGAAACTTGAAAGTGACTACAATTGTTTGAAAGACAGACTTAATCGCGAATTTGAACAGCAGACTGAAATAAGAAGGAATCACCGTCAAGATATTGAAGAACTTGTCAGACTTAATTCCAAGATAAAGGAGTATGTGTTTGAGGATTGTCAATTCTTTCTAAATTCTTTTGTGGAAGGGCTCTTGATCACTCTTCATTGACAGGTATAATGAGTTGAAGAAAATAGAGCGTTTAAATGAACGGCAAGAGAGAAAGTCGAAGTCAGAATCCCAGCTTCTTAACTGCGATCAGAGGAAGCAGGAAATCGAAGCCGAACTGGTGCAAAAAAAAACGACCATGTCACAACACGAGCATGTGAGACGTAATATTGAAGATAACATAGCATACAGGAGAGTAAAAGCTAGAGTTGATGAGCTTGACCATGAGCTTGAGTTGTTGGAACAGAGACGAGTAGAGACTGGTAGTACTATGGTAATTGAGTCTGAGCTGTTGAAGTTAAATCAGGAACGAGATAGGCTTTTGTCTGAGGTAATGTTTCCTATCTTGCCAATATCTATATCGCAAATATAATGCAGTGTTTTTTTATTTCCAACTGTGCGTTCTATTCTCTCAGTGATCTTAATTTAGTTGGATGCTATGCTGTTCAATAATGAGGCAGATTTAGTGTTCAGTCTTTGCTCAGAAACAATTAGCGATGTGAAAAACTTGAAAGTGTATGGGTGATGTTCACTTCTGACTGTTGATATTTAGTTAATTGAGGTTTATACTTTGCAAACACGTCAATTATAATATTGGCTGATTGGTGCAGTTGTTCTGCTATGTTGGAGTGTGTAATGCTACCCATGGGTGAAGAATAGTGACTCCCTCTTTGTTTACAGTCTCTCCTACTGCTTTAGTAGATTGTATATCTATTCTTCTGAGGGACTAGTAGTTGGGATATCATTATTGCCTTCTGCCTACCTGCTGTGGATCCCTTTCTCATATCTCTGCTGGAATACGCTATATTAAACTGGGAAAAATATCCACAGCAGTCCCCTAATGACTGAAAAGAAAAGGTGTTCCTGCTGTTCTGCCTTGTATGAACTCCATTTACCAGAATTCCACATTTTTAGGGTACCTTTTTGTTCTGTAAATGTTTTGCAGATCAAGTCAGACGACGTTAATGGTCTGATGATCACAGACAAGTCTCGAGGTTATGACTAACTTCAATGTTTCTTTTACAGTTGAATAGGTGTCGTGGAACAATGTCTGTGTATGATAGTAACATATCAAAGAACAAGATTGAGCTTAAGCAGCCTCAGTACAAGGATATAGACAAGCGCTACTTTGACCAACTGATTCAGCTCAAGGTGCCTAAAATGGTGTTTGTATATCCCCTCTTCAATATGATTCTACTATATACTTGACCTGGTGTCTTCTTGCTCTCAGACTACTGAAATGGCAAACAAGGACCTCGATAGATACTGCAATGCTCTGGACAAGTGAGTTCTCTCAGATTAATTTAATTTGCAATTTGTTTGATCTAGTAGTTTTGTGGCGCACATAGTTCTTTTCAAAACTGTTGGCATGTGTTTTCTTTAAATGCTGGTTGATCCTTCTTTTTTCCCCCCTTTCATTTGCTGGTGATTCATAC